>CM043117.1:56372127-56505721 GCA_023701765.1 Hylyphantes graminicola | reverse complement strand
TTGAACTAAAAAACCCACATAATCTACTTTTTAAGTTTAAGCTATATATAAATTTAATTCTAATGATTTAGAAAATATGCACGGAAGGTTCAAATACTTACAGATGAACATCTCAAACTTACAGCCTATTAACTAAAATAACTTTAGGGCAATGGGAAGCCGTTTTTTTAGATAGAACAAAATCGGGGTTTATTTCAATCTTTTTCAGTGTTTCGTTCTTTTCATTCTGCGGGGAGGTTTTAAAATATTAGGATTGCCGTTTTGGTAGGTGTATCATTTTCTGTTACGGCTGAAATGTGAGTTCATAGGCAGAGGAATTAATTATTGATATTATTTTTTCAGCACAAGACAAAGACTCCAGTATCCCCAACCTCAAACTGGTTCAACCTCGGGCCAATTTCGAAGCGACATGTTCATGCGACTGGACCGCCAAACCAAAAAGCAAGAAATTCCTTCGTCCCAGTAGTCGGCAAGGAGGCACTTCGACGAGGCATGGACGAGATCCAGAGGAACAACAAGCGGGGCCAAGATCTTCCAGGCCCAGGGTCGGGAAGAAACCCTTCGTCCATGCTCTCAAGAATGGAATCGGACAACCTCGAGGTTTGTTCCAAAGTCAGAAGCCGTGGGGTCCTTTATAACCAGGGTAGGCCGGAGGGCGGCCTTTGTACCTCGGTATTGGGCAAGAAGGCGAAGTTCTCACCAAGGTGTTGGCAGAAAGAAGCGAAGACGATGACAGAGATATGAATAACTTTGTTTCTTTTAGCTCTTTGTTTCGTCTGTTTCTGTTCGTCGGAGTCTGTTTGATTTTTGCGTTCGTATTATTGACATGTCTTTTTGGATTTGGTTACAACAATGTTGTACAAAACAAATATTGTAATTGAAGGATACAAATTATTCTAATATAATAAAAGAAAATTGAGTTATTTAATTTAACTCAAAAGTATGTATGGGGACCGTGTAATAAATTGTAAAAATATTATATGTTTGTTAAGAAGTGTCGTGCTTTCTTTCATTATTTTATATCGTAATTTATTATAGGCCTTACATTGTCTGGACTTATTTTTTAATTAATTTGCTATGATCGTTTCAATAAAAGTTTTATTAAAAAATTATAATAATTACAAAACTTTGGAAATTATTCTAGATAAATAAACTTTTACAATCGATTTTTTGCTAAATATCATCTGCTTTAGAAGTCTAGGGTTTTGTAGCACTTATATTAGAAAAAACGGTCGAAATAACAACACTATAAATAAGATAACTGGATTTTTTTATGATTCCGGCAGAAAATTCGGATTTCAAAACTACAAAATACTTACTCTAAAATAACAATTTCAATTTTCCAAACACAGTCTGTTTGGGCAGTCTTCCTGAAAGGCCCTGCTTCAAAACTATTTGAACTGATAGACCAAATCTACACCTCCTCCTAACTCTATGGTTTTTTTAGGTCAGTGAGATGCTTAGCGGAAGTTTTGAAGCCGCCTGGAACCTTCAAGTCGTATTTATAAGAATATTCAAGCGTATGCAATGGATTCAATCGTGTGAACCTGGTTTTTCATTGGAAGGTTTGGTTGTTATTAGACAAGCAATTTTAAGGCTTACTAGGCGATAGCGCACAATGTACTATTGTAGAGTTCATAATCTTAGTGCGAGCTGTGTAAGTGTCTGTTGATCGTTCAGCGATTAGGTGAAAGGTAGGTAGGAGTAGGTAATATAGTATTCGGCATGTGATGCTTGATCACAGAACCGCTTATAAGCCTTGTCAAGGTAGACGATACAGAAATCGTTTTACTGTCACAAGAAAGGAAGTACACCAAGGGCGACGCTGGGGAATTCAAAACTATCACCCGGTAGTTACAGCGCGCAGATGCTGGCCTGCGTTGCTAACCCTCGGCCACGGGCCCCAGAGAAATAGATGAAGAAGTCATAAATTAAAAAACCAGCTGATGATTTTCAGACATCTGTTTTGCTATGGACAAAACCTTTTTCTATCTGCTCGTTACCAATAGTTAAAGCTTTATTGCATTTTAAAACTAACTTTACCATACATGGCATAGTTACCAGCAAATTAATTCACAACATGTTTGTTTGGGCTAAATATAGAAGACGATCAATAGCTTCACTGAGAAAACCTGTTTTTACATTGGTTTTTGACTTGCAGCATGTCTGTGTTTCCCTACTTCTTTGCTGGGCTTTATTTTAATTGCGCACCATTACCTCATCCGTCTTACCCAAATCCCTTAAGCTTTTTTGGCTAACTCAAATTTAAAGCCCTAGAAAATAGATTTCTTAAAATTTCCCTATAATGGTTACAAATTTCATAGACTATAAATCGTTATTTATTTAAGATTATTTCATCAAAAATATATAATGTATATAGTAATGCATTAATTTAACTTTTATTTACTGTTCTAACAAGTTGCGTTCAATGCCAAATTATAGTAAATCAAAAAATGGTAATTTACGTTGAGTATTAATTGAAGCTTCGCTAGTATATCAAAACCATTTTTATTTAGGTAAATAACAAAATTGCAAACATGATCCACTTTTATGTGAGAAAGCGTTACTTATTTTCAGCTTTCATTGTAATTACTCATGGGCGCACACTATATGTTGGGAACAGATATCGCCTGGGGTTGTTTTATATATTGGTCCAACTTAGTAAACTCTTACAATATTTATCTAATTTTAGACTAGTTTACCTACTACAATTTAGTGGGAAATTGAAAGATTTTCATTAATATTCATAAAAAAAAATCTGCGATTATGATTTTATTTTGTTTTTATTTAAATAAATTCCTCTTCAGAGTTTTCAAACCAAAAAAAGGACGACACCAGAAATATATCATAGAGTGGACTGCGCATTGGCAAACTAAAGTGTCCTAAAACATCTAACTTACACAGTCACATGACTGTGTCGCGTTTGGCTCGATCTATGGCGAGGTTTACCATTTGGCGAGTTTTTCCACAAACGACCTGAACACAGAGGCGACAATCTAATGTTAGATAAAGAGCTTGGATAAGGAAGCAAGGATATAAGAGTATAGCTAGTATTTAAGATCCTCTTAAGATTATCTTTGATTTTGTGCGTCTTTTATGATTACTTGAACAATGAATGTGGACTCTTATTAAAAATTAATTTAAAAGAACGATCTAGTTGGTTTATGTAGAGTGTTGCTTGTAATATAAGTTGGTATTGACTTGGGGAATATATTTTCTGCCGTTCTATAACTTTCGTTCTATACGGTCCGATACATTTTTAAAAAAAAATCAACTATATTTTTTTTGAAATATTACTGCTTCCTTTTATTTAAAAAAAATCAATATATATATATTTGTATATTGCTTCTTCTTTATTTCACTGGAATTAATCAAACTTTCTAAAACATCAACATTATTTCCAAATCAACAAATGCCTCTTCTTTTAAATATAAATATAACTCAAAAATACGATTGCAAAAACAGGGTTTCGTTTTGAAAATTGTAAAAAAAAATATTTCTACTTCTAAGCTGTCTATGTTCAGACCATTATTTTAATGACTTTTGGCCCAAAATATTTATTTAATTAGAGTTCTAACATACGTTGATTTAATCATGAATATGTTTTTCAGTATGAAAGAGCAAAGCTTTTAGATTAAATTCCCTCGTTAGAAATTATTGTTTATGACGAACACATAATTACTATGTATGCAGAACTAATAAAATTTTACCGTGAAAGTGTGACTAATCCTATTTTTTATACCCTCTTTACCAATTAGGAATTCCCACAAGCATTTGGCATCTTGCACAATACGTTACTGAAGTTTAGAGGTACAATCATTCCGATTGTTAACATGCTCAGAGATTAAAGAATGTAATTACATATTTATTATTTAAGCCAAAAGAGAAAATTCAACAAGCTCAAAATATCGTCTGCAAAATCATTAAAAAAATTCAAAGCTGCCTGTGATTGGTTAAGAAACCCACGTGACATGGAATTTGATGGTAGTCTCCACTTCGGTTTGCTAGCTTGTGATTCAGTCTTGCGACAATTTGGAATTGTTCTTAACGAAACATGTTAGCGTTAAGTTGCATATGTAGCAAACCTTTCCCCTCTGGCGGATTTGTGATGTTTAGGCATAATGCTAATCTGCAAGGGATAGCGGTTTTTTTAGAAAAAACTGGTTTTCCCATTTTCCTCGGGTTTTCCTAAAAACCGGTTTCGGTTCCGTAGGGCCTCTTACAAAAAAACGGTTTTCAATCATCAAAAACCGGGGACCACCGGTTGTTTTGAAAACCGGTTTGTGGTTTCTTTCCATCCTAAGCTGCTTTACTATGAATGCGCAGTCCACTCTTATCTTATGTCTTGCTGGGCCGACAACAAACACATAGGACAAATAACAACATTTATTGACAAACATCAAACGCAATACTTTTCCCTTATGCCTTATCGGGATTCGAGCCCGAAAACAGCAGCTTAAAAAAGCTTAGCATCCTTTACCATTGCGCCGCCGGTTAGGCCAACCGTTTAGACGTATACACAAATGTTATTGGAGACGGGGTCTGTGTTTAGACAACAACTTTCACGTAAAAGACCTGAGATGACACATAACGCAACCATTTGATGAATCGTAGTTGATGTCAGAACTTTGCAAATTTAACATTACAAAACAGTCCACAATGCAGACGATTTTGTCCAGCAGGATTTGTTTATAGAATTTCTAAAGCGATACAGGAAACCCTTGAAGGTTATCATATGTGGCATGACCCCTTTACCAAAAACTTGCCACCACCGACATCATCTGCAATCTTAATGATGATTGATAATTTAATGGGCTGTTATATAGTTCAATTTTCTCTTTCCGTCTCAGGGGCTGGGGGAGCCCAGTCTGTAGGCACTGGTTCCTATGCATGCGAAAAGTCCCAGGTTTGCCAATTTGCGCCAATAGACCTATTGTAGCTCTGGGTGCGGACCGATAATTGAAACCTCAACACCTAAACCTCTTTTATTCTCACTTTGTCCTTCACACGCTTTCAGCCGAATATTTTACAAAGAAATCGATTATAAAATGTAAAACGGACATCAAACCCACATAAAATATTTCCGTAAAAAACTTTTCCTTTCACAAAAATTTCGAATTGAAGAATCCTTGTGGGGAAATTCATCGTTGGACTTAAGCCCTTTTTTACATTTTGGCAATTTAAAATACTGTCAAAACCCATCCATCACCAAATAAGTTATCTTTTATTCCCCACAAGACTTACAATTTACAAACTCAGCGAATATATTTTTTTCGTTTATATAAGAGATAGCCACAAAGGACTGGCAGAAAAATATTATATGTTTCTAAAAGATTGTTTTTAATACTATTCGTATTTGGATTTCTTTTTTTATTCTTGTAGAAAAATTTAATTGGAAATTGCCAATTCAGTGAATTTTTTCGGAAAACATTATAAAAAAAAAACAATTCTTTCAATTTTTTTTAATATTTTGAAACTAAGTTTTGTCTGATGCTGAGATAATAATAAAATCTTGTTTGCTTTGAGGGAGAAGGTGTTTTAAGACACATTTCATTGCAGGATTGTGTCTCTATGCAAGGAGTTCGTATCTAGTCCATTTTTGTTTCCCCTTTTTCGCTTTTAAACATCGGTCCAGCGGGCTTGTGACCGAGCTCTGCTCGGAGAAAATAGGTATCGAAGCTAACTCGAAGAATTTTAAATTTTTCAATTGTGATTTTAATCAAAACAATCATACCATAAGAAAATTTGGTGAAACCATTGGTGAAGAGATAAACCGGTTAAAGTTAATGTGACCAGATTTTCAAAATTCAAAAAGTTGGGGACACTCCATCACCACCCCCCCCCCCCCCCGGTGTATTTTTTTAAGCACATAATAGTCCCTTCACACAAATGGACACACAGTTGGTTAATAAGAAAAATAAGGAAGGCGCGATTCAACAGCAGCAAGTGGCTCCAGGCAAACAGAAACCATACTCCACCAATTCTGTTGATGACTTTAGCTTCATTTAAAACAATTTCTAAGACGTCATAGCGTTTTACAACGATTATTCATTAAAAAAAAGTCCTATTTTATTACAATTTCCTCGTTTTTTTCGGGGACTGGATGGACTTTTTAACAAAAAAGCGGGAACTGTCCAGTCCAAAATGCGGGACGTTCTAGGTCACATTAGTCTAAAGAGTGCATCATTGTAAACAAAGTTAGAGTTTTGGGAAAGGGTACTATTCTAAATTGAAAGATATAACTTTTAAAAGTCATAGGAAATGAAATGTAATTGGATAATTGCCGTTTCGTTGTTTGCAAAGCAACAAAAATGTCGAAATGTGGGTTAGACACCAATTTCCCCCGCATAATTCATAGCTTCATTCAATTCCATTTTCATACTCGACTAGGTTTAGCAACCATACGTTAAATTTTCATTCAAGATCGCCAAAATCGCCAAATGTAACGGAATAGAACTGAAAATCGTCTGACTGATTGGAACTAAAAAAATATTCATGTTACCATTTCTGTAAAATTCAATAAAGTTTAAAGGCAAGGTTGAATTTATTTAAATTTGAAAAATTAAAATCTTAACTAAACATTTTGTAGCTTAAAGCAGAGGCTTATAGCTTTAGCAGATGGGCATCAGGAAAAGTAAGCCATTATGCAGAACTATGTTTAAAATATCATATCTTGTAACTCCCGAACTTGCTTGACCGTAGCGCTTCAAAACACTGTTGCATACGATTCGTCGTGGCAAAACCCCCAGACCCCTAAGTTTACCCGGAGATTATTATTTCTGGGGCGATTTTCGACTTGGCAACCAATTCCTCGTATTATAGTATAGTTAGAGTTTGGAAAGGGAACTATTCTATACAAAAGTAAAGTTTTAAAAGTCATAGGAAATTGGAAAATCTATGAAATGTAAATTGATAATATGGCGTTTCGCTGAAAAAGCAACTATAATGTCGAAATGTGGTAAACATTCCATTTCATTACTTTCATTCAACTCGATAGGTATAGCAACCATATGTTAAATTTTCAAGATCGCCAAAAATCGCCAATGAACAGAATTAGAACTAAAATTCGTTCTGCTGATTGAAACTAAAAAAAATATTCATGTTACCATTTCTGTAAAACTCAATAAAAGTTTTCAAAAGCAAGGTTGAATTTATTTAAATTTGAAAAAATTAAAATCTTAACTAAAAACATATTATACGCTTAAGTCAGAGGCTTATTAGCTTTAGGCACATGAGCAATCACGAAAGTAGCCATTTATGGCGAACTAATGTAAGTTTGAAAATATCCCTATCTGATAACTCCGAACTGCTTGTCCGTAGCGCTTCAAAACCTGTGCCCAATCGATTTCGTCGTGGCCAAAAACCCCAGACCCCTTAAGTTTACCGGAGTTTATTAATTCTGGGGCGATTTTCGACTTGGGTCCAATTTCCTCGTATTATAGTTATAAGATCATGTATGGCATTTACTTTTTGTGCGTTAGAATGATTAGAGACGAATTTGTTCAAATACAACTTTCCACGCACGAACATCCCAGCGGTAAAAGGAATTTCACCTTCACCTATTCACTGTGGACTCACACTTTCACCAAGCCCTTGTACTAAATTCTCAACTTCACCAATGACAATAACAGTGATTATAACCGCCCCCATCTAGAAGGAAAGAGCGAAGGCTTTATAGCCCATTACCCAGCTCGCCAGAGAACGAGACAGTTTACAAGAGACACACAAAGGAAGTGACGACACAAACACCACGAGACCAAATAACAACATTTTAATTAATCAAGCACAAACATCCATAGCCTTGCGCCCGGGATTCGGAACCCGGAGCCCATCAGCCCCAAAGGCTAGAACATAACTAACCACTGCGCCAGCCGTGGGTTGGCTTCAACTCACCAATAGTCCAGTCCTTAATTCGACGATTAAAATAAAACCAACCAAATCAACCGATGCAAGAAAAAAAGTTGATACCAAGTAGAGGACTTTCAGATAGCTTCACATTTTTTTCTTGGCAATTACTTTATTGCTTTAGGGGCTGGGGAAGCCCAGTCGGTTAGGCACTCGTCTAAGCATGCGAAGGGTCCCCAGGTTCAAATCCGGGCATCTCCAAAATAATTGCCAGACCTATAAACGGCCCGTGCAAAGAATGTTCCTACGAATAATAAAAATATAAGGCAGGGCACTTTAAATATCATCCCAAAGTCCTAACGATGCGTACGATGTCACCCTTACCGGTATTACGTTGAGTGCCTACTATAGGTGTCGGCTCGTCACTTAACTGTGGTTTTAAAATACGACGCTAGTACGCCAATAAGCCTTCGTGTGTTATGTTCTTGTGCAACGATAATTAAAACCTAAACATAACCTAATCCTTTATATGCTTTCGTAGCATCCATGGCCGGGCCACTTTATTTGCTCCACCTGTAAAAGCAAATATTATCTCACACGTTGTTGTTGTGAATAATTTTTCAATCCATTACAACAAGATTTCCCAAAATACTTCACAAACAAGTGAATAAAGGCGCAAATAAAATTCCTAAATTAGTCTTCAGGAAAACGACTTAATGCTGCTCAGAGGCAGTCAAGTCGCGTTAATTTGAAAGGAACTAAAATCTATTTTCGAGTTAATCGGTTGAATTACATGTTTTCTGAGTTGAAATTACATGTATTTTAGAATTTTGTAATCATAACCAGAAGTAAACATTTAGGTATTGTCAAATTCCTATATGGACGAAATTGGTCCCTGCGTAAGATACTCGTATTTTAAAATCTTCTTTGGAATCAGATAACATTTTGAAAGTATATAAAGCATAAGGTTCCTTCGCCCATCAGTGTACAACATATTGGGAACATGAAAGTTAGTATAGGCTTCTGGTTGGCTGTTCTTATCACCGTGGTCCACTAAAAAGAAAGCCAACTTAACCGAGATTATTCCTTTATCGTATAGACGATATCAAAAGTACCATTTAAAAAAAACTGCTATTTTTTTATTGACAATGTTCGGTTTAAGCACATTAATAAGTCCTATAAGTGACCAAATAAATGCTTCAAAAATATTATTTTAGTTTATACTACCATTAAATTTTTCAAACACAAATAATTAAAATTAAAACTTTTTTCGCGCGAATTAAAGTGTTTATGGTAGTAAATTTTCGAATTATGTATTTTCACATTTAAGAACGCTAAGATTAGTTTCCCTTTCGGACAAATACAATGCTGACTTCTACTTAATTAGATAGAAATGGTCGTATTCCCACAGTTATACTTAGCCCCTAACTTTCCAACGAAAGTGCGAAATTTGGAATTCAATAATAATTAGCAATGAAAAACATTATGTTAATAAACACGTGTGTTACTAATGATTTAAGTACCACAAACTTTAATCACCTTAAAAGCTACCAAATAGGTATTAATTGCACACTCCCTTTGTTTTCTAAGGCAATTGTTTGAGGCAATTTGTGTTAACAGATCATTGTAAGGGGGAAAGACTCGTGTATTGCCAATTATAGTAGCTACATGATCGGCTTATATAAAAAGCTGTTAATAGTGGCAAACAATTGTTATTCGTCATTGTGCATCTAATATTATAATAGATGTATCAGATATAGTCATATTAGTTGTTTTATTGCATTCTGTGTATTAATATTTTTCAATTGATATTTTAGTATTGCAAGGGAGATTACAATCAAGACCATATTTTAATTTTTACATGATTCTAATAAATAAAATATAAAAAGTTACATTTATCAAATAATTTATTACTGTTTAAGTGTATGTAAAATAACTAGAATTATATCTCAGGCATATATGTAAAAAATACCTACTTTACTTGATCGCAATAACATTTAACAACTATATTCATGCGTTCAGAGGGCAAGGCTTCTTTAATGTACTTCCATTTACTTTTTTTACTAAAAAATAACTTTTGTTTTTACCAAGGCAAAAAATTGTTACTTGCAATGCCTCCCAATAGAAATAAAATTATCATTCCACAGTTTACAGCAGCTCCAAAACCTTCTTGTAACACAAAAACACAACCATTTAAGGCGTTTAAAGTTATAAACCACAAATCAATTTCTTCTCTCTCAAAGTTAATACCTTTAAAATAATTTATTTGGTTGTTTTACGCAGCTTTCCATTCTTTTCAAGCACAAAAACCCTTTTTTTAGTTGCAACCAGCTATAAAATTTCACATTCTATTGAAATTGGACAAACATGTAACCAATGTAATTACGCAGTGTGGAGAAGAGTAAAAGTGTTCAATTAAAACCAACACTTCAATGTCAATAATGAGGTCTCATTTTTTTAAGTAAATGTTCTTTCTAACGACAATTATGTTTCCTAATAGCTCCAGTTGCATTTCTTTCAATTTAAGAATATTTTCTCGTTTTTTGAGAGAAAGATTGAGTAAAAAATTATATCTTCTGGAAAATTATATCTCTGTGATTATCCATGTACAAGCCTAGTCCAGGTGTGTGCAAGTCCAACTGCGATATCCCTTTGCTAGTGGCGATTGTGGTAATTCAACTAATTTAAGTTTTTAAATTCAAAAGAACATGCATGATCTCCAATTTGAGATTTCACAAGTTTTTTTAGAATATTACTCTCAGCAATAAAAATTTCGAACATCTTCAAGAGTTTGATCATTATTTTGAGTTACATTTTTAGCAATGCTTAAATTTGAGAGTTAATGTAATTTGTTTTGGAATTTGTTCTCATAATAAAAGTTGGTAACAACCTGATACTTATTCTTTAGAGTTTCTTTTTTAACAAAACAAGCGTTTGCTTTATATGTACTTATTTTGCACTAAAGTCACCAGAACCTTAATAGCATTTAAAAAAAAATCTGTATTGAAAACTTCTTAGAAATAGCAATTTTAAAACTTGTCTTTACTTGAGTTTTTCTGCCAAATTTACTATAGCATATCTTACTTTCAACAAGTTAGTAATTATCATCAGTAACAAAAAAAAATGAAAATTGATCTTAGAAATCAAGCGGATTGAAGTCTCCAGTGCGAAAAGTTTTGTTAGATTATGCACATATTAAATTTGGGCTGCTATGCATGAGCCATTATTTGACTGTTATGTCATTATTTGGCATTTAAAATCATTATTGGCATTATGGCAATTATTGGCATTATGACATTATTGGTATTATGCCATTATTGGCATTATGCAATTATTGGCATTATGACATTATTGGTATTATGCCATTATTGGTATTATGCCATTTATTGGCATTATGCCCTCATTGGCATTGTTCCATTATTTTCATTATGCCATTATTGGGCATTATGCCCCTCATTGGCATTGTTCCATTATTTTCATTATTGCCATTATTGGCATTATGCCATAATTAGGCATTATGCCATAATTGGCATTATGCCATAATTGGCATTATGCCATAATTGGCATTATGACACTATTGGTATTATGCCATTATTGGCATTTTGCCATCATTGACATTATTCCATCGTTTTGTTATGCCACTATTGGCATTATGCTGTTATTACCTGTTTCTGCCATGAACACTTTGAAATTATAGTGAAAGAAAAAAAAAAACTTGTTTACAAGTCTTAAAAAAATCTGTGTAATTGAATTGTTTTTTAATGCACTTTTAGTCAAAAAATAATTTGATTATAAGATATAAATTATTTCAAACTAGTACGACCTCCAGTTATTGTGTTGACCATTTTCGTAACTCCAAATGACTCCCTAGTGCTCGATTTCTTAAATTCCAATATAGAAGTCGTTTGTTGCTTCCGTTGTGAGAAGAATCCCTCAACCCGGCACGAGAGATTTGGTTTTTTTTAAGATATATTTCTGACTCTGGGAAAAGTGCTGTAAAATAATAAAAGGGAATAAAATAGGGGTGCTATTTCAATATGCACGAGCGTGGCTCGAATGGTTAAGAAGTCATGCCATGGGGTATCTTCCCGCAGGCTCTGTCACAGTTATTTCTATCCTATAAACGGATCGTGATCTTAAGTTGAAATGCCTTTTAATGTAGATACTTTAAACTTACTTCATATCATTGAATTATATAAATGGTTTCGCATTATTTCTAGTTCAATATCATTATCATACTATGCGAAACTTTTAGATTCGTTTTAAAATTTACTCAGTCAATAAATGTTCTAAATTTGTCTACGACAGAACAAATACTTCTTGAAATACTATATCATAAAAGGCTCGCTCCTGGTCGCCGGGTGTCTTTTACTGTAAGACATTGCTAAATTTGCATAAAATGGACAGTCAATAGCAATTAAATCCTTTTGATTTGATATATATGCCGGCTATTATATCACTTTTAAATTTTTCAAAAAAAAAATTCAACTGGAGATGTGTGTGTGTGTGTACTATCTGTGCTTAATTTCAGCAGAAAAAGATATATTCCACTCTAATTGTCTTCCATTATAAGATTTTTTGTTCACACACAAATAATTTGTCTAAAAATTTGTAATGTATTCAATTATCATTTTATTAAAAAACAGTTTTGGTATTTGACATAAAAGTATTAGATGTATATTTTCCTTTTTAAGGCGCGTTATACTGTTAACTTATGCGATTTCAAAAAGACAGGAAACTGTCAAAATGTGCAGTCCGGATTCCGGAACAAAGATCCATCTATTTTTTTCAGTACAAAAATAATAGAAAACGAAATGTATGTGTTAAAAAAAGTAATAAATGTATATGATTCCAAAAGTTAACCATTTTAATGTCTGTCAAAAACTGAAATATCACTCCTAAAAAAATATTGTTCTCTTTTCATTTATCTATTTCACTGCCAATATTTCTAAAAACAAAATAGGCTACAAATCCAATTTGAAACCTTTTAAAATAACGTCAAAAAACAATCCCAAACAATTCAAATATAAGTTGTTGCTGTTTTTTTTTTCTTGTTGATCTATTCTTATTCTCAACATTGGCTTTATTTACAGTAATCACCATTTGAATTCATTAAAATATTCTTTAAATGTAGTTAGCTAGTTGGCGTTTTATGTATTGTCTCTTAAATAAATTTTTATCGAACATAAATGCATTTTTAAAGTAAAGTATTGGTCTATATTTTCCGACCCGGCAGCACAACGGTTAGAAAGCTAGTCTTTGGAGCTTTTGGGTTCAGGTTCGAATCCCAGTAAGGCATGGATGTTTGTGTTTGTCATTAAGTGTTGCAATTTGTATATGTGTTTGTGTTGTCCTTTCTTTGTGTGTCTCCCGTGACTGTGTCACTTCCGTGAGTAAAGGTAACGGGCTTATAAAGCCTATGCTCCTCCCTTCTAAAGGGCGCATTCATTGTCATGTATCAAGTCAGCGTTCAGAAAACTTACTGGTTAGAATTTTCAATTAAAGCGAATGTACAACTCATTTCTGCAGATATTGGCTTTTGAACTCTGGCAATGATTCTAGCTAAAACATTTGTATATTCTAGCAAGACCGTCATAGAGAATCGGGTAAAGTGACGACTCTCATATTCGAGACAGGACACGTTGAAATTCTGCCTAAAAAAAGTTAGACTAAGGAATTTAATTACAAAATTAGTTAAGAACTTAAACCAATTTCTTTCCTCAAAGTACAAAGTCATTATGAACATGCTAATGTTGGGTAGCCTGAATTTTTAACAATTTTGCAGATCAACTTAGCTAGCAAAATAACCTGATTGGAATGGTTATTGGTTAGTCTCATGTTAGGCAACAGAGATGAGTTGACTGACTTATTTTGGTTGGTAACAGGAACGGGTCTCCTTCTATGCATTTGTGCATGTTAACAATACTTTAAGTTATATATATATTCTTTGTTTTTTTGTTTAGTTTTTTTAAAAATTATTGAACAGTGAATTGCGATAAAATATTTGAATATTTAAGAAAATATGTTTTCACAACATCACTTATTATTACATAAAAACAGCTTTATTTATCATTTTTTTTCAGTAGCAAATGTATAGAACTTAAATTTAATTTAAATATATGCTTCTTTAGCGTCAGACCCGGCATTTTTATATTTGTGTGTCAATCTCTCTTACAATAACTTTAAATTTCAGAATTTTAAAAATAATAAATTTTTATTAATAATGTACTTTCTGATTTGGAAATTATTTTTTAATCATTTTTTGAAAAATAAAACTAATTATATTTTGTAACAAATATTTTTACATTAAATAAATATAATTTTAAAATCAATGCAACCATACATTTTTTTCCCATTTCCAAGGCTTTTCGAAAGATTAAAAAATATGAATAAAACGAAAAATTTACTTTAAAAAAAACAAAAGTAATAACTTTAAATGTACCATAAATGTCCTATAAATTCAACATGAAGATTCAACAAAACTTATGCTGATGTTCATCACTTTAGTCCACGCTCTATAATATCTTATGCCACTTTAACATTTGTCTTAAAACCAAAAATCGAAAGATTTCCAATATATCCCTTACTATTTTCAAATCCCTGTAGAAATAAATGATAAACGAGATAATTTTTTTAAGCCTTATGATGTTTTTACTGAGAGTTAAGTGAATTAATAGTTCAATGTGACAACCAGAAGACTCACACAGAAATCAATCATTACTTGAATTATTTTTTATTATTGCATTATTCTTTCAAAAGACATTGTAATTGTTAGATACATAATTCCTATGTAGTTGATGAAGATAATAAAGATTTGGTAAAGGACTAATTAACTAAATAGTTTATTTTGTTAAACCATTTTAGAACATCATCTTTACCGAGTTTTGAAAGAAGTTGTACCCCAGCTACCTCTTAATCCCAAATAGAATGCAATAGAACTAATATAATGAAAGTTAATACTACATAAAAAATGATGCGTACAAATGGTAAGTTAGAATTGTTATCATAATGTATTATTACCGGTAATTTGTAAGTTTTACTAAGAGATTACGCTAGGTCCTACTCCAGCCCGAACTATAATGACAGCGTTATGAATAAGAACTTAAACAGATGCTTAATGTACAGTGAAAACAGGTTAATAACTGAAAATGTTGTTCCACGCTTCAAATTTTTTGCTTGTTTCGTGGCTTTTGGTAGGACTGATACTTGAAATACATTTCATGAAATATTCATTCTCCTAGAAAATATGTGAATTTTAAAAACTTAAGACCTAAAGATTATATTGTACGGTAGCAGCGAAATCAACAAAGAGTATTCATATCAACGTAGATACGTAATCGTTTCCGGCTGTTTACTTCCAGATTTCAGAAAAGAGCTTTAACACAAACCAAATAAATTATGTACTTTAGGACCACGGTCAAGTGACTAGGTCAACACTGGCAGCTGCAGCCTACATAACTTCGAGCTATATCATAAGTTAACGTCGCCGTGACTTTGAAGTCCGCAGATTTATAAGCACGTCTTTGGTGTTTTTACAACCCGGAACCTTCTCGAATCAAGCCAAAAATTTAAAAACTGGTATGATATGGTAGGTACATATATATTCCAGTTTGTGCGCTTGTTCAAAGAACAGCTTATAAGCTTTCGTCAAGTGGGAAAGACACAGAAAGAGTTTTAACGAGCTCAAGATACACACAAAGAAAGGACAACACAAACACATACACAAATAACAACATTTAATAACAGTCATAAAAAACATACCGGGATTCGAACCCGACCCTAGTAGCTCCAAAGGCTAGCATCCTAACGATTACGTCACCAGGACGGCTAAAAACTGGGATAAGCGAGACCGTTTGCTAAAACGCTTATTTTAACAGAGTGTGGTTGTTGTCTCAAGTAAGACTTCATAAGTTATTGAGTTCTAGTAACTTGATATTATTGAAATATTTCTTTAATATGTATTTAAATGTAAATTCTTAATACAAAAATACTTAGGGAATGATATTTTGTTCGAAAATTAATAAATTGACTTAAAGAGAGGCATGTGTTGTTTAAAATCGTTTAATCATACTATAGGGATACAAAAACAAATAAAATATACAATTTTTTTACAAATAAAAAAGCATATTTGATAACAAAGATATCGATTAACAATCCGCTGTACAAAATATTAAAATTGCCATTGTAATGAGTTCAGATATAAATGCAGGCTCCATTATCATTTACAACTGTTTACCTGTTTTGAAGGGAGAAAATACAAATATATGTAATATGTATATGAATTTAAGTACAAATACCAATTTTTTAATGTATTTTTAAGATGAAATATTTTTGTGCATTATTAAACATGAGTTCAACTTTTGAGAGCTTTTTTTTTTTCACCTCTTGTCGTTTTCAACTCCCAATGTGAGCATTAGTTAAAAAAAATAGTCTAGTTTTGTTTTAAACAATTGTATTAAAATTTGGTATGTTAAGTCAGTAAATAATATGATTGATGAGAAAATGGTACATGAAAAAGTAAAACTTTATGTTTTAGATTGACCTTAATCTCTCTTGTCGAAAATTGTGAGCATAAAATAGTAAAAAATTGAGTTACTATAGCAAATGCTTTTATTTGTATTAATACCTTTAAATCAAATTTGAGACAATGCTTTCAAATTTGTTTTAACCTAAAAATTTATAAATCTAGTTCAAATAAACCAAAACAACTTAATCAGTACTTTATATTCATAAATGCACATTTCTCTTTTTTTAGATTTAAAAAGTAATAAGATACTTTTGAACTAAAACTTTTGTAAAGTTGTTTTGAGTTTTGACAGCAACACATGTTTTTTTAAAAACTTATAAAAGCAACAATGCAAGAAAATTAATCATTAAATAAATATTTTGTAAATGTTCAATTGAAGTCTTTAGAGCATGGGGCGTTGTTAAATAGTAGCTCCCATTGCAATCAGAGCTAATAATGCGTTCACAGCTTTCTGCAACGAAACAAAAATAACTTGTTAACAATAGAATTGAAACTGTAAATCTGTTTAGATTCCGTTAACTGTTGTCTTTAGAACTGTTTTCGCCAGGGCCATAAGTTCGGATAGGTTAACATAAACATGTGATGGTGTCACTATTTTTTCATAATTTCTCAACTAGGATTATCAACTTCTCTTATGGTTTCTCTCGGCAAACTTTAACATCCACAGAGAACTCAGATTCATTGTAATCTGGGAGTTAAAATTGGTAGCGATAGTCGCCTAGATGTTGCCACAAAAAATGGCTCTCAGTTCTGTGGAATAAGCCGAGTCTGCTAAGTCTTTGACTGCCAATGTTGCAGCCCCATTAGAGAAAAAAATTCACAACTAAAGGTGCTGGGATTCGTTGAAGCAACCTCAGGGTCCACTTGTTATATTATTTCAAAAACGCGCACTGCGTGTTGAGACTATAATTTCTTGATAAGAAATATACAATATTGAATTATTCAAATGATGCTATAGTCATATAGTCTTTATTAAGTTTCTGGGGAACACTTGAAAATCCAAAAGGGGCTTACAAAGAAGATATGAAAATTTGGAAAAAATCTTCAATTATATACGCGGAATGTCACGCTAATTGTTTGAAGTGATTATTATTCAAATCTCCCTAAATGTTACGTTGTTTGCTATATTGCATGCTTTAAAATTAACTTGTAATATTTTCAAAGTTGATATTTATTAAAACTTTTTATATTTTTTAGAATCAATATGTTCAAAAAAGACGTACCTGCCACCTCCTTCGGATTACAAACCTCTTCAGTTTCTTTTTGTTTAATTTTGTGTCTTTCTTTGGTTCTCCTTTCTGCAATAAAGAATGTCACCCTAGTTATTACTAAAACCAAGACTCAGTAGAAATTGGTTATATTAAAATTATCAAAATTAAACATATGACGTTTTTCAAGGTTTATATTATCATAGTGAAAGCATTAGAGGATCATTATTCTCATAGATGGTACTGAATTGACAATTAATTGACTTGAGATGTGAGAAAAATTACTCACTAAATCGTAAAAAAAATAGTTTTCGTTGCTCTTTGTATAAAGTACAAGTCAATAATTGTTGACTTCTGTACAGAGAGTAAATTGCTGAGAAGGCATGCGCTTTCAAATAAAAGTTATGCAAAGTACGGTACTGTGGTCAGCAATACCTGCATTTTTTTTTTTTTTTTTTTTTTTTTTTTTTTTTTTTTTTTTTTTTTTTTTTGAGGAGTGACGTTAGGACAATCGGGACATTGAACGTCCTTAATCGCGGAGGACACCGCGGCGCAATGACCGGCAGAAACTACGCCTTTCACTCAATTTCTCAATGAGTGTTAACCTTTAAGTTAACAATAAAAATACAATTAATAAACGCCCGAATACGTTTGTGACAAGATATTTTTTTAATTGTTTTGGACGCATTCTGGAAAATTGGCCTATATTTTTTTGCTAAATTATGAGTTGTATGTATTTTTGCTAAGGTTGCAATTGTTTTTGAAGTCAAAATGAAAATATTTTATAAAATAATAATAAAGTTAATGATATTAGGAAAATGTAAATAGTGTATGAAAAGTGTAGATTTCAATCCATGTCATTGCTATAAACTTTTGTAGATAAACATTTCCATCCTACTACGATTTGTGACTCATTCCAAAGAAACTATGCCGTATCTTTCCATATAATTGTCTATATTGGAGGTCATTTTTCGATGAAAATACGTAGTTTGTAAACCAAATATTATACGTAATCAGAGATGAAAATATAACACCAACTAACAAAAATGTAAGCATGAAATTTAATTACACAAATGGTCCCATTTGTCTTAAAATTTCAAAATTTATCGAAACAATTGCATTATTTAAATAATTATTAACAGCAAAATTGAAGTTCGAAGACTGCCAAGACATTAAACATATTGTGGCTAATATTTATTAAAAAAGTCATAGGAGGAATCGACTTCCCTGGCAATAAAAAATGTATAAAGGATCGTCTACGTATTAAAATTTGTACTGACTTTACAAATTGCAATGGAAACACCCACATTTTTTTGCGAAAAAATGTGTCCACATTTCAAAATAACCTGGATTCAAAAAAAAGTTATTTATTTGCATTATTTGTTGAGATATAAGCATTCAAAATTGAACTTCCATAATGTTAAAAAATAATGTAAACAAATATTTTATTGAGTAAACCCCCCCCTCTAATTTTACATGGTTATTTTGTTTAAAAAAATATTCTGTGTATATTCACTATTACATCCCTAATTACATCAATATACTTTTATGTATACAAAAAAAATCGCTTTCCGCAAACATTTCTTGAAGCCTTAGCGTTTTAAGTACAAGTATATTTCCAAATAATACAAAAAGAGTAAAAAACTATACAAGTTCCAATAGTACAAGAGAGTAAAAAACTATTTAAAGAATTATATCTTGGTAGAACCTTCTTGGAGAAAAATGAAACAAGAGCATTTTATGAGAAAAATATTTTTCCAATTGTTTAGAAAATTTAGAAAACATACAAGAGGGTTAAAATGGCATTTAATACAAAAATATCGATATTTTCATCGATTTTGAGGTACTGAGTCCCCTTAATCTCTTTTTATAAGCAATACTGATAAATCCTTAATCAAGTTTGTAGGCCTAAACTGAACTTTTTCGAGCAAACCTATTTATTTTCTGAGAAAGAGTGACCAAAAACTGAACAAAATATTCCAGATGAGACCTTCCCAATCCCCTGACAACAGGTTCTTAAATTTGAAAGTTATACTTTTAGTAGTCCATCATTCTATTGTCCTTTCTTCAATACTTCTTACCCATTTTAAATTATTTTCTAACCCAAACTTCAAAGCCTCCGTCTTATAATCTTTCTAACTGACTATCTCACATCCCCCCATCAAACATAAGAATGTTATGAAACATAAGGGCACTTTTAACATCATTTGCGAGTAGTTTCTCTCATTTCATCATTTACGAGTACAAGTATACCAATACTGATTTATGTTTTCTAATAATATTTTAAGTCTCCCTCATAGCAAATTTGCATGTTTCATGATCAATATTTCTTCCATTCCTTAATGATTCTTGTCATATCGTCAATAGGATTTTTTTTTTCATATTATTTTCAGGCTGCCGCATTGATGTTTTACTGGATTTCTATATTAATGGTCCAATCGTAAATATTTGTAAATGAAAAGCCAGAATTCAGACTTCCTCAGAGATACAAGGATATCCATCACTCGTAGGCCGACAAGTTGAAGCGCACTTACTTTCAATGACCTGTTATGGTAGAAGCATACAAGCGTCACCGTACCCTCAGCGCCGTACTTCGATTGGTTTAATATTATTTTAATTGAAAATGATGGCCTATAACCAGAAATTTTGGCTTTTAGTGTATACTCCGTTGTAATAGCAGAATAAAATTCCCAAAAACCTAGCCAATATCGAGACTGGAATGATCCCACGTTATTCCCCAAAAATTGCTGTTTTTGAATATGAAGCTCTATTGAATTTGTAAACTCAAACGATGTCTTCCAGCGCTCATTACAGTCCCGAATTTGGATTATAGGCTGAAGTTTACTCATGTTCAATTTACCTAATAGCTAAATATAATTAAGTGCAGTTTATTTCAAAACTTTAAAACCACTTACCCTAAGCCAAGGATGTCTCAAACTTTGATGTGATGTCATTCTTTGTCTAAAACACACAAAATAAAAAAAAATTATGTGTTCATATTAACCCATTTGTACACATAAAAAATGGTATTTACAAAACTCATTGGAAAATATAGGTTAATTTAGAAATGGAGATGCTCGTTGCTAATGTTACTTTTTTGATATTTTCACCAATTGATCAATAGCCTGGGCTCAATTTGAAACTATTCATAATATAATTTCATGTTTACTTTTCATTTATTTTTTGATATTAGCGTTTTTATGTTCAATTAAGTTCTTGTTTTATACAATGCATGTATTGTGTTGGGTTTTAAGTAGGTTTTACGTATAACAACTTCCAACCCAACTTTAATTAAATATCACTCTATAAAACGCATTTTCCATGCCTAAGCATGAATTTGACATTCGATTAATCAGAAACTTATGGTTTGAGAATTCCTTCAATAAGGAAACATGCTTTATATTTCATTCAAATAACTTTGCCAATAAACTTCAAAACTACAAAAGCTATAATTTTCTGAGAACTTATTCCCGTCTTTTAGTAATTTATAACCAGCCTTCTTATCAATAACAATAATTTTGTAGTTTAAAAAAATTATAAGTTGCTATTCATATATAACTCAAGATTTGGAAATGATTATGAAATTATATCTTCAACAATAAAACGAATGATGTTTTTTAACAAGAAAATTTTTATTTTTTTAATAATTTTAAAATTAGCGCTAAGAAAACAATCGGCCATTTGTCCGATTTCCAAACAGGTAGTGAGTTATTCACAAGTGGTTAAGCTTGCGTGCACTTACGTTGAGTCTTTGATCAGTAACTTGGCAATAAAATCTTTCGCTACTTCAGAGATGTTGTCGAAGCTCTCGTCGTTAAAGTCGTATTCAGCCTTAGTGACGTTTGCCATCGTTTCCATGTCGTTGTCCCCCATAAATGGAGACAAGCCGGACAGTCTGAAAAATATAAAGGGTTATTTGAATACTTTGTATAAAGCTATGTTACAGCTGGCTGCTCAATACCAACTAAAATGCTTTTAAAAGCACATCTGCCGTAGGCAGGTAAACTGCACTAACTTCCATAATGACTTGGGTCATTGTTGCAAGCACTCAATTTCTCCAACCATTAGGAAAACATTCTGAATTCTTTTTATTTTTCAGATCAAAAATGGTACAACTCCTTATTGAGATTACTGCAGTTTTACCAGCCAACGGCAGACATGCATTAAGTGCCTAACATACTTTTTCCGTTTAAAGAAATATGATTAGGGAAAATGAATTTAGAATATTTTATTGCAATTTGATGTTTGCATTTTCCGCATTTTTTCAAAATTGAGTTTTGAAATCTGGTTTTTATTTTTGCTTAAAGTTAGTACTGAATTTATAGAAAAAAACTACAAATTATAGTCCTCCTCATTAAAGTATTTTATCTCAAAACATATAGTCTTCAAATTTAACAAATAGGAACAACTGTATTCTTCAGTCACGTGAAACTTGATAACTTCGAAGTGACTAAGATATTTTGTAGTGATGATCTCACTTAACGGATGTCTTTGATGCTGCACATGTATGTCGTATAGGAAATATCGTTGAATATCGGGAGCCACTACCATCCGGAGTTTTAAGTAAATGCGAGTTTAACTTAGTGAAAAATAAAATTGCAAGTTTGACGATAACAAATGGAATCATTGGGAGTGAGAGGTTAATTTGAGATTACTATTATTTAATGAAATTCCCTTCCTCTTACGGCTATCCAGCCTGTGTAAAACCGCGGGTAGGTTGGTTAGCTGGTGGACATATATACCCAGGTTTGACTGCTTGGTAAGAGACCCGCAAATAAGCCTTCCTCAAGTAAGACAGACACAACACACTCACATATAAGTGGCAGATGCTGCCATATCTCGCCATCTCCGCAACTTAAACATGTCCCCAAAAAGGAAGGGAAATTGTCGCCAGGGACCTGTACCCGTGGGAAACTGCGCTATGATCGCCCGCAGAACTTTCGGACCCACAGATTTAACGCGAATGTTCTCCGCATATAATCGGTGGGTCTTCAGTCTTATCAAAACCGCGGGTATCAGGTAGTCTGTTCAAATACAGAAAACATTCATAGAATTGGAAGTGAAGAAAAAAACGTTTATTACTCACAGTACGTAACAAATGACTCCGACGCTCCACATGTCTGTCGTGTAAGAGACTTTGTCGAAGTTGACGACTTCGGGAGCCACGAACTCGGGAGTCCCGAACAACACCTGGAGTTTCTTCTTGGGGTCGTACTTGCGAGCGAGCCCGAAATCAATGATCTTGATCTGGTTGCCCGTGCGGGTCACACAGAGGATGTTCTCGGGCTGGGAAAGGCACAAAGAGTCTTAGTGGGCACTTAATATTGACGTGAACTAATACATAACATAAAACAACTACACTATAAAAAAATAAATGTTCTTCAATTTTAAGCATAGCACTATTTTTGATTTTGGCTCACATTGATAATTGAAGAGTACACGAGTAAACCCCCTTCATCGACAAAGAATCAGCCCGCGATGTAAACGCGAATCCTCATCGATCCTACGATCGTTATTTGACGATTCTGTATCTTGATCTTGAGGAAACTGAATCTCGTTGTTGTACTCACATGCTCAAAAATGACGAAATATTTCTTTAGATTTAATGACATTCAAGTACTCAAAAAAATGGCGATTCAAATTTCCTCACTTTGAGGAAACGAAAACTCGGAGCATTTGCCGGTAACGGAATCGTCAAAATTAAGGAAAATTTCGTCGTTTTTGAGCATTCATTTTTTAGAGAGTGTGTTATAAGAACAAAGACAAAACTGGTTTATTCACTACACACCAGTTTAGGCGATGACACGCTATCTTTGCCAAGCATACCTGGTGCATACATGTTCCCATTTGATGAAGGGGTTCTTCCCTGGCTGCATTCTTTTATTAAAAAAACCTGCTAATTGTTTAAAAATATAAACAAACTCAAAAGCATGCATAAACATTTCCTTATCTTAATTAACTGATATTTTTCTCTCTAATGGGGCTGCAATATTGGCGGTCAAGCCTTTGCAAGCCGGCATATTCCCCAGAACTGAGAGCAATTTTTTTGAGCCACCATCTGGGTGGCTCTCGCTACCAGTTTTGACGCACAGATTAAGAAGGATCTGAGCTCTCTGTGGATGTTTAAGTAGGGTAGACTAATCATAGTGAGTGAACAGGCCCCAGTGAATGAACATTTGGTACATATAATTAAAAAATAAGGATTGAAAATCATTTCCACTAGATGGATTGGCAACACTCAAATGTGGTAGGAAGCTATCTGACTTATGGTTGGTTGTCCTGGAGTTCATTCACTGGTTAGTCTACCCTATGCCGATATTTAATTTTGCTCAGAAAACCCAAACCAAATGGGACCTCCAGTATCTTTTACATGCCACATAATCATATGACATGCGTGTCCAGGAATTTCCCATCTAGAAGGTCCGACGACTCAGCCGGGGATCGAGCCCTCGATCTTGGGTTTACGAGGCGGACACGTAAAACCTTTCAGCCACTCTGAGCCTTTAATCCATACTTTTATAATAACATAAGGTTCAATAAACACATTTTTTGTGAATTTTTTTAAACTATAATATAAATAGATAAAACTTTAAAAAAGCTTTAGGCCTTACCTTCATATCTAAGTGTAAGACATTTTTGGAGTGCATGTATTCTACACCTTCGCATATTTGGCGTACAAATATGGAGCAGGCTTTTTCTGTGAGTATAAAATCATCACTGATAACCCTTTCAAAAAGTTCGCCTCCTTCAATTCTAGAGATAAAAACAGTTGGGAATTTCATGCAAAATTATAATGTCTGTAGTGTAGGTAACGTTTGTAAAAAGTAATTATAACCACAACTTTTAACATTAAATGAGAAAAAAAATTGTGAAATTGTTGATCTACACTTATTATAACTAAATAATGTAATTTATTTTATTTTATTTGATCTATTTGTTTAATTTAAAAGGCTTTTAATCTCCTCTTAAATCGTGACCTACACTACAGTTACATGGATACTGAGATATTTTTTAAACAAAAACTTTTTCAATTTTTTTTTATAAATAAAAATATATAAATGTTTTTTATTGTGCAATTCAAATTTTTTAGGTATATTAAAATTCAAAGGTAATCATATTTCTTCAATTTTACAATTGTAGAATATCGTTTGTGTAAAGTAAAACTTATACTTTTAAACATTTGATGGTGCTGCCATCTGTGCAGTGCGCTGTAAAATAAAAAGATAGGCTGAAAAGATAAGGGGCAGTCTTCAAATGAAATAATTATATATTAAGCAATTTTGTATCTTATTCATCAGTATCAATTTTCTAATTGACCAATCTACTTAAACAATAAATTACTCAATGTTTAAATATGGTAAAATTTTGATCTTGACTTTGGCAAAAAAAGTTATTCACATATTTTTACCTATGACGATGGGGGAAAATTCCTCTATATGCCACTAGATGGTGATCAAAGAATCAACAATCTACCCAAATAAATGAAAATATTTTATGTTGATGCCCATATAAAATCAAAATTACCCTAAGGACATACTGAAAACTATTATAATATTTAACAATCTCTTGCGACAGAAACTCATCAACTCACAGCTCCAGTATGAGACACATCTCTTTGCGCCCGTCGTCAAACGCATCGTACAGCTGCAGGAGACGAGGCTGTTGAAGCATGCGCATGATCTCCACTTCTCTCTCCACGTCTTTTCTGTCGTCGGGACGAGGCGTCACCACGAACTTGGCTGCCAGCTTACGGCCCGTGGCCAGCTCCGTACAGCGGTACACGATACCGAACTTGCCCCTAGTTGGAAACAAACAATTAGGTTTGTAGCAGAATCTGTCAAAGTTCCATTTGCTTTATTTCGAAAATTTAATAATTATTACTTATCGTTTGCAAAAATTAATTGTTATTTTGACGAATAAGAATGTAATATTCCTCGCTTTTAAATAAAATGAAAACATTTAATATCAACATACAAATAATCTCGTAGTGAAAAAATATTTGACGTCATTTCACACTGATCGATGTCGCAAAAAATAACGTATTTTAATTTATTGCATAAAAAAATAGTTTATAGAGCGATTTTTTCGAATGGTAATTATGATTTAATTCTAATAAAAACGGCTCCCTATGCTTTTTGAAAGAGCATCAAATTGTGCAGGTTTTTTTTAAATAATTGAAGCACTTCGAATTTGAATTATTTTCTGAAATTTTCAATGTATTCTAATTTCAATGCTCTGATTTTTTTTTGACGTATCACACTTTTGACGTATCACGTTTTAAAAAACAAAGATTCCGGTAATGTTTGCCGTACTTATGATTCTAGCATTAAAATCTTTCAATAATAGCTTTTAAACACATAAGTACAGCAGAAAAACTCATTAGAAAAAAAAAATATTCAAACAGGCAAATTCATTTTAAACAGATAACGTATGCCCGTATTATGCGAATGCATTTCATATAAACTATTACAAAAACTATTTAAATTTCCATTTCTTCTTACTGGTTTTGTTGCCACTATTAGAAGAAGGGAATTGAACTATTTTTGCAATCATCTTTATCCATCGAATTATATTAACAATAAACGGTTGCATCTTACCTTTTAAATAAATTTAAAACAAAAAATAGCTTGCAATCTGCCGTTTGTTCAGAACTACCATATTATGAAGGACAATACAGAACATACCCCATGTTTTTTTTTTTGTTTTTTTTCCGATCCTCCCTATTGAATAGGTTCTTAAAAGTAAAATTGTTTCGGAAAATTAGTATGTAGTGCTGCCATCTATGATAAACGCTTCAAATAAAAGATTGGCTTAAAAAGGATGGAAGGATGTTCAGGTTTAATGGTGTAAGAGCATTACAGGCCATACTGCGCCATAGGCTTAAAAAGATAAATGGGATTGTTGAATGTCGATACGAGAAAATGATAGATGAACTCGCAATTTATAACTTTATACAATATTTTTTTTTAACTGAAATATAATGTTAACCAGTGAAGTGTTCTAGTTTGGAAAAAAAGGGAGGAAAAGCGGAGTTTATAAAAAAATCTAATCAATGAAAGTGGCAAAAAGCGTTGTTTTTTATCTAATTATTTGTGTCTATCCGCAGTAAGTCATTTACTTGGGGGTGAAGTGCGTTTCGTCATTTACTTGGGGGTGCCTTGTGCGTGAAGTGCATTATCCCAAATAATGAACCAAGTTGCAACAAACATCACCTTAAGACATATTTTCCCAACCTTCAACCACAAGCAACATTGTAAGCATGAAGATAGTTGCACCAACTTTTAGCATGCCAACAAGTCAGAATTAAAATATTGTAAGTTCAATAGTCAAGCTACATGCTAGTTATGTATAAATATGAGCTAACATATATTTAAATAATTTTCCTACTAAGAAATAAACCATGCATAATTAAATATTTTCGTGCAAAAGAGTGTGCTCATTTTTGTATTTTAAATATTTTATTCATTGTAATCAGCAATTTTAAACATATGCATTGTAATGCAATTTTGCGTGTTCTATTTAGTTATCAAATGATAAGAAATAGATAAGGTTATTAATAAAATGCTGAAACAAATCAAACACTTAAACATACGAAGTGCTAACTCATAATGTATAGTTTTACAATAAGTATCATAAGTAACTACACTCCGTACCAACCTAACTTGGGTAAAAACAAAAGAGTAAAAAAGGCAATGGGAAAAGCGCGGTTGATCTGTTAGTTGGAAATTCTTGTAAGTTAATATTTACATACAAAATGATCTGAATACATTTTAACCAAAATACACTTTTCATTACGATAAAATGCCAAATTTTCTCAAATAATATTCAAATCTGTTAGACCTTAAACGAAATTAATGTTTTAAACATGTTTTTTGGATGGATTCACAATTTATTTATGGAACTCTTTACATCCGCGGAAGGATCTTCTACATATCATATTTCTATTTACCCAACTTAGGTTGGCAAGGAGTGCACATTGAAGCCTTTCATTTTAAATGAATAATTAATTTAGAACTCTTACATACGAAGGGGTATATTTTTAGCAAGACCATTGATCGTAAATATTAATGTTTTTTTTTTAAATGGATTATTATTTTAAAAACATGCTTTACAAATATAAAAATTTAGATATCTAGAAAAAAAATAAAAAAAATTTTGTTTTACCTTCCCAACTCATCCAGCAAAGTGTACTCCTCTCTAACATCTTTTCCGATTTTCACTTGCACATTCCGAGGTTCAAATGCTAAATCGATATCTGAAACTAAAA
Organism: Hylyphantes graminicola; assembly: GCA_023701765.1. Taxonomy (NCBI): domain Eukaryota; kingdom Metazoa; phylum Arthropoda; class Arachnida; order Araneae; family Linyphiidae; genus Hylyphantes; species Hylyphantes graminicola. Next base: position 56,477,874 of record CM043117.1, on the reverse strand, counting down.
TAAAAATCTATACTTAATTGAGCAAACATTCTTGTAAGCAACCTACATAGGAGCGGAATTTGCATTTTTATCGTTAAGATATGGTCTCTTTTGTAAGGGGTTATTTTTTTTATTTCCACTTTCTATGAAGATATAAGATAAAAAGGTTGGAATATAAACTTGAGAGGTTTTAAAATGAAATACGTCAGCGTAATATTGTAAGTATTGTACTCTTAATTACATTAGAAAATTATTGAATCAAGTGCAATACCTTTTTGCTTTGATTTGCTCACATCGATTTATTAAGTTTAAATCTCAAGTTACAGTCCAACTCTTATTTTTGGTCTATGGCTTCAGTTGTAAAGGAAGCGTAGACCCCAAAAAATTCAGGTTTTGAACGGTAAAAGTGTTCATTTTTGTTTGATATGAATAAACAAAAAAACATTATCTGTCGGGGGTTTTTGTGTGTGAGTAATAGTCCATCCTTACGTTTGATTTAATCCAAAATGTCGAAAAAATAAAATTATAAAGCCCTTACACCACATTGAAATACATTTATAAACCTAACATTCCTCTGGAAAATAGTTACATAAGAAGGTATATGTAGTCGCAAATGTAGTATTTAGTCAAATCTTAGTTTGACCTATGCATAAAGTGTATATTTATAATTTATTATTTGAATTGTTGATTAATATAATGTTGTTAATTTATTATTTGAACCGTTGAAAATTTGATTGATTAATTGGACCATCAAATGGGAAAAAGACTCCGCAAGTTCGGGGAAAAGTTCCGTCTGCAGCGAGCCTTATGTAGCCATTAACTCCAATCTACGCGACTGCGCTGCGTCTTTCAAAACCATGGAATCATTTTTTTTCCCAGTAAAGAATGTGCCCCTAAACAAACACAGCCTCTCTTTCTTTTTCCACTTTCCGTTGTTTACCATGCTGATTTTTAGAGCCTGACTTATGACTTGGGGTTCCAGCGAAAATATTTTCAAAATGATGATCTGGGCACACGTCCAAATTGAAAAGGAGATAGCTTCTGCCCAGAAGAAAAGTACAAAGAATCGCTAAGTTTTTTACATTACCATCGACAGATTTAAAAATCTGAAGCCTATAGTGGTCGGGGAGTCCAGTCGGTTAGGCAATAAGCATTCACCTAGGCAATAAGCATTCAAATAACTGCCGACCTATAGACGACCCAAGCAGCCCAAAAAAAATGTCCGACGAATAATACCCCGTGCAGAGGGAATGCACGTTAAATATTCTCCGAATTCCCATTGCTGCGAACGATGTCGTAGTTAACGGTTGCGTTGGGTGCCTACTCATGTGTCAGCTCGTCACTTGCCTGTGGCTCTAAAATACGACGCCCTTCTCCAATAGCCCTCTTGTAGCTCTAGTACGATGATAATTCAAACTGAACTAAACTGAATCCTATAGACTAACTTTCATTTGCTGCCCCTCTGTATAGTTCTTATATGCTTCATATACACTTTTTCTATAAAACAAAAATGATATTTCTCAACTTTGTCATCAAAGTTATATAAGCTTGTTCATTTAGTTTAGGGTAAGGTGGGGTAAGTGGGCCATTGGGGCAAGTGGGCCACACCCCCCTCCCCTGGCATTTCCCGAATTATGGACGCAAAAAAAATATGTTACAATATTTTTATGTATTTACCCCAATAGATGCAGGAAACATTATGGCATCATTTTCATTTAAGTATGTAACAAGGTACGATCCTTTTTGTGAATTTTTTTTAAATTACATCTTTTCGTAATTCACGCCATCATACTCTTTTTTTTATTTATTTCCAAACGGTTCATGATACAAAACAAAATTTTATATATTTTGAAAGTGTATAAAACATAGTATCTTTTTGTAGTGTCATGTACTTGTGATGTTGATAAGGTTAAAAGAAAATTGGGGTGGCCCAGTTGCCCCACGTTTTGGGTAAGTGGGCCACCACAATGGCGGGGTAAGTGGGCCAGGGGTGGCCCACTTGCCCCAACTCTTTAATATACTTAAAAAAAAGTCATATTCACTGATTCAAAGGGTTAGTCATATTCACTATTCATAGTCCTATTCATTGACATAGGCCAGTTTAAAATCTGTAGCCCTTACATTTTTTTTACACTACATGCAAAAATGACAAGATGAAAATTAACGTATTTTTTCTTTTCGTAAGCTTGCATGCCAGAAAAAGTTACTATGGGGGAACTATTAAAGATACATCATTACTATTTTTTTCAAACACTAAAAAAATCATGTAGATTATTCCACTTTCCCTACCATATCTCTACCAGTTATGTGTAAAAATATATTAGGGGGGTGGCCCACTTACCCCACCTTGCGGGGCAAGTGGGCCACTCGGATGACCAAAAAGAAAAACATATTTTTTAAATTTATTATTTGCCAATTTGTGTTAAGGTTGCCATGGGTACAGTAGTAACATATGAGTGAATGGACCACAAAAAAAGTAAGTTGTTAGGCCAATTATATCCAGTGGTATGAGGGTCTAAAGTCGAATTATGCCAAAAAGGTGGCCCACTTACCCCACCTTACCCTATAGAAAAATACGAATTTTATAAATGTGTACACATATTAAACTAAATTTTTCAAGTATTAAATGAATTTCCAAGTTAACACATTTTCAAGATTTCCCAGTTTTATAGAATCTTTGAGCTACTCAGAGATACGGTATTAATTTTTAAATTTGGTGGGGTACATCAAATCAAAGAACTTGGAGCACTTAAATGCAAATTAGTTTGTGTGTTATGAATTTCGAATAATCTCAGTTATTTGTTGCAATTAAGTGTTTATTCTAATTTTTTTTGCATGCAAAACGCTTTTTAATTTTCCACTGAACAAGCGTTTGTAAGATCTCTAAAATCATGTTTAACACTTTCGCTACGCAAGATTTTTGATTTCCGCGTAATATGTGATGGGAATATCATTATTGAATCCTTAGTTGTAAGGGCGCTTGGGCTATTTTAAGAGTGTCGGCATGGCACTTCCAATCTTCTCATGACCCTTCATTTGTAATACAAACAAACGCCTGATGCTTGTCAGCTTCTTCTATATTTTTTTATAAAAACTATGGTATTCTTATTTATAACACAAATGCTGGTCTTAAGAAAAAATGTACAAATGTAGTAGAGTGAATTTTATAATAGTGACCTCTAAAGTAGCAAAGATTGGTTGGTAAGTAGACATATTTTCAGGCTTGTGTGCTTGGTCAGAGATCCGCTTATAAACCTTCCTCAAGTAAGACAGACACAACACACACGTGACATATGCTGCCATCTATCGCCACCTCCGCATTTTAGACGTGTCTCTGAAGGGTAGGGAAATGGTCTCCAGGGACCTGTACCCGTGGGAAACTGCGCAATGACCGCCCACAGGACTTAAGTACATATGCACATATTTAAGGAGTTCGTACTCCGCATATACTCGGTGGGTCTTCAGTGGTACCGGGACTCGATCGCGGGACCTTCCGAGACCGAGACCTCAACTACTAGGATCTCCACAGCCCCAAGTGGTAGGGATACAATAGCAAAACAAATACTTATTTTCGGATATTATCTCCATAAGATCTTACGCAACTATTTTCAAGAACTACACCCACGATTCACTCTATTTCTTAAGATGTTACGGCATCAGTTTACTGAAATTAACCGAGTAGAGTAGAAGATAGACAACCACAGCTGGTGGCCAAAAGAAAAACATTTAAGTCCAACAAAAATCATAAAAATTCCATTGCGTCTAGGGGTTAAGTGGAAACGTCGTTAGCCTACGTCATTGCCGAAGGTGTTTTTATTTATTTTTTTGTCAGAGTAATGAATGCAAAACATGCGAACTTTGCCAAAAGTGCCGTGAAAAAACTTTTTCACTGAATGAATTGGAATGGTAAAACGTACTAGAATCCCTAGATATAGATCACACCAGATTCAGCAGGCAAAGTCGTGACAACAGCGTCTGCTTTATAGCAGATACTAACTCATATATTGTCAAACCACATGTTTTTTTGCAAGCATTACTAGTTGAAAATTTTACGAAAATGACATGAACATGCATTTTTAACTTGTATTTTTGTGGCAATTTGTTAAATATATTATTTTAATAGTTTAAAAACATATAATACATTTGTGTCCATTTTTTACAATTATCCTTGCATGTATGCGAATTTTTCCATACCAATTTATGTATTTGTCACATACCTAACCTTGAAATTGGCCATTTGATCATAAATATTTAAATACACACATTTTTAAGTCGAATAACAAAATAAATGCTAACAAAAGCAGTGCATAGTTAATTAAGAAATATCTTTCAAAATTCAATAATAAATTTGCTTACCATCTTGTTCTTCTGTTTCGTCTACATAGATCATATTATTCAATGTTTCTACAATATAAAAACTATATTTGACAAAAATTTTAATTTTGAAAAAACAATTATAAAGATTTATAATTATATTTTAAATATATTAACAAAAGCATAACTTATAAAGTGTTTAGCAGTTATCATAATATTAAAATAAGAAGCTGTTTTTAGTAGACATCTAATTAATATTATTGATAATAACTTTACAAATTTCCTCGTTATTTATAGCTTTATTATTATATGGCCATCCTTCTTATTTTTTATGTTAAGTAACACTTTACATAAATAAAAAAAAAGACAGATATTTTTAGGGGGATACAATATATATGAAGAAGCATCGCAATTTCATTCTTTCAATTGCTACGCCCCATTCCTATTAAGAAACTATTATAGGCTAAATGCTTTTGTCGCATAATATATTAAATAATACCAATTTACAAAAAAAATAAAATTCTGAATGATACACAATACCTTTTTCAAGTTTCTCCTTAAATTAAATGCAAGATGAAGTCTAAAACGAGGAACTGTTCTCTTAAGGGGAGATCATAGTTAACAAAAGCCAAAAAATCGAATTTTTGAAACCAGTATATTCTGATAGATGGAAGCCAAATCTATCGAATAAGACCAATTTTGTATCGATCAGTTAATTATTTCTTATAAAAAATTAAAATTATAAAAATAAACAAATGTGACACGCCTCCTTTGAATTACTAATTGTATGCTTGTATTATTTATGTATTACATTATAAAATATGAAATTTTTTGTGTTGATATTCAAAAACTATTCACTGTCTCAACGTAAAGAAAATTTCTGACGATTTACATGAAATTAGGTTAACAACAAATGTTTCGGTGGTCATTTCGAGTTCATGTTAACGGGATATACTGTATTTGTGTTTCGCGTTGTTCTCAAAACTATAATTTTCAACACTTAGGTACACTTTTCTCCAAATCTATTGAATATTTTTTAATAATTTTTTTTTTGTGTATAAAACCATTTTAGATATATTTAAGTCACCTAATTTAGTCTTACAAATTAAAAAAAAAATTTTATTAGTTTACACTTTTCTTCGTTGAAAATCAGAATTTTTATGAATGTAGAGTATAATGTGTTTAAAATTAAATTTAAAAATTATTTTAGGCAAAAAATAGGTGACTTAAATAGATCTAAAATGGTTTTATAACACACAAAAGAAATTATTCCAGAAATATTTAATAGATTTGAAGAAAAGTGTACCGAAATAATACTTGCATTTTTGAAAATTCGTAATTGTATGTTTCAAAAGATGTCTTTTTTCAAAAATAATAATTTTTTAAAATAAGATTCTTAGGTGCAAATATAATAATAAAAGCACAATTTATAATTAGGTAAAAAAAATTATTGCACCATAATTTTTAAATGATTTAGAGCCTTTCGAAACCAATACTAAGAATTGGTCATTTTTGCTGTCGCTAACTATGATTCCCCCCCTTAAGATCTCAAAACATCATCTTCAATAATAAAAAAGCCCTAGTTTGCTAGCAATATTAAATTTGATTCAAATATTAGTTTTCTAAACATCTATTTAATTATGTCCACATTTGAAACTCAATTGACCAAAATCTGAGTAAATAAGTAAGTTATCACATTATTTTTTTAATTAATATTTTTAAAATTTATTTTAAAATTAGCACATATATTTTGTTCAAGAATGAATATTTTTTTTAATTCATTTTTCAGCTACATGCTTGAGGAAATTAGAAAAACTCCCTCGTGATTTAACGTTTATCAGTACATAAACAAAGAAATACCAATAATTTCTTAGTAAAAACTACGTTTTTCTTTAAATAGAAACGAAAGAAAAGTCATTTAAAATATTGAATTTCTCTTATGGTAATATGTCTTTTATGGCTGTACTTTTTACAATGATATTTTATCGATTTCTTAGAATTTTTTAAAAATTATTTTAAACAAATGCATTTCTTTTTTAATGAAAATAATAATTAAATCCATTTACATTAATTGCAACATAAAAAATTAAGAGAATGGAAGCATTAAATATGTATTTTTAAATAATGTTCCCAATAGACTACATTTCAAAATTAAAATAATGAAAATAAGACATTAATTATTTTAATTTGCAGAAACACAAAGAATTTTAACGTTCTTCTATGTTGTAAATTGTTGGAATCTTGACAATTCCGCGAATTCCCTAAGTAAAATTCCGATAATCATTCCAAAACACCCTCGTAAATGGAAGCGACTCGGGTTCTTAAAAAAGAAAACACTCCTCGTGCTTTTGTTTATTCTTTCATAAACGCTCTCAAAAGAAAACAAAACTTTGAGAACTTACCTCACAAAAAAGATTTTATCATCAACTGGGATCATCAATTGATGAATTCAAATGCAGATTTAAATATAATTAGTATTTCTTACAAAAATGTGGGAGGAAATACTGATGTATTCCTTTCAAATCATAATCGTCTTTAAAAGAACACTAAGAACACTTGAACCGCATCCGCTAAAACTTTTTTTGTTTTCTTTTCGTTGAAAGATTTGGCGCATGCTCCGTTTTGAGTGACGTCAGTTAAGGGGACTTTTGGTGGTTGAAAAAAAGTGTTTTGGGTTAAATGTTTTTAGGATCATAATTTTTGTTGTGCAAAAGAATCAAAAGACTTATTGCTACATTATGTACTACATTTATTTTTGTGAAGAACTAAATATAAATGTTCATTTTTTTTTATATGTTTATCTATTTTTACTTGTGAAAATAATTGTTTTTTTATTTTTTCATTTATAAATTTGAAAAAGTCATTTGGAAAATTGAACTTGTTTGGGATAAAATGTGTGATTTTACTTGAAGGACACCCCCCCCCCTCAGGTTACATGATTATAATATTAAAAATACACTGGAAATATCAAAATGCTGCAAGTTAATTTTTTTTTAAGAAAATCAATGTTCTTAATGAAAATTTTAAAAAATATATGCTTTTTGCTTAAACTAAAAGAATTTGTGTGTTGCAAGTAAATAAAATACAGTTTTATAATGTATTTCTTTCAATAAAATGTCAATTATGTGAGATATTTTTAAATAGCTGGATTTTTATATTTAAAAAATATTTTTAAAGAGTATTTATTCTTACTTATAAATCCAATAATGATATTTTCCCCTGAAATTAAAAGAGAGTCGTTAAACCACGAATTGATTTACCTAGTTACAAACCCATCGCAAAACAATTTTTATAACTATATTTTTTACTAAAGGCATGATCTATAAGTTTTGCAATTATTGTTTTCAGCATGAAAACCATTAATATATTCATATTTTGCGCCTAAACGATTAAAGGTCCGCGTTTCTCGGTTATTCGTAAAGGTTTAACGCAACGGAGATCAGCATCTTTATACACTAAAAAAATCAACTTTTTAATAACTCCAGGTATATAAAACTGGGTTAAGTTCATTTTTTGTTGCCATTCAAAATACAAAAACCACGTACGGTGTTGTTTCCATAAAGTTGCTTTGGGTAAATGTCAAAGTTGTCCTCGTCACTAGACCGCGCTTTAGAATTAGATTAATGTAGCTCTAGCGCGACAAAATCAAAATGATTAAAATGAGTTGATTATTTTGTTTTACAACTCCTACGCATAAGGGTTTCCCCACAAAGCGACGAGGCCTCCGGCCTTTCAGACAAGAAATTAGGCCAAGTGCTATTTACGGTATCCATCATTTGACTCCGTGCTGTGTATGTAAAATAACGCGTTTTAAAAACTTAGCTTTCCCAAAATACATTAAATTACAGCGTTTTGGGGTTGGAAATTGCGAGATAAGTTGCTAGTGGCCCTCTTGTAATGTTAAAAACCCATTTGTTTTTTATATAGAAATATATTTCAATAAATATTATTAAAATATCAGGAAAGCTTTTGGGGGTTGAAAATTGCGACATCTGTCGTCAATAGCCTTCTTGTACTGTTGCAAACCTACTTATTTTTCCTATAAGAAATTCAGTAAGTATTAAACTAACAATAAAAATTATGTCATTTTCGTTATTTTAGAATTTCTTATTTATTCTTGTCTAAGTATGTTTTTAGAGGAATTTTCGACTGCATACTTTATAACCCATTTTCTTATTACTGAAGTCTCTCTTACCTTGTTAATTTTTATGTTATACTTTTCCATGAAAATATGTATAAAAAAACATCTTGTAAAATAATATATTTGAAGGTTTTTAAATATTAAAAAAATAGTACTTAAATTATATTGCAAAATCAGAATGAACATAATATTTAAGAACAAATAGAAGTTATTTAATAAATTTGAATCGTAATGTATAACTAATAATACACCCCCCCCATTATTCAAAAAAATATAATACATTTTAAAATAGATAAAATAGCATCTTCTAAAAAAATACAAAAATATCAATGTGATTTATATTTAGTTATTGTGCGTGTGTTGATTATTATTGCATTGATATTTGAATTGTAACAGTTATTTAAATATTACTTTTGCAAGTAAAATCATTACCATCATCTTAAACAATGTATTAAAATTCTGTAAAGAAAATTCAGTCAGTCTTTGATGAATAAATTTGTTCATGAATAATTTGAATGTTTATATATAAATCAAGTTTTTTCTGCATTGGTATCAAAACACAAGATTTAAACAAAAATTTTATTTTCTTCATTAATGTTACATTGTATGCTTTACATAAAATGACATGTTTTAGATTCTAATTCAAATGAAACTATAGTATTAATGCAATCTAGATAAAGTGACAAACATGAAAAAATTGAAATCAGTATATGAGCCAACTTCAAAACAATAAATAAAAAATTCTTAAAATTAAATCTTTTTTAAACTGTTTTTAAGTCATCTAAAAAATATGCAATTTATAAATCTCATGCTTAATTCTGCATTATGCTTGTAACTCAAATATTCCTGATTTCTGATCCAATTTATAATAAACCATTAGGTATTTAAGTTTATATATTTTTTCATTTGTTAACAGAATGCTAAAAATTAAATAGTATTATAATATTTAAACAATACAAGTATTTCTAATTTTTCTGTAGATGAAAATAAAAATGCTATTTCTACCCTAATGAGAAGTAGAAACGTTTTAGATAATTTTAATTGCAGTAGGTATCTACTCGTATTTTTATAGGTTCATTAAAAATTTTCAAATTTATTTTTATGCTGAACTCTAGAAAAAAATTTTCAGATATTTTTATTTCTAAATTTAAGATTATTAGATTATAGCCAAAACGATTATTAAACAAACTTTGTTAAAATACTGTATTATACTCTACTCAAGTCAACCGTGACTTTAATTAAGAAAATCACTCCGAGCGTTTTTCAAAACCATTGCGCAAGTTCTTTCTTTAAAGTTTTTCTTAAAGTTAGGTTAAATATTTCTTAGATTTTGTAAGTCCTTGTCAAACTAATATTATTCACTACATAAATACTTTTATCATCCATTTGAAATTTCACACGCGAAATTTCTATTTTTGTAATTCGTATCATTTTCTGAATAATTTCTAATTACTATTTTTATCACGTTAATTAAAACATTTTGCTATTTCATTTTCATAATATTTGCGTCATTTTAAGGATTCTTTTGGGTACACCTCAAGTTATTGGTCTAGTTTGGGATTATTTTCTGATCACCATTTTTACAGCATCAGCACTAAAATTTATATTACCAAATACTATATAAATATGACAAAATAAATTCAAATATAATGAATTGTTTGTAATTGTTTAGTTTTTTCCTAGATTATATTTTCCCGAGCTTGACTATAGCGACTATTCTGAATAAAATTTAATTTTACAGTTTTCTAGCTTTTTGCAATAGTATTTTTAAATTATATTTCAGTACCTTGGATTCATATACACAGTAATTATGGGACAATTTTTGAATAATTTATTTTAGTTTTTTTTTTCTTACTGAAGTTCCCGAACATTTTAAATAAAATATTTTCATGGTAATGCAAATAAGTTTCAAATATCGAAACACTTGAGCAAATAGGGTCAATTACTTTTAAAAAGTAACAAAATATTTTGAAAAAAAATATGAATAATTTCAGGAAGCACATTTTTTAGTAAAATCATAATTTGCCCTAAAAGCGCTGATAACGTATGATCACCTATACTCCATCCATACAGATAATATATCGAAATAATATACGATATTTTTTTTATAGTACTTAGGAGTTATAATTATGAAAAAAAATGTACTAATACATGGGATTTAAGAAAAATAATATTTCAAAAAGAAATTCTGTTTGATCAATTCATATCCGAAAATATATTTCAAAGCTCACAATTCTATAAATTTGGCAAGACAATTTTTTGAAAAGCTCCAAAATTGATTGTAATACACACACAGTACATGGTTAGTAATTATAGTTAATTTTAGATAGTTTCTTTTTCTGAAAATTCTATATTAATTAAAAAGTGAGGTAATACTAATTTCGGGATCCAAAAACAATTAAAAGTGTTAGGTACTCATAAAATATATTCAAACTTGGAGTTCACTGCGCTTTTTTAAATCTTACTCGCGAGTCAATTGTGTTTAATTTAAGTTCAAATACTTTTATTGTAATCTAAAATTATTTAAAAGTAGTGCATAACTAACAAAACTGCTCTAAGCTTAGTCACTTGGGTGCAGTACTAAACTTGCGAACACAGAAACATTCAAAAAGTAATTTAAAAAGAATTAACCATACATTTAAAAACACGAAAATATATTAAGAACTCGGTTTAACTTTAAAAAAAAAAAACTATATTCCATATTAATATTTTCAATTATAAAAAAGTATTTAAAATTTGTAGATTAACAATAAATTAAATAGGCTAAAGAAAAACTGTTAAACTTTTTATTAAGGTGCAAATTTAACCTTGTGTGTATTTTGTAAAATTCGAAAAATGCAACGATGTACGATGAGTTACGTCTTTTATTTACAATTATACAAGAAAATGCTATAAAAAAAGTTATCTTACTTTACTTAAAATAATGTAATATGTAGTTATTTATTTTTATTTATATCGAAGTGCTTTCGTTATTTTTATCGAAATTTTAAATAGCAAAGTATAGATAAGTAGTAATTCTTTAGAAATTATTATTAACACGGCAATCCAGCAAGAAAAGAATGCGAGGATAATTTTATATTTTTATTAGGAAGTTATTTAATTTTTAATGAGTAAAATAAAACGTGTTCAACAATTCTTGTTTCAAATTTATTTTAATAACTTATTTTCAAATAAATAAAATGCTGATACAAAAAAATAGGCAATAAAATTTGAAAAATGCAACAGTTTTTATACACAGCTATCTTTATAACATTTATAATTCTATCTTTATAACATTAATAACTGTTAATTATCAAAACCAAAAGTAGATTCTCAAAAACATAAACAAATAAATGATATAAATATATTTTAAATTTGATCTATTACATTTCATTATAATCATGAATTGTGCTTAAAAATAACGTTTCTGATAAAAATTAACAAATAACGATGCATATCTATAAATAAGTTTTTGGGCGTTGTAAGCCTCATGTAACTCAACCATAATAAAATATATTTATGATATTTACACATTTAAAACATATTTCCCGTAAAATTTTATAACAAAAATAGGAATGCAATTTTCTGTACATAAAACAAATTCAACAATTCACAAACTCTTCCTTTTTGAACAACAAATATCTTTGAAACTAAACAAAAGATTGAAAAATACACAACTGAACAAACTACCAAATTACATCTTTTTTTTTATCTACATCTAAACATGGTACACATCGGAACGTTGCGATACATCCAAAGCGAATAGATTACAACGTTCTGCATTCAATACTCCAACTATCCCAATAAACATGTTCAGTAATATTTTGTGATTTTGAAATATAAAGTAACACATTCTAATTTTAAGGAGGATTTATTTCCTAGTATTTCATTAGATTACATTTTAAATTCTTACACTTTATTTCTAAGCTAATTTTTGCTGCTAAAATATTTTACCTTTTGGGCATATAAACTGCTTTAACTTAATTAATCATTATTGATGGCACTTTATATCTTAAAAAGGTTTTAAAAAAAGTGTCTTGAAAGATTTGCAACTTCACGTTTCTGGGATTGAAGTTTTGGAATTAGGCTACGCTATTGTGGATTCAATAATTTAAATCAAATGTATCGCATCACTTCCCAATCGGTATCGCAACGTTCCTATCTAGTTACAGCACTCAACTTATACATTTTTTTTGTGTTACAGTATGCTGCTTGCTTAGCCAGCCCTTTCTTTTCCAAAAATACAGTTGTGTTATCCACAATCTCTCTTTTGTCAATTAATGTTTAATACTCAATCTCCATCTCTCCTGGAAGAAACAAAATCTCTTTTTACATGAACAAAATCTCTTTTTTTACATGATCTCTTTTTTACATTATGATACTGACAAGCCTAATATTTAATAATACCACACCATCGCAACGTCTAGTATTAATCTCAGTATTCATTTTAGGGTACTTCTATCTGTTATACTAAATCGTACGATTGGTGATCAGCTCATAAACGCTGCAGTACCGTAAAACTATACATTTTAAGATACCATGGTTATCTGCTTTAATGCTGCAGTATTCTGTACAATACTTTTTGAAAAGATACTGTATCTCCATATAGCTTAAATACCATAATCATGGCTATCATACTGAGCTCATAATTTCTGCAGCGTAATAGACTATACATTAAGTTACCATGGTGAACATCTCACTAAATCTACAATACCACAAACTATACAATTGAGATACCATGCTGATCAGTTTATGAATGATGCACAGTACCATGAACTATACAATTGCTTTACAAACCAATGGCTATCAGTTCAAAAGTACCACAAATTGCGGAAAATCCGAGATTCTGGTATACAATCTCTTCAGTTCAAGCCCTAAGAGACAGTTTAAAGACCTTTCCCTCACAGAAGAAATTAGGTCTGACTAGCACATACTATCCCAAAATAGATATATCTTGGTACAAGTTGGGATATATTGGTTTGTGGTATAATGTTTAGGATGTCTTCGGTGGTGTGTGTCTCACTATCATATGGCTGTCTCGAAAGTGTAGGTGACATTGAAGGATGGATTGTCGAAAGAGTTCTTACGGATGTATTCTGAGCCCGCGTCTTCGGCCGGATCGCCGGTCTTGAAGGTGGGTTTTGGCGGTGGTCCCCATTCGTCGGTCGGCTGCATCAGCAGGCGGATTTTCTGTTGAAGAAACGTTACAAAATTAATATAATTTACAGATATGTCACTCTATATAGCATCTTACAAGGAGAAATATGTTCTAACTGTTTCAAGTTCATTTTCTTTACGGATCTACATATTTCGCCCGAGCCATCCATCTACACATCCCCTTGGCGCGTTTACATGAGCCATTCAATCCATGGATTGAAGAGCAGCAATTTTTCCCTCTTGGGGATTTTCTCCCAGACAGAACCGGAATTTCAGGGTTCATTGGGGGGTTTCGCAAACCCTCCAATGCAGGAGGGTTTGATGTTTCATACCATGGATTTGGCCACAGACTGTTTATTTGGGTTAGAAATCCTGCTCAACCTCATTCTCCCAATGGGAATTTTGGTATTAGACGGATTCGATGGCTCATGTAAACGCGCCCAATGTGTTTAGTTGATATTTTCTATTTTTTTACACACCAAATCATATCTAATCTAAGTTAAGGGAAGGTAAGGTTGAATTATCGTCGCACCAGAGCTACTGGCGACATACGTCATAATTTTAAACCATTTCTAGTGACCCAAACCCAGGACTTTCGCATGCAAAGATTTTAACGCCTTAACCGGCTGGGTTCCCTAGACTCCGTTAACTTCAAGAATAAACTAAATCTACTCACTTCCCTGAAGGGTCTCTTGGAAGTGGTGGCGATCTTGTAGAGCATCATGGCGACAATGACGAAGACTGGGAAAAACGCGATGATCCAGCCGACAGTGTTGGCCCATCCTGGGTATACGTAGTGGCCGCTGGTGGCAGGCGTGTACTCGATCCAATTGAACACCAAGATGAACTAGACATCAAGTTGAAAACCAGATGTAAGGGTGGACAAAATAGTTTAATTCTTAAATTCAATACAATTAATTCTGTTTACCAAATAAGAGTTACCCCATCTTAGTTTTAAAAAAAATTAGTCTATTGAAATGAAAAAGTGATTAATTGTGCTTAAAATGTAATAGAGACAGTTACATGTTTGCAGGAAAAAATTATAATTACGCTTCATAATTTATAGATGAACCTTCTGAAGGGTACATACATAGAAAACCGGCATGTGAATCAGATTTTCCAGTTAAACAGTTGATTTTTAATATTTTTTAATTCAACTTAATTTTAAATGTGCAGTATAATTAAGTTTTTTTTTTCTATAGAAAGTGAGTTTCATAAAACTTTAAAAAAAATTAACTTTTTTACTAAAAAATAAAATTGTAATTTATTCAGTCAAAAAAATTATCCTCAGCAAATTAACATATCCCTCTGGTGGCTAATTAAACTTTGTTGAATTTTACAGTCAAGTTCAACAACGTTCAATATCAAGTGGACGAAAAGAGTTGCATTCTTTTCCCCATACATGCGGTGTCCTTGGAATTGTCAAGGAACAATTGAATCCTTGTATTAAGCTGACATCTTAGCTTTAAGTGTACAGCAGAACAATTATTGTTTAAATAGAGGGTGAAAAATTGTTTGCAACAACCCTAGAAATGTCTTTTATTAAGTTAACGTTCACTTTTTCTACACGGAGTATTATTCGTCTCACTTTTTAGTTGCACATGCCGTTTATAGTTCGGCAGATTTCTTTAACTATTCCATGCCCGAACTTGGTATATTTGGAATAAACGGCAAGTGTCTTACTTGGATCCCTAGGGCCTAAATTAATAAGTAAATAACAGCCAGTGTTGAAACATTTTACTTGCAAGAACAATTAAAGATTAACAATTAATCAATTGTAATTGTGGAAAGTTACAATTAACAATAAATCAATTGTAAATTATTTACTAGTTAATTATATAGTAACAAACCACCGACCACCCGACCGAACACCATATTGGATACCAATCAAACCAACCAACTCATTTCGTTTTAATATAAAGTTAATTGTTAGTTTTAATTGTATCATAAAACATATAAAACTAACAAAACTAATTGCAATTATTTTAATTGTGAGTTACAATTGACATACGCTAATCAAATAAATTTAACTGCATGGTGCAATTACAAGTTCAATTGCGATTAATTTTATTGAAATTAATTTAATTACACTTAAATTTTTGGTCAATTGACAATACAATTGATAAATTGATTAATGCCAAACACTGATAACAGCCAATATAACTGATATAAGTCAGTTTTACATCAATATAAACTTACCACCAGAGTAGCCGGTGTTAGTATCCTCCACATGATTGACCAGAATATTGTCCAAAAGTACGGCTGGACACCAATCATTTTCTCAATGTCTCCCAAGAATCTTTCGGCACCTAATAGTTTAAATATGAAATTAACCCTTAATAACAGAAAATACAGAAAGAAATGTATCTATCTAAATAATTTCTGAATAATTTTAAAGTTAGATGATTGGTTTAAAACTTATTCACTTTAATATTTTTCATATTTAAAGTATTTTTTAAATATCTATATAACATTTCAATCAATAAATACAGAACACAACCAGCAGGAACCAGACAAAAATTTTGGACGGAGAAAGACCACGCCTTCAGAATTTACGAGCCCGAATATCCGGTTAAATCAATATATTCTTGATTTGTGCCTATAATTATATTTAAAAAAATTTCAATTTGTGTTTAATTTATCAAAATTGAATGCATTTTAGTTCACCAAGTTGCGCACCAAGTTGATGCTTCATGAATATTAAGTTACGGAAATGAAAATTAAATTTTTGAATTAACGGTATTTTAGTCGGCAATATTGTGAAGGCTCTTTCTCCGTTCTGAAATTTAGATTGTGCCCTGATCACTTTAAAAAATCTAAATGTCAATTAAAAATTTTCATAGATAATTTGGTTTTAATAATGATTACAATACAAAAATCATTCATTATATATTACCGTAGTTCCAGGATATGAGAAGACATTCACAAATTGCAATAATCAGGACCGAAAAGTTAGCAGCGTATTTGTCAAACAGTTGCAACCAGTAAACTCCAGCCTACAAAAAAGTTAAGAGATACATTTACAAAATTAAAAAAAAAAATCTTCAATTCAATTATAAGATTTAAATTATAAACTATGCAAGTTTTATATGAATCTTTCTCTGTAAAAGGGAAAAATAAATACCTCTGTTACTTTAAGCTTATTTTTGAATTACTTTTATTGAACATTTGAAGAATGTGTCAAACTTTATTATTTAACTTCCAAAGCATTAAATAACCACAATTTACTACCAGAATACTTCACTTAAATATTCATGCTGTACCTGCCATTTGAACAAGTTATTTTTATTTTACCGTATTATAAATGGTTAAATATATTGTTTAATTTTAAAATGTGTAAATGTTTAATAATTGATGCGTCGGTGATTGATTCATTCCCTCACCTAAAGCTCTATTAGTATTAACGAATAATGTTAAAATACACTTTTAATAACATATTTTTAATATTAAAATATTTACTTTCGACAAGGAACAACATGCCAAATTTATTAAGTATCAACCTCTTAAGATCCGAGCAAATTCCAACACGCATATTCTTAATCTAAACATACTTTTCATACAAATATATGCTAAAAAGTATATTTTTCAAAGAATTTTTTTAAAAAAATATGCTTAATAGTTACTTAGGAACACGCCTTAAACTCTAAAAACACAATTTTGTGCAATAAATGCAACAAAAAAGGCCGTATCACTTATTTGTTGTTAACAGGTTATTTTAACATTGTTTTTAATGCAACATGTCTTTAAAATTAACTACTAAAACAACTTCTTGAAAATTTTGAAAATAATTAAAAATATTTATTTAAGAACTCTAATATCGTATTGACTCTCGTTCAACTTCATTTTTATAGAAATAAATAACCGATACCTGTAATCAAAAGCTGAAAACTGATATTTAAATCTCCTATCGGACCAGGTCAATTACGGAACAAATTTACGTGTTAATTGTTTTTGGGGTGGTTTAAAAAAAATTTCCAAAAGGGAGACGACAGGTCGCAAGAGGTTAAAGTTTTTATTTCAGCAATGAATTTTGCCCTTCTGTGCTTACGTTGGTGGTGAAAATGATGCCTCCAACGTATCCAAGAACACTGAGGAAAAACACGACCCAGGTTTTCTTCTCCCTCAGCGATGGAAAACGATCCAGAATCGCGGTTGTCACTGTCTCCAAGAGAGCAAACTGAAAAACATTTACAGAATTAATACATCTACAGAATTAATACATTTACAGAATTAATACATTTACAGAATTAATTATTTACTGAAAGAACTTTTCAAAATTTAGCTGATTTAGAAATCGAACACAATATGTCCTAATCGGTTAAGTTTTGCTCTTTCGGATATTCGAAATTTACATATTTTAATCGAGCTGTTTTTAAAAGTAAAAAGAAAACAATGGTCAATTTCTAAGACTATTTTAAATGATGTAGACAAGACCTCCTGTTTAAATATTGACTTTGCCAGGAGAAAATCTTAGCTTGTGCAAAAGGTAAGCGATCATAAAAAAGGACAAAACCTTTGCGGTAGTTTTTACTCTTTATTAAGTTTTTATACAAGTTAGAAACTTCATTGACCCAGAGAAAGTAGTCCAATACAAGGTGAGCAGCTGAAGACGTAACTTCAGATTGACAAGTTTCATTCAAATTTGATGTGTAATCAAAACTATTTTAACCACCATGTTCAAAGTTAACGACGCGACAAAACCTTCAATTGTGGGACAACAAAAAATTGCAATTATCACGAAAATGTTTTCAAAATGGTCAATAATTTTTCTATCGTGGTCTTCAACAATATCACCAAAAATACTTATCTTAAAATCATAAATCTTCTCGTACACCCAATTATTCAACAGCATTCCTGTTTATCATAAAATGGAAAATTCGGCAGTTCTAAAATCGCACTCTTTGAAGATCTATAAATTGCAAGATATCGGCAAACTTTGCTGCTTTATCTCAAACTTGGTTAGGTTTGAATTATCGTCGCTTTAGACCTACACGAGGGCTTGGTGACGGGCGTCGTATTATCGTAGAACCACAATCAAGTGACGAGTAGACACCTGAATAGGCACCCTAAGCAAGGGCGACATCGTACGCAGTTTTATGACCTTGAAGGATTTTTAACGTGCACTCTCTTACACGGGGTGTTATTCGTCGGACATTTTTGACTGCACGGGCCATTTATAAGTTCAGCAGTTATTTTGGCGATGCCCAGACCCGAACCCGGGACCTTTCGCATGCTAGGCGAGTGCCTAACCGACTGGGCTATACAGCATCCCACAAATAAAATAAATAAAAAAAACCTTGGTAACGTGCATTTTCTCCTATTTTTTTAAGAGCATCACAGACTGTTCCTAAATTTCTTTATCTGATTTCAAATCGTCACTTAAGTTCCCACATGTGCTATCTAACTTTGCAGAACGGTAGAAATTCACTGGGCGCGGTAACCCTTGGCGAACTTTCCAAAATCGCGTCAAAAGTCGTCCAAAAACTCAACCGAAATGATTATATAGGTTAGGATAGGTTTGAAATATCGTCGCATTAGAGCTACACGAGGGGGAGCCGAAAAGCGTGTTTGTTCATTAAACACCGGCTGTTCGGAAAACGTTATCGTTGCGAAGTCAAAGAATTCGAAACATCAATCGAAGTCAGACGGTGGCCACAAAAAATTATTTTTTGCCAAATCCGAAAAAATCGCGCCAAGGGTTACTGTACAGTAAATCTGGTCATTTCACAACAATTAGATGGCAAATGTGGGAACTTAAGGACTCCCTTAGAATTCCACATCTTGAAAATCGTAATTTTATTCCTATGGAAAACATTCGCAAGTCAATTACCGCCACAATTTTAATAAAAGGTGACTAGTTTCTTGTATCATTGTAAAGAACGAAAGGAGTAGATTTTGTGAAATTAATTTGTTTTGGGAAAATCATATATTTAGTATTTTTAATAATTTTTTGAATTAAGTACAAAATGGAATACACATTAAGTTCTGACTTCAAAAAATTACTAAAAATACTAAATGTGATTTTCAAAAAACAAATTAATTTCACAAAATCTACTCCTTTCGTTCTTTACAATGATACAAGAAACTAGTCACCTTTTATTAAAATTGTGGCGGTAGTTGACTTGCGAATGTTTTCCATAGGAATAACATTACGATTTTCAAGATGTGGAATTCCAAGGGAGTCCTCTTAAATGACGAGATGCTGGAAATCACTTACCTGGCTGTCGAGACCCAGCGTGAGCAGCATGAAGAAGAACAGGAATGCCCACAGGGGCGCTACGGGCAGACGAGCCACGACTTCCGGGTACACGATGAAGGCCAGTCCTGCCCCTTGGTCCACCACCTTGTCCACTTCCACCCCCAGTTCGTGGGCCAGGTAACCGATCACCGAGAAGATGACGAACCCGGCGAAGATGGACGTCAGCACATTGCTCACGGACACGATCAGGGAGTCCCTGTTGGAAATGGGGTTAGGTTTGAATTATCGTCGCACTAGGGCTATTGGCGACGACGGGCGTTGTATTTAAGAACCACAGTCAAGTGACGAGCTGATACCTGAATAAGCACCCAACGCAATCGTTAACCCTTTCAGTCCCAGTGATGCCATTTGGCTTCATCACTTTCACTATTTTTTTTTTTTAAGTTTATGTCCCTTTGCGACATCCAAACACACATCATTCGATTCTTCACATTTTGTTCTATTCGACAATATTTAACATTAATCTCAATAGAAGTCAGAACTACTTTTTTTTTATTTAGAAAATATCTAACAAGCGTTTCACCTGATTTTTGAAAGTTTCACTTCAGTTCCACATATTTAAAACACAATATAAACTATTTCGGTTAAAATAATTACTAATTTTTTTAATAATATGGTCAGATACCTTAAAATATATAACTTAAAGTGTTTTTAGGTAATACATATATTTTTATTTTGTTGTTTTCCACAGTTAAAAATTTTTGGCATTATTTCAAAACCACATAAAATATTAAACTGAATTAATATGAATTAATATGAAAATGATTTTTTTTTTCTTATGGAACTCTTATTGTTGACCTAAAATAAGCTTATTTTGTGAATATCAGATGTTTCTGTAGTGTAGTAAGTTTTTGGGACTGAAAGGGTTAAGGGCGACATCTTACGCAGTTTTATGACATTGAAGGATATTTAACGTGCATTCCCTTACAAGGGGTATTGTTCGTCCTACATTTTTGGCAGCACGGGCCGTTTATAAGGTCGGTAATTATTTTGGCGATGCCCGGACCTGAACCTGGGACCTTTCGCATGCTAGGAGGAGAGTGCCTAACCGACTGGGCTCCCATCCCTGGAGTCCCTGTTGAAAATGTGTTCAGTTTTTGGTAAGTGTATATGGGATGTTTTTAATGTGCCTTCATGACAATTATAAAAATAATTGCCGATGTATAAAATGGTCACTTGTTTTTGTTTCTCCTTAATGACGATTATAAAAAGGTTTTAGTAGACTTTGCTTTTTAATTGTTAAAACCTACTGCAACATAATATCGTACAAACTCAATTTTTTTTCAAAAATGCCAAACAAGCAAAATAATTTCGTATTCAACTGACTTTCTGTGATTTTAAGTATGAATTCGTTATAAATTTATGATTTGAACATTCAAATGTAAAAAAAACTGATAAAATTATCTTTATTTTTCTTTAAATATTTCACAAAATAGACTTTTTCAAACTCCATTTCTTAAAAAAAAAAATGCTTATAAATAAGGAAAGATGACTCGTATTTTACATGGTCTCATCTGATGCAATAAGACGTTTCAAACCTAATCCTAAAGGTATTAAATATATCTTATTTTTTTAATTAAATTGGTAACTGTCAGAGCTTTAAATAATGTTAGTTATTTAGAAATTAAAAAAATAGACAACCATAGAGGCAACAACTTACTTGTAACAGTTGTTGTGGAACTTGTTGTATGATGATAGTGTTATGAGACCGCCCCACGCAGGACTTAAAGCAAAGAAGATCTGGACGGCAGCGTCACCCCAAACCTAGAAAAGTTAAATGAAAATTGTTAACTCTTAAAAGATCGATATCTATAACTTAAACAACATGTGTACTGTCTATAAAAATTAAAGCTGCTTACAAAAACATATGCAAATTCAGTTGGTGTTCTTATTAGTTTTTTAGTATGAGTTGATAAAATATATTTATGAAATTTCCTTGTTGTGATTAGTCAAAATTAAGATTGTATTTAAGTATTTGTCTTATTAAAAATTTGATTGTGCAATGTTGACTCAATATTTCAATTGCTTGGGAAATAAATTGCGAAATGAACTTTTATGTTGAATATGAGTTAAGTTACAAGCAATTGAAGTTAAAGAACAGAATTTTAATCTAAAGAATATTCTACCATTTTGAATTGGTGTATCCGACATTATAATGAGTATTTTTACTTCATTCTGGGGTACCTTGCTTGTTCTATACTAAATTAAATAAATGGCTGTCTTAAAATTTTTAAGTTAGTAATACTTATATAACATAAAGACGAAACTTTCGCAAAATTTATAGAATAAGGTTGTTGTCGGATTGATGAAACACCAAACTAAAAATGTAGTTACTTTCAATACTTTAATAATAGGATATTGTAAATTTTTCACGGAGCTTTACTTATGTAATACCATTGAGATAAATGCTAATGATAATGCTTCAAATAAATGATAATGCTTCAAATAAATGATAATTGGAAATGCTTCAGATAAATGATAATTGGAAATGCTTCAGATTAAAGATGATATGAAATGCTTCGCATAAATGATAATTGGAAATGCTTCAGATAAATGATAAATTCTAAATTCAGATAAATAATTGCGAATGCTTCGGATAAATGATAATTGGAAATGCTTCAAATAAATTACAAATTATAAATTCAGAAAAATGATAATTGGAAATGCTTCAAATAAATTATAAATTCTAAATTCAGAAAAATGATCGTTGGAAAAAATTAATGATAAAATAAAAATTAAATGATAATTGGGAGTACTTCGGATAAATGATAATTGGAAATGATTCGGACAAAGGATAATTGGAAATAATTCAGATAAATGATAAAATCAGATTAATGACAAATTCTAAATTCAGATGGACGCTAATCCTACAAAAAAAAAAGCTTACTTGTGCGGTGGCCAGCCTACTCCAGGTGGGCGTGACGTAGAAGAGGATCCCTTCCTTCGCCCCGGGCAGCGTGACGCCGCGGAAGAACAGGATCACCAGCACCACGTACGGGAAGAGGGCGGTGAAGTACACGACCTGAAAGATATAAGAGACACATTAGGAGCGTTTACATGAGCCATCTAATACATGGAATGAAGAGCAAACTCCGCAATTTTTCCCCTTTTGGGGATTTTCACCCAATCACAACTGGAATTGCAGGGTTCATTGAAGGGTTTCGCAAACCCTCCAACGAAAGGAGGGTTTGATGTTTCATTCCTTGGATTCGGCCACAAACTATCATTTGGGTTAGATATCCTGTTCAAAAACTTTTTCCCCAATGGAGGGTTTGGCATTCCATGGATTCGTTGGCTCATGTAAACGCGCCTATTTTGTGTAAAATAAGGGTTTTGGATAGCCATGTGGCCAGTTTGGATTGCAGTTATACGTTACATTTGAGTACGTGTGCACAACTGCCTGCACTATGCGAGATTAACTATACAGCGGCGGGCACGTAAACTGCTGTAATGGCAAGAATGAGTTGTGGGTCATTCTTGAGAAAACGTGCAATTTGAGGAAAAAAATCTCGAAAAAAAATATTTATGAAAGTTTTTGAAACTTTGGATTCGAGTTACCTTTACATACTGCATTGGAAAAATAATATCAGTCCAGATCATACAATTAATATTAATTATTCATATAGGAATACATGGACCGAATACACGGACATGATGGTCCCCACGGACATGACAAAATCATAAATAAGAGCTTCCAGGCGCTAAAGATTTAGGCTTTAGAGAACGAAACTTGCAAACTGGGAATATATACCCTATTTCTTTCTATAAATACAAAATTATAGGTGAAAATTGTGGTTGCTTTTGGCGAGCGAACTATTTTTCTATGCCTATGTGGCGCACGCACAAAGTGTGTGATGAGGTTCGTCGCTAGAGGGAGGCACACATCACTTCTTCTCCTGTGTGGAAAGAGATCAGACGCCATAAAAGATGGCATAAGTAAAATCTTGTGTGGTGTAGGTACTGTGTGTAAAATTACTGTGTGATTTCTGTGTGAATAATCTTGAAATAAAATGAGGACCTTTATAAAACGATCCACATGAACAACAAATGGTAGCAGAGAGCGTGGATTATTTCAACTAGTTACTAGTTAGCGTTTTACGGACAAACCGAAAGTTATTTAGCACGTGGTTCAATGTACGTGAACTGAATTTGAAACGTAAACTATTTTCGTGATGTCTGTGTGATCCTGACGACTTTACTGTGTGTTATACTAGAATAATGGAGAAACTAAATGTTCCAGAACTGGATGGCAAGAATTATTTTATATGGTCATTGAAAATTCAGGCCGCACTGACATTGAAAAGACTAGACAGAGTGATTTTAGAAGAAAAACCCAACGATTTGAAAAGTGATGAATCCAGCAATTGGGATAAAAAAAAACATTGATGCTGTTGCCTACATTAAATTATCATTGTCCGATCAGCAAGCCCTCCAATACGCAACAGAAAACAATGCAAAGACATTGTGGGACAAAATAAAATCGAATTTCACGGGTCAACAAGAAGATCGAAAAATCGACGTTGCAAACGAGTTGAAAAACTTAGAAATTCTTCAAAATGAAAGTGCAAACGACTACATTGCCAGAGCACGAGGACTAGCGACGAAATGTCAAGCACTGGGCCTGGAGGTTTCCGAACGTGAGCTTGTCTACCACACTGTCCGGGGACTGCGTGGCCGATTTGCAAGAGTCCGAGACATCTTGAAAACTCAGCGGGACAAGTCTATGGATGAGGTGCTGGAAATACTACGTGAGGAGGAGCTGACGAGTTCCCGAAATCGTCATTCCGAGGGAGGCAGTTCCGAGGTGTTCTACTCCAAGAAGAAGAACAAAAATGGAAAAGACGACCGAGTATGCTACAATTGTAGAAAAATTGGCCATGTAGCGAAGGATTGTTTTTACAAGAATACACATCGAAACTGGAACAACAACCGGGGACGTGGCGGCGGATCTGGAAACAGAACCAGAAAACCAAACCATATCTACAGCACGGAAACTACCGGCGAGGATGGTATTGCCACGAACGGGACCGCACTACAAGTTACGAAACAAGAAACTGTGTATGACAATATTTGGATTTTAGACAGTGGTGCAACAAATCATCTAGCAAAGGATACATTTTGGTTCAAAGAAATCCATCCGGATACTAGTGAGATAAACCTGGCTGGTAAGGACACCCAAATAAGTACTGAAGGAAAAGGTACTGTTCGAGCTAAAACTGTAAGTAAATATCCTATTGATTTAACCATAGCTGATGTAAATTATGTGCCAAACTTAAGAAATAATTTATTATCGGTACCTTGTCTTATGAAAAAAGGTTGTAGAATTAAATCCAATAGGAATGGTATTTTAGTATTTGATAAAGATGATAAATTCCTGTTTAAAGCTCATTTAAATGAAAATAGACTAGAAGTATATTTAAATCCATTGGATAATTTGGAATGTTATTTGTCTAATGAAACATATAACAACTATAAATTGTGGCACAGTAGATTATGTCATTTAAATTATAAATACATGTTTAAAATGAAAGATTATATTGATATTGATGTTAATACAAATGATGCAAAAAACTTTAATTGTGATGCATGTGATATAAGTAAAGTTACTAGAAAGTGTCATCCGACTGTTAATCACGAACAAAGTTCAGATATTTTAGAGTTACTATACGTTGACCTTTGTGGTCCAATGCAAACAGAATCATTAGGGAAAAGTAGATATTTTCTCATAATTGTGGATGATTACAGTGGAATGTACTTTACTTATTTCATAAAAAATAAAGATGAAGTGTATGATGTGTTTACCGAATTTAAAGCTACATATGAAAATCAAACTGGGAAAAGAATTAAAAGAGTAAGAAGTGATAATGGGGGTGAATTTGTTAATGATAGGTTAGATAGTTTATTTGCAAAATCGGGAATAATTCATGAAAAAACTATACCCTACAATCCCGAAAGTAATAAAAGCGAACGGGCAAATCGTACATTACTAGAACGCGCTAAGACTATATTACATGAAAGTCAATTAGGCATGCAGTTTTGGGCGGAATGCATTAATTTCTGTACTCATGTAACTAATTTGACACCAAGAAATGGTAAGGAAAAATTGCCACTTGAAATTTGGACTGGGAAAAAACCAAAAATTAATTATTTAAAGAAATTCGGATCAGTTTGTTACTATCATGTAAATAAGATAAAAAGGAACAAGTTTGATGTTCCGGCAAAAACTGGAATTTTTGTTGGTTATTCTAGGCAGCGTATAGGTTATAGAATTTACGATATCTCTACTGGCGCAATAATTGAAGAAAGATCAGTTAAATTTAACGAGAATCTAAAAGGTAGTACATTTCTATCAAAAAATAAAACAGAGTTATGGGAAATAGAAGATTTCGATAGCGTAATAGAAAATAAAAATAATGCGAATCCAAATGATTTTCCCGACTGTGAGGAAGCGAATGCGAATAACCTTGACGATACACCAAAACTACGTCGCTCTCAAAGATTAAAAGAGCAAAAAACAATAAAATTCGCGAATCAAACAGAACTTATTCCAAAAAATATAGAAGAAGCAAAAAAACGCGCAGATTGGAATGAATGGGAAAAGGCGATAGAGAACGAATTAGAATCTTTAAAAAAACACGATGTATTCGAAATCACAGATGTTCCACAAAACAACAAAATAATAAAAACTAAGTGGGTTTTTACTTTAAAAGAAAATAGTGATGGTATTTTGATTTATAAGGCACGGCTCGTAGCAGCCGATTTTAACAATAAAAATTATGCTGAATCTTACTCACCTGTTGTAAATATGGAAAGTTTAAGATTATTGCTTGCAATTTCAGCTAAATTAAATATGAATGTAAAATTTTATGATGTTAAGACAGCATATCTTTATAGTGATTTAAAAGAAACCGTTTATGTAAATATTCCTCCTGGCTGTGATGAAATATTTGGTAAAGATAAAGTGTGTCTATTGAAAAAGAGTTTATATGGTTTATCTGTAAGTGGTAAAAATTGGTATTTAAAATTAAAGAGTGAATTGCAGCGCATTGGATTAAAACAATTAGCTTCTGATAATTGTGTATTTATAATGACTGATAATGATGATATTTTAATGCTATGTTCATTTGTTGATGATTTAGGAATATTTTATACTTGTGAAAAAATGTATGAAAGTGTTATAACTAAGCTTAAAAGTGTATTTGAATTGCATGAAAATAACAGCTCTAAGTTTTTAGGTCTTGAAATTGAAAAACATGAAAATGGTATAAGTATTTCACAATCTAAGTATGTTGAATCATTATTAATTAAGCATAATATGGAAAATTGTAAAACTGTAAAAAACACCAATTGTAAGGGGCGAAGATAAAATGTTTCCACCTAGTGATGATTTAATTGATCAAACTGTTTATCAAGAGTTAATTGGTGAACTTTTGTATTTAGCTAACAGGACACGTCCTGACATATCATTTGTAACAACCTATTTGTCACAATTCAATCAACGACCAGAAAAGCGACATCTGAATCTAGCAAAAAGGGTCTTAAGATATTTGCAAGGGACTAAAGACAAAAAATTGTTTTATAGCGATGAAATGGGTTATATTACTGGCACGTCTGACGCTTCATGGGGAAATGCTGAAAATGCCAAGTCATTCAGTGGGAGTGTAATTTTATTAGGTGACTCATTGATTTCATGGAAATGTCAAAAACAAAAGAGTGTAAGTCTATCTACATGTGAAGCTGAACTGTTTTCTATTTCAGAACTGTGTAAGAATATTATTTGGACTGTAAATTTATTAACTGAAATGACATGTAAGCAATTTATAAATGATAAAGTAATTTTACTTTCTGACAGCCAAGCAGCTATACAGTATCTAAAAGGTACTAGAGCTTCTAACAAGTCTAGACATATGAATTTGCGATTTCATTTTGTGAAGGATTTGTTGATGGACAATACTATTGAACTGAAATACCAACAAACTGACTTGTTACTAGCAGATTTTCTTACAAAGGCAGTAAATGAAGATAAATTGTTGTATTCTTTAAACAACATTTCTTTGATTTAAATGATTGTGTTCAGTAATTATTTTACCAGTAATTTTGAATTAATGTTTAAATATTTTGTTTAATTAATTTCTAGATTAAATGTTATAATTGTTGTAATGTATTGTGTGTATGAAAAAATGTTTTAATTGTTTCTCATGTTTAAAAAATTGTTGCTCGCAGGAGGGGTGTGTGGTTGCTTTTGGCGAGCGAACTATTTTTCTATGCCTATGTGGCGCACGCACAAAGTGTGTGATGAGGTTCGTCGCTAGAGGGAGGCACACATCACTTCTTCTCCTGTGTGGAAAGAGATCAGACGCCATAAAAGATGGCATAAGTAAAATCCTGTGTGGTGTAGGTACTGTGTGTAAAATTACTGTGTGATTTCTGTGTGAATAATCTTGAAATAAAATGAGGACCTTTATAAAACGATCCACATGAACAACAAATTCATTAGCCTACCTTCTCATATCTTGACCACAGAAATGACGCTATGATCTTGTCGATGGCCTATTTTTAACTTTTAAGTTCGAATTACTTTTTATCTATTGTGGTATTCAAACTATCAACGTGATACAACGTTTAAAGTGTATTATTGAATAATAATAAGACTGAATCAGAGTACTATTATCATTTCTAGATATTTATGCAAGCTAAAGAATAAGTTGCACACGGACATGACGAAAATCTGTGGGACATTTTATTTTCACGGAATTTCTGTATTCATATTTATTTTAATGATTGGATTTTATGTTTTGTACGTTCTAGTAGTGTTAGTTGAACTAAAAATCAACTTAAGTTATGAAAAATTGGTATTTAATGAGTATAAACTAACAAAAACAGTTCCCGGACATGACGGTGAGACTGCCCACGGACATGACTTTGTTCAACGCTAGAATGTAGGAATGAATTGTTCAACGCTAGTAAGTGGATAAAATATTCCTTATTTTAATTTATTCAAGTGGAAGCATAACTTTTCTTCATCTGAAAGATATCTTGCGGGGACATGTTTTTGTACGTTTTCTCAAGAATGACCCTTGTACCATTTTTGATCTGAAATAACAAAAAACTCCACTATATTTTCTTAATTGTTAAACTAATTGAGTGCTTGCAACATTGGTCCAAGTCATTTTGGAAGTTACTGCAGTTTACCAGCCCGCGGCAGTATAGATACCCGTGGCGTGTTGCATACATATATTCAAAAAGATACAATTTGCAAAAACCACGTAGAATGCACTATGAGTTTCAGTGATTTTTACATACCATATAGGTTAATCCATAGTACATCCATTGCCAAAGAGTGGGTAGTGCTAGAAGTGTGAGTAGACACCCCTACCCCCACACATTTTTGTGTCCCACCTCACTTAGTGTTTACCAATAGTAGTATTATAGTGGTATTAGAAGAGTAAACTCAAGGTGACCCCTTCTAATAACCACCATCCACATAATAACTTTTTCTAATAACCACTAAGGTCCATCATAACTTTTTTTAGCTGCTTTGCATTAAACAAAACGAATTTAAACATATTTATATAGTTTGAGTTCTCAATTTTATAAATGCTACTTTATTTCCTTATGATAGCTCCGAATAAAATGCGGATGCTGAATATGTTTTGAAAAAATTGAATGTGGCTTGTTCAAAGTAAAGAGTAAATAGCAAATTTTTAAAAAAGGGGACTGTAATTGTAGCCAAATTATGGGCAAACCCCCCCTTCTACTTTTTTCTATTCACTTCTAGCACTCACAATCACCATGTAATAATGGTAACCCTGAGAAAAAAAGTTAATGGAATAGAAAACGTTACTACAGCGACATAAAAAAAATGCTTCAAAAAATATGTAACACGACTTTAAAAAAAAAGTACTGAATGAAAATATAGCGGGATTAGAAAAAAAAGACTTATGGAAAACAGATGGCAGCACCAAACTTTTGGAAATGAAATGTTTAATTTTCGAAGAAAAAATTCAAATATGTTTTTTTTTTTTTTTTTCAAATTCCCCTACCATTTGTACATTTTATAATTAAAATACTAAACAAAATTCAATAACTAATTAATATGGAATAAATTTCGGCAAAATAGAACGAAATCCATTGAAATTAATGAACACTAAATTAACATCAATAATACAGTAAATTATTCCCAGATAGAGCATGACATATCAGTTACCTTTCCCGACGACTGCACTCCTTTGCTGAGACAGAGGAACACTATGACCCAAGCGATGACCAGACAGAGTGCAAGGGTCCACCGGATCCCGCCAGTTTCTTCGATGCCAGAAGATTCGCCCAGCACGTAATTACTGTAAACACACAATAGGAGCGTTAAGGGGTCACATTAGTCTTAAAAATGTGCAAAGAAGATACTACATAGCATAGTTTGATCTCTCTTGTAATTTTTTAACTACTCAATAAATGAGTATAATTTTTTTATATGTAATTCTACAAGATTTATTTATTATAAAACAAGTTTTAAAATTTATGAAACTTTAGCCAAAACTAAAATAAATGATATTAAACATGAAGGTACTTGAACACACTGTGATTAGGCTTGCGCGGCAAATTGTGAGATCAAAATTGAACACATGACCAAGAAAATGACTTTATATTGTACAAATATGTACAAACTAGGACTTATACCTAAATTCTCAGCTCATTTTTAATTAGAAATTATTTTAAGAACTTTTCTCTAAAAAAATTAATAAAAATTTAAAAATTTTGATTTTAAATTTTTTAAAAAATAATTTCTAATTAAAATTGAGCTTAGAATTTAGGTATAAGTCTTTGTTTGTACATATTTGTACAATATAAAGTCATTTTTTTATTCATTTTTTCAATTTTGACCTCACAATTTGCCGCGCAAGCCTAATCACAGTGTGTTCAAGTACCTTCATGTTTAATATCATTTATTTTAGTTTTTGCTAAAGTTTCATAAATTTTAAAACTTGTTTTATAATAAATAAATCTTGTAGAATTACATATAAAAAAATTATACTTATACATTGAGTAGTTAAAAAATGACATGAAAGATCAGACTATGCTTTGTAGTATCTTTTTTGCACATTTTTAAGACTCCTTAGACCCCTTAAAATGAGCCAACGAATCCATGGATTGAAGAGCAAACTCAGCAATTTTTCCCTCTTGGGTATTTTCTCCCAGACAGAAGCAGGGATTGCATGGTTAATTGGCGGTTTCGCAAACCGAGTAGGGTTTGAAGTTTCATACCATGATTCGGCCACCGGCTATCATTTGGGAAAGAAATCCAGCACGACCTCTTTTTCCCTTAATGGGGATTTTGGCATTCCATGGATTCGATGGCTCATGTAAACGCTCCTAGTGACGGATCACTGAACTTATTTATTACTGACTGTCTGAACTGTTTAATGCTTGTAAAAGGCCAAGCAGGGGTTAGTTATCTGTGACATTTAACAGAAATAGTTAATGGAATTTCAGTCATTTTAATAGAGCGCTGGAGTTCAATAGTGATGAAAACAGAAATTCGCCTTGAGATCGTTTTCTTGTAACATACTAAATAAATGAGCTCCCAGATTGGAAATTACGGCCTGCATGTTGGTAATAGACATGCAAAACCCTTGATTAAATATACACGACCATGCAGTTACTCTTAAATCTCTAGTTTTTCTTAATCCTCTCTTTTTTATAAATGAATAAAATAAATGAATAATGCTTACATAAAATATTCGTCAGCAGGCGGCTTTTTGGTCATGTTTTTGATGAGGAAGCTGAGATTGTGAGCCATTGAGTAGTTCGCATCGAAACAGGTGCGGTTGTAATAGGTCCCTTCTTTAAAATGACAATCTTGTGCGTCGCTGTACGAGTAGCAAGCTGAAATGGAATGTTTAACCATGAAACGATTTCATAGTATATTTACAAAATTGTATTTATTACATATACACTCAGAAAAAAAACTTGTTTTCCTATCATGCAGTTTGAGCACAAGTATTGTGTAAAAATGGTAACTTCATGTTATTGAGTTATTTCAATATAAGAATCGTCTACAGCTATAAGAGCTACGTCGAAGAAAAATACAATATTATTCTATGAGGTTGCAAACTATCCCCTATCTAAAATTCTTAAAATTTTTAAATAAGTTTATTTTTTTTAAAATTTATTTATAATTTTTTTTTTAAATTTTAAATTAAAAATTTTAAAATTAATTTTAAACAACATTTTAAGCCTAACTTAAATAATTGAGCTTAAATAATGTGATGCATATGAGCGAAATATGACAGAAAATCTAACTACTTAATTAAGACAAACAAGTTACATGTACTTTGGAGAAAAAAAAACTACAAAAGTTACCTGACGTTCAAAATCATAAAAGAAAATTATGGATTCTAAAAGAGTCACCGTTTTTCGCATCTAGTAGCTAACGGAAGAATAAAACAAATGCTGCTTATGAATGTGAAATTCCACAATAGTCTATACACAAAAATGTTTGAATTATCCTTGTGAAAACAACAGGAACATCCAATACCAACCTTAATATAAGGCCACGAAAATACCGAAACAAGATGAAAATATCACATTCCCCTCGCGACGTCTCCAACCAATCGTAAACAAATTTACGAGCAAATAGATGTCTCAAAAAAGAAAACAGTGATCACTGATTGTAAGAATGAGTCAAGTCCTTCAGAAATATTTCCATACACTCTTCATCTTCCATTGAATTATAGAAGAAAATAACGGGCCCGGAAATTCGTCTATGATCTTAACCCCTTTTTCCAATTCATACATCCCATATAGATCCGATACATTATTCAAGTGATCCCATGGATCAGCTAACATAAAGATGAATAATCACGTTAACTGAGAGGGAATGGCTGTTAATAAGTCCTGAACATCGCCATAAAGCGTTGAGGTATTTTTTATGACAGCAATAGATTGTCTGGTGCCCGGAAAGCAATGAGTTTGGGAAAATGTGTACGTGTGTGTAGAGTTTGTTAATTGAACTTATTAACTTACGAGTGTAAAGATTTCTAATATGTTGAGTTAAATCACATTTTAAGAGATTTACTCGGAGTCGATGCTTATTATCCAAAAATATTGATCCTACCTTTTTTTGCCTTCATAAAGAGCTTTTATAAGAAATTTTATCAATTTTTTTTTTTTACAAAAGTTTCTTTAAAATAGGACAATACCAAAACTCAATATGTAACGAGTTACGTTTATTCAATGTACACCACATATTTCAGTTGATATAAAAAAGTATTGAAATAAAAAGTAGAATACAATGATTTTAGACTAGAAGATACGTATTCACTTCTTTATGGAAACTTGTTAACAAATTAAAAACAAAGAGTTTGCAAGATAAGTGAGATCTGAAGATGTTTAAGAAATTACTAAAAATGTTTAAAAATTCATTGCATCATAAATCTATGTAAAATACCGCACATTTTTTTTATAAAAGTAACTTAACGATAACATCCCTTGTCAAGAATATTATGCTGCGTTTTTTGCTCTAGAAGTATTACCTGGAAAAGTCTGCAATATTTTCAAAATGCATACAGTAAAATAATAAACATGTGTAATAAAAATGGAAACTTCTATGTTTATCAATTTTAATGTTCTTTGTATTTTAAACAAAAATATCAATAGTAATCTACTTATAAAAACTTAAGGTGTGCTCCAATGTAGTTTTTTTTTCATTTAGGAATAAGCAACCAGAAATGACAGTTTAATAGCATTACGTCCAAGAAATACAAAATATGGTTGAAATTAGTAATTTTTTACTTTCAGAATTTCGAGTAATAGGATGCTTTTTAATTGGAGAAAAGGATTTCTTAGGAATACCTGGAGTATAAAATCCTCTTACTTTATTTGTACTTGTATTCCGTCTGAGCAACTCGTGCCCGAAGTTTCAATGAAATGTATAAAAGCCCTATTTTTGATAGTTTCAGCGCAACTTTTTTTTTTTTTTCAATTACGTCTCGTTGAATTATCGTTAACTTTAGATGCACACGAACTTTATTTCATTTATACGGGATTATTTATAGGTCTGCAGTTATTTTGGCAATGCCACGGACCGAATTTGTAACTTTTAAGTGCCTCAGCTGCTGGGCTCCCCAGTCTCAAAAAAAATATTTTTTTAAAAAAAATATGACTTCAGATATCCAACATACTTTTGTTCGTCTGTCGGATAAGATTTACTACTAAATACCTAATGATTTTCAAGTAAAAATTTCAGTAAGTATTCAAGGGGGACTGGAACCCTCCATAGAAACCCATGTTAAAATGACCTTTTTTGTACCTTTTTCTCAGAATCTATCGTATACTTTTAATGAAATTTTTACCAGTTGTTAAATGGATGTTTCACTATACTTAACTGAAAACATTTTTTTAAAACGTTGTTTAGTTTTCAAATTATAAATATTTAAGTGAAACTTTTTTTGACCTAAAAACCATCAATATTAAAAATAAAAAAAAAGAGTTATACTCAAATCCCTCCAGCTAATTTTAGAAACCACCTTCTTACACCAGTATAAAAAAATTTAGGTTGATACTTATAGTAGATTCTTAAAAAAAGGCACATGAACATTGAAAAAGTTTTGAGATGTAAGCGTTTAAAGTAAACAATATGACTGGAATTTACCTAAACAACGTTTGTTTAAAAAAAATTAAAAATACTTTGCAGTACTCGAAACTTTTAATGTAAGATATCGTTGAAAAGCTAAGATATCGTATTTTAAGGAACAAAATTTTTGGGGTTCTGGTCCCTCTTAAGTAAAAAAAAAGTAGAAAAGTAGGATATTTTATTTCTTTTAGAACTTCTTATTTTATCTAGTATCGTATATTGAACGAGAAGGGGGAAAAAAAGAACATAACATTCTACGGCCCTTTAACTCCTCGCCAGCTCTTCCTGCCCTTATTTAGGGGGAATTTATTCGCTTCCATATTAATATTTCTTCTCCCACAAAGCCTCCATTGTTCCTTCAAGGCCGCTGCTGTTTTTATTGTTCCTATAAAAATTGAAATCTTGACAGATTATGCACAATCGTTGATATTTACTTCAACTGGAATCGTATGCAAAACGCCAGAAATCGGCATCCGGTGTTGGGGGCGAAAGACTTGGCGAGAATTCTTTTATTTGGGAGAAATAATTAATAGAAAGTATTTTAACTAAATGTACATTATTTCGATATAAGCAATTTAAAAAAATTATTAATATTTTTGAAATTATTTATAATAGCTGTGACAGAAATAATATGTGATTTACATTTTTGAACAGAGTAAATAGTTGAAGCAAGTATCTAAATATGGCACCCAACAAGCAACATAAATTTATTCATCACTGCTAGTTTTATAGTAAGAGAAGCTTTTTTTATTATTATTCACTTTATGAGGCTATTCAACTTACGGGGTTAGTAAGATGACTGAGAAATTATTGTTTAGTTTTATTATGTACTAAAAGATGCACAAGCTGTTTTTGATATTATTTGTAGGAAATTTTATATTCAGGAAATAAATAATAAAAAATATTCTTGAGCTTAGGGTGGTCAAGTTTAATTTACTAATTTAACCAAGCTAAATCATTTTTGAACGTACTTAATTTAAATTTGTTCAAGCTATAAAAAAAATACTTATTTAAAACTAACGTCCACAAAAGTATATGTTATATTATAAGTAAATAAAAAAATTATTTTAAGCGAGGAACTTTACTGAATAACTAATAACATATAATAACTATATAATTATAAAGGACAATTGCTTGCAGTTACACATAGATTAAATTTGAAATACGAGTACACATTAAACAAAATAAAAATTTAGAAAATACCTCTATAGATTTTTTTTTAGATTATTCGTTTCACAATGAGGCAACCAACTAAAAGCTTTTCATCGCATTATACATTGTATCTATGCACTATATACAAATTTTAACCTTCAAAACAAAATACTCAAAATAGAAAACGATTATAATTAGTCAAAAATTGAGATTTACAGAAAAGCTTCCATGTTAAATGAATATAAAAATGATTACGTATTATAAAATTAGTCAATTTATTTAATAATACAATTATAAAAAAATAATATGTTTTGAAATACAATGGTAGCCATAATAAATCCACAAGGAGTTACCTTATCATATTTAAGTGTTTCATATTTTAATATATTTTATTTCAAAATAGTAAATATTTATGATACATATTTTGAGTCTCAGAAAACAAAAAGGAGCTTTAAACAATAACGAAAAGTATGTCATCCACTTTCATTCATGCTTTCTTTCAAGAATAAAACAATAAGAGTAACTCAAAATGTAAAATCTCATTATTTAGAACGTAAATATAAGTTTTGTCAGCACTAGTTTTGCAAGAACGATCCACTGTTCAAAATAAGGATTTAGTTTGATAAATATATAGATACAGTTTCTACTTAAGTTTTTAAAATTTTAATCTTATTACTTTTTTGTTAAATCCTAAATGTTGGTTTTCTACATAATTTTGTTACATTCAATTTTATATTGTGACTAAGTGTTATATAATTTTAGACATTATACAAACAAATGTAAATCTAAATAGCGGAGAGAAATATAATAATGCAATGCATCTTTATATAATGTAACGGAACTAATTAAAATGCGGAAGATCTTGCTTTTACAATTTCTTTAAAAATATTTTACAAAATGTGTCACTTATTAGAAATTGTTTGATTGAATTTGAATAAATTAAGAAAAATTTACATGAATTATATTTGAGAAATATTCATCAGTTATTAGATAATCTATGAAATTATTTTTTAAGTTAGATTTGTTTCTAAATACGTAATTTCCTTGAAACAAATATTTGATACTCGAAAACTTAATTTCAAGAAATGTACTTAAGATTTTGCAAGTTGAATATTGAGAGAATCAATAGAAAAACACGTAAATTGTAAAAAAAAAATTGCATATTTACAATACACTGCTATGCGAAATGCAAGTATCGTCATACACAAAATTAGGATTTTCAATTGTCCTTTCTGCATACCTACTCCACCCGGCACCCCTTGCATCTCTGTATCAGAGAAACAATGGCCCAAGTCTATTTGTGACTCGGCCCATTTTTGCTCTGAATAACTTGAAGATCAAGACTGAATAGATAATAAACTAGTGAATGTTATTCTGAACGAAAATGGTCTATATTAAAATTGGGTTTGGGTCTTTGATTTGACTAATCTAAATACTGGTCCAAAAACAAACCCAATTTCGTCGCCAAGACTCCCACATTCCAGCAACCTCTCTTCCCTCAAGAAAAAAGCATCCCTTCACAGTACCTGAGCACAGAACAAGAGGGTGCCAAATAAATCATTTATGCCAGCGCCTGGCGCCAATCCTTGAAAATTTCAAACGGGCTGCCTAAATGGGTATATATATGTAACATTAGAAACATTTTGGCTACCATCATTTCTCGAGGAGGTGTTTTAAAGTGTTGGTGCGATGTCTTGGTGGTGTTTGCTGTTGCTTTTTGAATGTGTGTTGGCGACTTTCCCGCCTGTAAGTAATCCGCCGCCGATTCCCAATCAAGGTGTTAGGACAGTGGATATATCGAGACAGTTTTATGTGCAAGATGATCTGCAAATTAACCCGCCAGTCGTGAAGGAAGAGGGATATTTACCACCTCTGCCAGCAGACCCGAAGGTGGAGGACCAAAGGTACTAGTTTCTTTGTTCACAGCTATGTGTTTTTGTTTATTTCGTAACTTAATAATGAACTATTATATGTATTTCAATTTTTACATTACATGACTCCATTAAGTAAACCTCCAAATTACTCTTATATTAGAAAATTGAATAAATATTCCAAATTATAATTTTTGAACAAATTAAGAAAGTAAAAGTTTTACATTGCTGAACGTGCGCAGTTGGGCAAAATAAAGTACTTTACCATTTCTACCAAATTAACTAATTAAAAAAATTTCTCATCCAACCAACTTATTTAGAAGGCTAGAAAGTTAATGTATTAATTTATACATTTTTAAATTTTTGATTGTGAAACATAAACATTAAGTTTATGTTCAAAACAATTTTCTTCTCTCTCAATGATTATTCATACATTTCATTCATTTAACCATAAAGAAAAATAAATAAATAAAAATTGGGGCAGCATAATTTTCAGTCAAGTCTAAAAAAGAAAAAAACGTTTTCAAACAACTTTTTTTATCAATTATTTCCAATAAAAATTGTAGGAATTCTAAAAAAAATTTAAGATGCATTTTAAACATACAATTTAAGACATATATAACTATAAACTGTTGGAAAATAATCAAGTAATGGTAATTGCTTTATCTAACTATTAGTACATTTGAAACACTTAATTTGCATTTATCCACATTTTAATAGAAGTTTTCAAAAATTGCAATTACTTTATTCATTGACAATCTTATTTTGTAGTAATTTATTGCTTTATAATATTCTAACACAATTTTTATATAGTAATTATTAAAATAATGACATTATTTTTACAGGTATTTAGAGAGCTTTCCATAAAACTTAGATTCATTTCCATCTCTTTAACAGATTTTCTAAAAGGTCGAATAAAATTATAATTGGAAAATTTAATCATAGTCTGCTATTTTACGATAGCTTATAAACTAATTGCTAAAGCAATATTAACTTT
Organism: Hylyphantes graminicola; assembly: GCA_023701765.1. Classification (NCBI taxonomy): domain Eukaryota; kingdom Metazoa; phylum Arthropoda; class Arachnida; order Araneae; family Linyphiidae; genus Hylyphantes; species Hylyphantes graminicola. The sequence continues at coordinate 56,439,393 of CM043117.1, read as the reverse complement.
AATAGATTATTAACTTATTGCTAAAAGAAATTGAGTAATAAATTAGTTATTTAATGCATAGAGCTATTTGGAAAATCGTTCAATCATAATTATTTTTTTTAATATGTAAAAAACCTTGTTGCCTACATTTAAGAAGAAAACTTATTTATATTACACATTATAAAGATTCAGAAAGATTTTGATTACAGCAAAACTGTAATAATCATGTGCATTGGTTTTTCATGATGTAGCAAATATTGATATTTTACACGTTTCATCAAAAAAGTGATACCAATCATTTTAAGGCAACTTAAAATTCAATAAATAAGAAGCTATAAATGTAATTTACACAAGTTACACGGTTACTTAAGTGAAACAATTACAGAAAGATTAAAGTTATTTTGCCTATTAATGAAAGATGCAATTGTAAAATTCAAGCATTTGGAAATTTTTCTGCACAGTGATTTCTATTTATAAAATTAATTTTAATTAAATGGAGAATCGGATAGTTCCGTCTCGCCCATGTTAATTTTCCTAACATAACCCTTTCCGACCGAACTAGCACGATCGTGCGTCTTGCATATCTACTATTTTATTTATTTCTTGTGTAGTCGTTTGTTAAATATAAGTCGGATTCCATCGATCGTGTGGGTATCTGGAGAACATGAACTTTTACTTTTGATCAATAGATTGCAGTAATTGTCTTTATTTAAGTTTCAGTCGGCAATCTTAGCGTTGTTTACATGTAAGCAGGAAACAGCTAAAGAATTTATCTATCGCAAAAAACTAAATATCACTCTATTTTAAATTGCTTGGATACAAATAGTTGCTTTTAAGTCCCAATTAATGAAAAATAATAAGAAATCTTAATTATACATCAATTATTTTACTTTTATAACGTAAAATCTCTTGACCCGCACGATCGTGCTACTTCGGCGTTATTGGTTACTATTGATTCTGTAAGGCAACCCGGAATCTCGCAGAGCTCCCATAGACTGTAGTGTTAAGTTAGTCCTTTTTTAGAATGGTTTTTCTCAAAATCTAGAGGACATATTGGTGTGATATTTTTTGCAGTGGTACATTAAAGACTTTTAACATGGCATTTTGTCAAAGTAATAGTTAATTGCTACGACAAAAAATAAATTCTATGTCAAATATCTTATTGTAAATAATCAAATAATAAATATAATTGTTAACTATAAATAATGTTTAATTATTAATTAAATGATAATTAATAATTAATTACTTGTGACGATATCAGTTAAATTTGTATAATTTTATTTATAGATAGAAAAATGTAAAATTTTACAAGTGATGTTTTCACAGGAAGAGCTTGCACAGTACAATCGTGGGGATAAGTAAAGACCTAACCCGCACGATCGTGCGGGTACCCCCTACGCTTTAGAGGGGTCCTCAATTTTTTAAAATTATTTTTTTCAGGATCATTAAGACTAGTATAGAGAGAGAAACACTAGAAAAAAGTCACATTTAAGGATGAAAATTTTTCAGGTCTTAAAGGGATAAGAAGGCTTTTGTGAGGAACTATGTATGATATATCATTATGAACTTTTTATCTTTTGTGCTTTGCTTATAGCTCTTTGATTTTAATTGAAGACTTTTAAATGCATCCGTTGAAAAAATTATATAACTTTAAATCTGATATTTTTGCTTTTTAAATATATTTTTAAAATCAATAGAAATAAATATAAATAAAAATAAAAATCAATTAATATAGTTTCAAATATTCTCAGTCTAAATTAAAGAGCTACACCTATGGAACCAAATATAGAAAAGTCCTATGATATATCATAGTTCCTTAGAAAAATGCTCTGAAAATTAAGAAAATTAACATGGGGGAGATACAGGGTGTTCCAAAATTGACCGGAAATGGAAAGGATGCAATTCCGAAATATTTACCCGGTCCCCGCCAACTACAAACGGTCAACTAATTTGCCGCCCTTTCGATCGTGCATGAAATCTTGCACTTGTGCTACACTAGAATGTAGTACTTTTAGTTTGGTTTGGCTGAATTTATATCTGATTAAAATTACTGGTTAGTTTCGTTATTGTATCGGTTTCTGGCCCTTTTGTAACATTAAACTTCGTCTTGTTGCAGGATCGAAATTTCAACACCATAAAAATCCTCTCTTCTAACGGGGGGCTGGGGAGTCCAGTCGGTTAGGCACTCGCCTAAGCATGCGAAAGGTCCGAGGTTCGGGTCCGGGCATCGCCAAAATAACTTCCGACCCATAAACGGTCCGTGCGTTCAAAAATGTCCGACGAATAATCCCCGTGTAAGGGATTGCACGTTAAATATATCCTTCAAAGTCCTAACGCTGCGTACGACGTCGCCCTTAACGGTTGCGTTGGGTGCCTTTTCAGGTGTCGGCTCGTCACTTGACTGTGTTTCTAAAATACGACGCCCGTCGCCAATAGCCCTCGTGTAGCTCTAGTGCGACGATAATTCAAACCTAACCTCTTCTAAAGAATAAACCATTATCTTCACAGCAAGCTGGCGATTAGTGAGCAGTACATGCTTTCAGCAGAAAGGTGACTTACAGAATGGCGATCTCACAGTCTGCGTTATTTTATTAATCTCTCAAATCACCTACATATACAGTTAACCCTTTCAGTCCCAGTGATGCCATTCGGCATCATCACTTTCAGTATTTTTTTCAAAATGTCTATGTCCCGCTATGACATCCAAACACACATCATTCGATTCTTCACACTTTGCTCTATCAGACATTTTTACTTTATTCTCAATGGAAGTCAAAACTACTATTTTTTTTTATTTAGAAAATAGTGAACAAGCGTTCCTCCTGATTTTTGATGAGTTCACTTCAGTTCTACATATTTAAAACACAATTTAAACTATTTCGGTTAAAATAATTACTAATTTTTTTTAATAATATGGTCAGATACCTTAAAATATATAACTCGAAGTGTTTTTAGGTAATATATATTTTTTTTATTTTGTTGTTTTCCACAGTTAGAGAAATTTGGCATTGTTTCAAAAACCATATAAAAAATTTTAATGGATTTTTTTTTCTTATGGAATTCGTATATTTGACCTAAAATAAGCTTATTTTGTGAATATCAGATGTTTCTGTAGTGTAGTAAATTTTTGGGACTGAAAGGGTTAAACTCATACACTCATATCAGTTGTTAAAAATTTCAAAAAAATTTTAAAACCTGTCCACCAGAAAGCTGACTGTTGTCTTGTCCCAACACATACACATTTCGACAAACTGTACAATTCCATCGCAAAACGTTTAGAGTTTATTGAATTTTCAAATATCGTGCTCAAATTTGAAACACACCAAATCGTTTAAATTGAAATCCAAACACAAAAATTCCATTTTAGTAGTTACTAATCATTTTTAGTAGTTTTACACACTGTGATGTAACAGAATCTGCAAACTATAAAATTACTAGGCGATATGTCAATTCAACCAAAACGAGTGCATCCCTTCGTCAGCGCAGTCTTGTGCTGCCCTAGTTCAAGGTTGAAATCACGACCAAAAGGCATGACCAATTGTCTGTGTACTAGTCTTTGGAGGGGTTGGGTAAATATTTCGGAATTGCATCCTATAAATGTCCGGTCAATTTTGAAACACCCTTTAGAACCATCCGATGCTAACCCTGAATCCTTAAATTCCGAAATTCTCGAATTACTTTAGATTTTTGCCAAAAGGTAACATGCCAATTATAAAATATTGTTAATCAGATTAATTTCGAATATTGTTTGATAATTGTAGAAAGAAATAGCTCAAATAAGTGGAGGAAAAGGCTGAAAAATGCTTCAGATCAAATATATTAAAAGTGTGCTTTCCTTATTTTCCATTTAACTGATGAGTTTCAGAAATATGCGGTCGCGACAGTGCAGTTTTAAACTAATTACTTTTCATTTGAAGCCAAGGTTATAATTTTAATGTCAATATTATTTGTGTCCTAAAAACGATTTGTTTAATTTCGTTTAAAATTCACAATTAGAACGAGAAAAAGTCATTAACTTGTTTAATAAACAGAAAATTTTTCCTTGCATGAGACTCGTTTGCTAATTTAGTTTATTTTCCCTCCTAGGTGGTTTGTTTACGAAAACCAATCCGGTGAACCGAGCGACCTGCCTAGTTCTACAGAGACATTTGACAGATTATACTCCAACGGTCTCCCTGCTGTAGGACCAGTTGCTACACCAGTGCCAGACGACGGCTATTTAGCTCAACCATCAGGAACTTCAAAAGTCCTTCCCAATAGTCCTATCAATGCCAGATCTTCAGACGTATGGGTTTTGGTGAAGGGACCTGACGACCAATACGTTCCTCAAAGACTGGTGCAGGTTCAGTATCCCCAAGAGAGGATTTCGCAAGTTGTTAGTACAGATTTTGATCCTCAAATTCCTCCCGGGACAGTGAAATCAGTTATCCCTTCTCCAGTTAAAACATCAGATCAAATTTTACCTCAAGTTTGGGTGAGACAGCAGCCTCAAGTACAGCAACAAAAAGTGTATCAAGACTCCGCATCGAACATCGTAAGCATTCCAGTAGCCAAGCAGAACATAGACTATTCACCGCAGGCGGTAAAGCAGTACGTACAAACCGACGTTTCTCAAGTACAACAGCAAACTTTTTTGCCACAGCAAAGTTTGCCACCCAAAACATCAGAATATGTTTTACCACTTTCACTTCCATCAGTTTCTAAAGGTGGAGTAATAAATCCTGCTCAGCAAAATGTAGTTGTAAATCAACCTGTGATCTATAAAGGATCAGACATTTCATCACCAAAACAACCAGTATTAGTTCAAAGCGATAACTATAAAGGCGTTGACGTTCCACCTCCAGATTTAGCTGCATTGAGCCAACCAATAAACTATAAAGGAGTCGATTTGGTTTCTCCAAATCCACCCATTGTTGTCAACCAACAAGTAAATTACAAAGGAATTGACTCTGTTCCACCACAAGCAGGCATCTTGGTTAACCAGCCAGACAGTTACAAAGGAGTCGACTTAAGTCCGCCAAAATCTTCTTTCCTGGTTGATCAACCAGATAATTACAAAGGCATAGATATCACTCCCCTAAAACAAACAGTAGTTGTCAACCAACCTGCAGACTATAAAGGAGCAGATATTCTCCCCACCAATCAGGATATTATAATTAATCAAAAATCAAATTACAAGGGAATTGATAGTTTTCCAAATCAAGCTACAATTATAAATCAACCAGATACTTTCAAAAGTGGATACATAAGTGCCCCAAAGCAAGTATCTGTAGTTACTCAGCCCCAGGTAAATGTACCATTTCCAAACGCTCTCCCCCAAGTTAGACACATTTGGATTCCAACATCCGCACAAACAGGGAAATTCATAACAGTTCCTGTAACAGGATCTTTTGTAGACTCAGGGAAAACTGTTCCATCTAAAGGCGCACCTATCAATATTCCACAACCTATTTCAGTGTCTGGTACGTGGGTGCTCAAACAAGATGGATCCCTTCCAAGGTTTGAGCCGCAGGGGATAGTTACACAGCGAATAGTCCAAAATGCACCTTTAGGTACAAGAAAAGTTATTACTTTTAGTTCCCCAAATAATGCACCAGTATTTGGTAATTTTGGTAACGGTATCGGTAGAGTTCCTGTTGACATTTGGGCAAGTAGCAAAGATTTTAGAACTCCACCTGTAGTAGCAAAATCAGTAGCTCCCCCATTACCTCTCCCTTCTAAATCAGGACCCGTAGTGGTTGGAAAATCCGGACAGGTAGTAAATATAAGTCCCCAGAAAACTTATTTCTCTACCAATAAAGGTTTTCCTCTACAACCTCAACCTGTTCTACCTCCGGTAGTATCACCAGTTGTCCAAATTTCAAAAGGTAAACCGTGCCCAATTGTACCCCAAAAACCTATAGTATCTCCTAAAATAGTACCATATCCAATATATCGTCCATCAATTGCTGTAAATAGACAAACACTTCCTCGAATACTGCGCATAAATAGATATCCATTTGGATCATATTACGTTTTAAATCCGAAAATAGGGCCAAGTTTATATGCATATCCGAGACCCCAAGCATCGTTTGTTCAACAAACGAAGAATGGAATAGTGAGAATAGTGCCTGCAAAACAGTTTAATATCCCATCGAAACAACTGTATTACTCCGTGCCACGAAGTCAAGTAGCTCTTCCCGTAAATCAGATTAAGACAATTTCTCAAGTTGCGCCTCCCCAGTTTGCTTTCCCAGCAGTACAAGCTCTCAATCGCCTACGCTACGTATATCCTCAGACTGGCTTCCTCAGAACTCTACCAGCAACAGGCAAGAACGTTTTCATTTTCCCTCCTAAGAACAAAAAGAAATCGCGCCCAGAAATATTGAAAGCCAGCAGCTCAGAGTCCAGCTCGTCCGAAAGTTCGTCTTCAGAGAGCAAATCGGCGGAAGCCAAGTCTAAGCCGAAGTCCAAGGAAGAAATCGGCGAAAGTAGCAAAGCTAGTCCAGAGTCTGCCGAGGCATCCAAGTCAGAGAGGGAAACCGAAACCGAAGACGTAGAGGCTGCAGCTTCGGAACCTGAACCAGAATCGAAGGAAGCTTCTGAGGAAGCAGCAACTGTGTCTGAAGCAAGTGAGAGCCCTGAAGTTGTCGATAGTGAAGCGAATTCGGCAAGTTAAACTTCTCCCCATGGCTGGATCATAAAAACCGTTTAACTGTCATTAACACTATAGTAAGCTATACAGTACATTCATATAAAGTACAATTGTTTTTCAATTTGTTAAATTTCTCTATTGGTTCAAAATAAGCATAAAAATATAAAATTGAAAAATTGTTAGAGAATACAAAGGCGTGAAATATTTTCTTTGTTCTTTAATTTGTTTGAAAGTAAATGAAGTGTTTTGTAACGTGTTTAACTTGAAAGTTAAATAATTTGGTGTCAAAGCAATTAAAAAATATATATTGTACAATTTAGTTGATAGTCAAAAGTATCGTTATGAACTTTTATTTTATTGTTATTAAAATAATGCGTAAATACTCTAGAAAATATCTTGAAGTTGCATTTTTCTAAAGCTCTCCTATGCAACTAACGAATGCTTTTAAATTAATAATTATACTAGGTTTATCTAAAAGATGAAACTTATAAAAGGGTCACGTGTTTTAATCTGTGACTAATCTGTTAAACACTTAACAAATGATTTTTTTACAAACATTTTTTGCAAAAATTTTTTTAGGACAAGGCATGTATAAAATAATATTTCTTACGAAAAGCCAGATAATGCTTTTACTGCATTTGCAGTCTTACTTGAACGCTTATTTGGTGAATTTGTGAACAAAAAAAAAGGAACATAAAGTTTTCCAAGTGAGCATTCGAAAATTGATTCATTTGCATTATTAAATACTTTATTTTAATCTATTTACATTTTTTTTAAAAGTGCAATAACGCTTTTATAAACATGAATTTTAGATGTTAACGAAATATTCCGTTTGGTAGTACCAAAGTTTAAATTTTTTATATTATGTTGTTTGCTATTGTTTTTGTATTGTTTGCAGTTCTTGAATTGGTTGATAAAAACATGTGTTTTATATTTTAATAAATTATCTTTGTTGCTAACCCAAATTTTTTTAATTATGTAACATTCTACAGTAATAATAGAAAATTTAGTTCATAGAAGCAACAACTAGAAAAACTGAACTGATGAGATAATATGATAAAAGCAATTATGATAAGCATTGATTTTTGAAACAGTTTAAAAAAACAGTGTTAAAAAGGAATTAATGTTTTCAAAGAAATTATCCTAGCCAAGAAATATATTTGGTTCTTCTTTATAGTTGTATACCTTCAACAAACATGTTTTTTTCTATTATAATAAATTTAAAATAGCAATTACCACTCCGAAAAAACTGAAAATTAAAACAGCAGTATTTGACAGATTTTAATTCTATTCTAGTGAAATTATTTTATTTGGTAAAGTATTGGAATACAAAATCAGATGTCAAGAAAATCTTAATCAAAAGAATTTTAGGCATTTCAAACATAAGTTTATTTTTCAAAATATAATTTGCTAAAATTATATTCTAGAATTGAAATTTATTTTCTAAAAAATGGCAACATTGCATTAACAATTTAGCCTGTTTAGACCCGAGGAAAATCCTACACTCAATATTCTTAATCTAAGCATACATTTCATAAAAATATAACTAAAAAGTATGTTTTGTAAAGTAATTTTTTAAATATAGATGTTTATAGTTACTGAAAGAAAAATACGCATTTTTTTGTGCTATAAATGCAAAAAAGACCGTATCACTTATCTGTAGTTAACAGTTTATTTTAGCATTGTTTTTAATGCAAAGTGCCTTTACAATTAACTCCTAAAACAACTTTTTGGAACGTTTAAAGAAAGAGCTGGTTTGAGGCTATTTTTTAACAATTCTAAGGTCGCTTTGACCCTCGTTCAACTTCACTTTTTTATAGAAATAAAGGACTGATACTTGAAATCAAAGGCTGAAAACTAATTTTCGGATCTTCTATAGGACCAAGTAAATTTCTAAACTAATTAACATGTCGATTTGTTGTGGGAATATTTAAAAAAAAATGTCCCCGAATAATGACGCCGGGTCGCAAGAGGTTATGTATATTGGGACGCAAAAAAAAATATTTAATAAATGAATACAGATTATTTCCTATCATTTCCAAACTTGTAGAGCAAAATACAAGCTGTTATATTTAGTAATGATCTATAAACTGGCAATTACCTAGTTTCTAGATAAGCATGAAACCTATTATTGATATACTCAACAAGGTTATGTTTTTAAAGAATACTTAATTAGTGAGAAAATGTGAAATAAAGGAGACATTTTATTTACTTTCTATTTCCTGTAGATTTTTATTTCCTTGAATTGCTTCTTGAGTTTCTAGATTTTTCAAAAAATATACGATGACTAGAAGTTTCATTGTCAAAGAACAAAATTAGAATTTTAATATAATTAAATATATAGTATGTAGACTGTAGAGTCCGCTTACAGGGCACTAATATGTCTTTTTTAAATTGGTTAATATATTCAATACAGCCGCATAAATTTGGCTCAGAAAATAATTATTTCCCATTAGATTAACACAGATGCACTTTGGTTTGCAGATTCGTGGTCACTGTTTTTTTTTTTTAAGAACTGGTAATTAGAAGTACTCAATCTTTTTAGCGTACCTAAAACAGCGAGATTAATTTTCATTTTCATAAAATATTTGTCTGTTTTGTACTAAAAATTTTGCAGATAAAAAATTTGGCAGTTTCATAAAACAAATAAAATAAAATAATTTTTGTGGGAACGTAGCTTGTTTGTTTGCATATTTACTATAATTTTACCCAAATAGTATCTTGTTCTCAGAAATAATTGAAATTAAAGTTTGACATTTCTGTGGAAAGTAATAGGATTTATTATTTATTGTTATTCTCTGTTATATAAATAAAATGTTCTTAAAAAAATTATAATTTTTTTAGAGACAAAAATTACATATAAATTAGTGCACTTGGATTTTCAACTATTCGATATCATCGAATGCGGTCCGATTACGTATCAAAGACTATTTTTACTATTTAGTTAATCTAAAAGTGGCATCAATGAAAAAATATTTAACTCTTAAAATATTTACAATTTCATGACCATCAAAAGTTATTGTTAAATATAAAAGAATACACGTACTATTTATAAACTGTTTAAAAATAAAAATTTACTTTAGAATAAATAACCTATAACTTGTTTATTTTAAAATAAATTTACCACATAATAACGCTATATACCTGTTTTTATAAGCCAAACTAATTTAGCACAGTACTATTTAGTATTTTATTAAAGTGATTACTATGATTGATCTATATTTATATAAAGGATAGAAATTTTCAAATCATAAATTCCTCAAGAGTAAATTAGATATGCATAACATTCTATATTTATTAAGTGTTATCGATAAAAACTTTTTTACTAAATGAAAACTGTTCTATTGCAGATGTAGATATTATATTTCAGAAATTACAATTCCATTGAAAATTTAAGATTCCAATATTTAACGTAATAGAACATTTTAAATAAACAATAAGTGTTCCAAAGTGTCGAATAACAAGTTTTATTATGATACCTTATTTATCACTTCAAAACATGTCGTCTTAATATTTAAAAATACATTAAAACTTAAAACACAAAGATCAGTTTACGAAATATGAAAATAATTTAATAGTAGCTAGTTTTATAATTCTATATAATGTTTACCAGTTTTTCTTAGATTCTTATAAAATAGTCAATGACATTAGCTTAACTTTTTTCATTTTATTCAAATTTAATACACTTCACATTTTAGTTAGAATAGCAAAATAGTTCATTAAACTTTCAGTATAATAACAACTGCAATCAATATAAATTTAATGAATTGCAAGTTATACGTTGCAATTTGTTCAAAACAATTTAATCTTTACCATTCAACAACAAATCAATGACTTGTTAATGCATTAAATTACTTATATACTTTAGACAATAAAATTTTGCCAGAATTTAAAAAAGCAACAATTTTCAAATACCATAATTATTTTAAATTTACAAGTAAAACTGTTTAAAAATACAAGGTTTATTATCGTTGAAATATTTTTTGACAGATATCTTATAGTGATTACGAGCAATATAGTCACTCTTCACCTGTTAACCAATTAATTCAGTAAATTTGATTACGATATGTATACCCCACAACAGTTTTTTTTAAAGTAGTATTATTGTTAATAACGACTAACAATCAACGAAAAATTAACGCAATCAAGCATAACATTACCATCAATTCACAACATGACGCACTAAATCTTTCTTATTTTGGCTTTATGTCCTGCGCCACAATGAATGCACCTTTGGCAACAAAACAATATCACACATTTGAGGCAATGCTGTTGTTTCTTTTAAGATAAGCCAGCATTTGGGCCACAGCTGCCTGGGGAGGAAGTTCAGCCACAACAACAGTATCAGCAGGATTATGCGAGACAGTACCAGGCTCATTTGTCTGAACCACAGCATGGAACCCGTTGTCATCAGCGATGTAATTTACATTTCTGAAGACACCCAACGCATCTCTGTAGCCATAAGCTCCTTTCACGGAGCCTGAAGCGTCAGAGGATTCGTCTCTGTACTGAATGATGCCGTTTACATCGCTTTGGTGGAAGCCAAACACGTATGGTTTAGGCTTCTCTATAAGTTTATGTAGAATGTTCGATTTTTTGGTAAAGGCTGGAGACAGTCTTCGAGATGATAATTGGAGAACTTCATTTTCTTGCACAGATGTCTGATTTGCAGCTTTTTCAAGAACTCTTGGTTGAATTTTGCCACTTCGTACTAAGCTGAGTTGCGAATCATTAGTGTCTTCTCTGTTTGAAATGGCATCTTCTTGGTGAGATTTTGGTGAAGATGATGTGTCAAAAGATTCATTTGAGAGTTTCAATCGATCATCTGAAACGTTGTTTACAATAGTTTGAGTTTCAAGTTCTTGCGCAGCTACATCAGAATCTACGAGTGTTTCATTTTCTTTAGGAATTCGCAATTTATTTTCTTGAATAGGTGTCTCAGTTGTGGGTGCAGTGTTATTTAAACCAAGAAACGTTATAATTTCTTTAATCTGTTCAGAAGTAAGGGATGTACCGTTAAAAACAGGAGCATCTGCGGATTCATTATTGTTTTGTAGACTATTGTCTGCATTAGCTAAAGAGTTCGAGATAACATACGGAACTGGGTGTACGTTTTCAACATCTGCATTGGTCGGTATATTTCCATGGAATCTAGATGTTGAAAATTCAGGAATTTCAATGAATACAACATCACTAGCATTTGTGTCATATCTTCCTGGTAAAAAGTCGTAAACTTGCCCTACGTGGTCTATTAGAATAGGATCATTTTCGAAATCTCGCTGGGAATTGACATCAGAAGATATTTCACTATTATTTGAAGACTCGGTTCCTTCTAGATTAAGTGAAGACAAGATTCCTAACCTTTCCAAAATCTCAATATCCTCCTGGGTTAAAGTTAACCCAACGCTGTTTTGGGTTTGAGAAGGAGCTTCATATGAAATTTGATAAATTTGCTGGTCATTACCGCCTACTATATCACCTGGATTTCCAGAAGCCTTTCTTCCACTGGCCGATGACCTTGCGTGTTCACGACTTGCACTTTGAACACCAGCTGTGTAATTGGCCTCTAAAGATGAACTGGCAAATTGTGGAGGTATTCCAATAGATTGTTCATTTTGAGTAGCAACTTCACTTATATTTTCATAAGTTGTGACCGGAAGACGAGAGGTTCCTTCTCTGTTTGGAATAAATACTTGTGGTGATTGACCTTGTTCTCCATTTGTAGAGTCGAGTTGCAAAGTACTTGGGTCAACTCTTGCACTTATACTTCTGCCGCTTGATAATTCTCGTATTATATTAGGACGAGGGCTCTCCCAAAATCCAGAAGCAAGCTCTATCGGAAGTTCTACAAGGACGCTTTCCGGATCTTGCAAGTTCAAGAAAGTTCTCTCTAAGTTTGGATTGGTGTTAGAGTTCAAATTTTCTCGAGGCAAAACTATAAAATCACTAATGTCTTCACTAGGTTGATCAGTACGGCTTTGGAGAATTTCAACAGGAGTCTGGCTGCCTCTCAGTCTATATCCATAAGCACCTCTTTGCTGAGAAGTCACTGTTTGTACGCCAGGATACCCAGTCTCTGGGGACCATTCTCGGTTTAGTCCAACTGGTACGGGCCCATCTCTTGACAGCAACCATAAATGGCTTTGACCGTTTTGCAAATTTTCACCAGTATAGTTTCCTGGACTTGAGTATACATCGCTTATTTCTTGGGCGGCTACTATCACAAACCAAGATATACATAAGAAATACTGAATGGACATTTTTTGCCTGCTAGGCTAAGATCTCGTTTGGAGCACAGTGATCGAATGACAAGGAAGCCACTTAATTTTTCGCTTTTTATACTGCCATAAAAGCATGACTTCTGACCAACGGAACTATTCGTTTTATTTCTTTCCATAAATGCATTTCATTTCAGTCTCGAAATCAAAGAAGTGTGAAATAACAGTATCAGACCAGATGTCTCGTTCTTTTGTACTTTAAACTCGCTGAACCGCTTCTTCAGATGCTGATGCATTCAAACGTCTCGATTCCGTTGTGTTTATGCTAAAGAGTCCAAGGTAAATACGATAAACTTTGGGCGAGGAAGTGGAATATTTTCCAGTATCACGCCGGTCAGGAATTGCTTATTAATAAACAAAAGAAAAGCATCCCGAAATTGTTCCATTCAGTTTCTCTGGTGGCGTTAAAAACCTTCGAATAACATCGTTTAAGGCGTTACACCTTTGTTCGACATGTCTTTTAAACTTAAGAAATCATGAATTGTTGGTGTTTTACACGCAAACATTTCATTCTGCAGCTGACTTTAAAGTAGAATTAAAATTTATTATTTGTCATGGCGGACGCAGTGTGATAAAATTACACTATTTAAGAAAAAGTAAAATATTACTCGTTGTTAAGAATCCTTGCAAAAATAAGTTTTAAAAATGAAATCAATTGAAACATAAGTGAATTAATTGTCGAAAGTCAACCTTGAAAGAACAAAAAATATAAAAAATAGATATCAAATTCAACAATTCTTTGAAAGTTTTATCCATTATAAATCTATTAGTGTACAAATCTCTAAAGTTAAACAAGTAAAGTTAAACTTGGGGATAGAGCACTGTAAAAAGTTTAATAGATAATTTAATACCTATTAAGACTTTCCTGTCATTATTGTACAAAATTTAAATCAATTGGATAATTTAGTTGAAATTGTTTAGTTTAAATTTAATATCGAATTTTAATTATTACAAGCAAATTACTATTACAAGTAATAAGATAATGTGTAGGAGTAAATAAAGCACTCTTTTTGCGCTTGCAATTTTAAACACATTAAATCATTGTTAAAAAGTAAACTTTTTTATTGGTTTGTACTATTCTTATTTTAATAATTCTTTTTTAAATTATTGGTAGTAAAAAAATTCTGAATTAAATATTAAAATTACGCAGTTTTTTTATATAAAAAAGCAAATTTTAAATAGTGAAAATAGCAAAAAAAGTAATTTTAAACTTCAAAATTTAATTTGGTGTATAAAAGGTGTTTTTATGTCCATCTTGTGAGAAACTTAAACTCTAGATAATAGTAAAAAAAATTATTTGAATTTGAATAGAAAGTTTCCCACGTTTCTTGTGAAACGAATGTGATATAGGTTGCACACATCTCTGTACTCATCATCAATCATATTTTTACTAGATCGGAAACATAGTACCAAATCGTAAAGATTGTATTAATAGTTAATGTAAAATGCAGGTCATAATAAAAAAGGATAAAATGTTTAAATTTAATTAAAAATGGTTTGTTAGTATGAAATTAACTAGGGTTGAATGATCACACGACTTTCAACTGACACTCAATAATATATATTTTATGCGCTTTTTGATCTGCGAATTTTTGACAACTGAATTGTCCCGTCTGACGTGTCTAATTAACTCTATTTTTGAGTTTTAAATCTGTATTTCTTCTCCTTTGTCAGCAATACTCTTATAACCTAACAAGTTATATGGTAACAACTATGGTACTAACAAGTTATATGGTTTGCACATGCGCTATTTTCGCTAAAACCTTGTGACATTCGATAAGTACTAGAAGCTCTCGAGCCAAATGTTAAGTATACATATATTTTAGCTCGAGCTTTAGAAAGGTGAAAGGTTTCAGAAGACTAAATGATATATAGACGGATAGACAGTTTTACAGATGGGCTATTGTTCACCAACACTTTTGAATCAGCACACCCCAAAACATATAGAAAACAGAGAATCTCTACTTCGTATTTTCGACCCCATCGCAATACTTTCATTTCTTTATATTTTATATTAGATGACAAAGTAAAACGTGTATACTAAAGCATTAAACTTCTTGTGCTTCCTTTTCATATGAGGAAAAACTTTTAATTGATAAACTTAAAGTCCCCAAAGGTACCATTCCTTAAAAACTGCCCGAAAGACTTACATGGAAAATAAAAGGTGTTTGACTTCCTCATAATAAAAAATTTATGCAAATTCCATGCTCAATTAAGTTCCAGATTAAACGCGGTAATTGAAATATAAGTACTGCCTTCACACTATTTCCTCTTCCGATTAAAATTCATTTCCCTACTACACAAAACTAAATACTCAAAAATTTTAATTCATTTCTAGCGAAACTATAAGTTTCATAAACAGAAAAAAAAATTCCCACAATTCAGAAAAACACTTATATTTTTTATTAGGTCAGGAAACAGGAAAAACCCCGTTCGCATTTTAGAATTTACTACACATTGTGCCCAACAGAAAACGGCCAATTTCTATAAAGCAGTCGTCATCCGTAACCTACATTTGCGAGGCGCAGTTACTTTCATATCAACCACTTCGATGCAGAAAAAGTGAAAGCGAAGCTAAATTGGACACGAATTTTCGGCATTTCCTGAAAATGGTAAAATACGAAAGGGCGTTACACTTCAGTTGATTCCGTTGTAAAGGTATATTTACATTAAGGATAGTAAAGAAAATATAAATTGATACTGTTATTTTTTTTTCTCTACTAAATAGAAATATGTATTGTTTAAATTCGAAAATTATATCTTAATTTGGATATTGTTTTGTTTATTAACTGAAAATACTGATGCATGGTTGCAAAAATTTTAAAAGGCAATTTTATAATTTTTAAGATTTTATATTTCTTAATAAATAAACTAGTTTAAACTTTTCAACTAAGCTTTACTATTTTATATTTTAAAGATGACGCATAATTTAACCCATTTACGAAGATTGTGAATACTATTTACACCTTAATTTCCGAGTAAAAACTTTAAATTTCCTTTTTTAAATTCGTTTTTTGTGCAACTTTGTCTATCATAAATTATTCAGGACTATGGTGTTCATTTTAAGTATATTTATATAAATTTCAAACAGAAAAATGGATTTCGCAGATGAAATTATCTTACCAATCATCTTTAATCGATTAAAACAATATAAACAAATATTTGACTCCTAATTATAATTTATAATATAACAAACTGTTGGGGTTCTGATTTTATTTGTTAGTATTCTCGTCGCACTGTATATACAAGTATACTTTGGTGCAGTTATGAAGTGCCTCTTCTAAAATATTATAAAACACTAAAAAATACTATGTAGTAGGTACATTTTGAACTGAACTGTTTCCTTACCATTACTTTAATGTAACCAAATAATTGTCTTTTTAGATTGTAATCATCAAAATTTTCTGCATGAGCTATACATTTATCCCAATTAACTATAGCAAGTTTGTTTGAAAAAAAGCTAGAAAACAAGAATAGAAAATAACTGCTTAAGAAAAAAATCTCTCTTTTAGTTTATTTTATCCATTCATATAAATGTTTCATTGTTGAGTTACGACTGATTTTCTTTTCATATTTCCCTCACATTTGACTTTTCTATTAATAGATTCGTGCTCTTTATTACGTTTTATTATTCAGTGTGAATATTATTAGTGATTAATGTTACGTTAAATGCATCCTATATTTCACACGTTGGAAATATTTTCTATGCAAACCGCAAATTAATTAATTATTGACTAGAGTTGTTCCAGGTTTCTCATAAGATGACAATAAAAGGCAAAATAAAGACTGATTGTCTAATAAAGTACAGATAATTTTAAGTTAATTTTTAGCCCATAATTAGCGTTAGAAAAAATCTTATAAATTGTACCTACGAAGTGTGTTTCTTCTTAATATCAAAATTAACTTAAATAAACCTTATATTGGTTTATGATACATTGTTTTTTAATATTTTGGTAAACAATAGGGTATTTGATAAACAATACGGCATATGTTGCTTATATTATGTTAAACGAGTACGTACATTCTATCAATAATTTGTTAAATCATCAATACATTTGTTAAATAACATTATTTATTAAAATCACTGAATTGTGAAAATAAAAATGTATATAATATGCAAGTGTACTCAATTTTAATAAAAATGAATTTAAATAAATTAAAGGAGTCAATGGTACTAAAGATCAAATCATGAATGCTAAAAATCAAAGACAATAATTATTTATACCACATAATTCAAAGGATTGAAGTTTTCGTAAGTGTAGTAACTGGCTTTGTTTTTTTATTTAAAAAAAACATTTTGAACAACAATTTTCTATAAAAAATTATTTTAAGGATATTTTTTACTTTATTTTTTGTTTGTATTAATCCAGATATTATTTAAATGATTAATATGAATATATATTCATTTTTATTTAAGCAGGATACACTTATAAACACTTTTTTACCCAGGGAGAGGGTTTTAAGGGATGAAAAGTTAAGCAAAAATTACCATTAAACACTGAAAATTCCAAAAATGACACTTGTATCAAATTTTAAATATATATATTTTATTGTTCATATTTTCAATTTCTAGGCAAAAAAAATAAGGAAATAATTTTTTTAACTAAAGAAAGTAAAAGGTTTTCACTAGGCAATCACTCTTTTACAATATAAACAATTATTCTATTTTTCGCATTTCATTAATTTTATATCAATTGTAACAATTTTGTATAAGGACTTAATTTATTACACTCATTCAGTTTTAACTAATAAAAATGGCATTACTCTTAGAACCCTAACCATTTTAAACTTTAATTTGCGCAATATTAGAAACAGTAACTTTTAAAAAATATTAGTTTTTAAATGAACACAAGAGTTGAAAAGATAAGAAATTTCTAATTTTTATACTAAAACTTAACTGGAAAAATATACGGAAATTCAATTTAATTCAAAAATAAAACATGAAAAATTATATGTAGTTGAAATAAATCACTTATTCTAATAAAACTTTTGATTTAAATTGCACCTATAGATAATTTAAATTACTCAAATTTGTGTTAAATATCTGTTACAACACTATTTGATCGTGATTGTACTTGAATCATTAGTAAAGCACCAAATAATCTTATGAAATATTTACAAAAGAAATCACCACTCATTATTAATTTCTTTCATATTTCGCTTTTTAGCAAAGAGCTTTGAATCAAAACAGCACAAGTCCAAACTAGGTTAAAACACTTCGATACTGAAGCAATAAACATTTGTTTTGAAGCAAAAACAAATTTTAACATGCACGGTTTTGATCTCTATTTCCTCAAATGACCTTGCTAGTCCTGGTAAGGTTAGTTTGAATCCTCATCACACTTGAGATACACGATGGCTGTTGGACCTAGTGTATAATTTACAACCACAGTCAAGTAATGTCTTGCCACTCCTGCCAAAAAATAGGCATTTCACTTTCTTCAATTATCATATTAGTTTCTTCAAGTTCATCCACAAACACAATAACTTTTTACATCACTATTTTCGGCTACGCTTTTTCCGCGATTGGTGAAGACCGTCTTTCTTGTCTTCGGATGGGGTATCCATACAAAGGGGCCTGAGCTACAACAGCCACATCAGCAGAGTTCCTATTATCTATTCCAGGTTCGTTGGTCCTCAGTACAGCATGGAACCCTCCGGCATCAGCGACGTAGCTGACATGCCTGTACATGCCATAAGGGTCTCTGTACCCGTAGCTTCCCCTGACGACGCCATCTTCCCCCTTGTTTTCCTCCCTGAACTGCGTGTTGCCGAAATTGTCCTCGAGGTTGTATCCAAAGTTGTAGGGGTCCTGTGAATATTCGTACTCAGATATGTCCTCCGCCTCAGAATCTTCGTACCTTCTCGCCAACAGCTTTGAATCATCGTACCTTCTCGCCAACAGCTTTGAATCATCGTACCTTCTCGCAACCAGCTTTGAATCATCGTACCTTCTCGCAACCAGCTTTGAGTCATCGTACCTTCCCGCCAACAGCTTTGAATCATCGTCCCTTCTCGCAACCAGCTTTGAATCATCGTACTCATCATCAGCTTTGTCTATATCGTTAGAAATGAACATGCAGCCAACTGTAGCGAAGATGGTAAGTAGGACGTAAAAATGCAACGCAGAATCCATGTCTTTAAATTTTCAATTTCTAGTTCTTTTTACAAAGTTTGGCAGAGACTTTGGGGATGAAGCACCAGTAATCCACGACCACTCGCTTGAGGAACCGAATTGCGTGTGAGCCAAACATTGAGAGGACACGATTTAAAAATAAAAAGTAGTGTTATCCTTCAGCAAAGAACGATAGTGAGAATAAATTCCAAATGACCGTAATAAACACAATGAGGTATAATTCGTTCAATTTCGCGCAATCGGTGTTTTGATGAGACGGCATAATGCTCAAGGAAGAGACGATTCTTTTTATAACCCACGTCAACATAATAAAACTCGCGGTGCAGAGAAAGCACACTTAAAAATCTCGCCACTCTCGCAGTCCAAGGCGCCTGGTCAGTGGAGTGTATAATGAACTTAATAGCCATAGCTTTTCAATATCACAAAGGCGTGTCGGCCAGTGTGTCCACAGCAGTATTAATGAACACGTACTCAAATTATGGAGATGTTTCCTTCAAAGCATCGTTTACGAATACACAAAAGCGTCCACAGTTATAAAAAGATACTATATTTTACAACGGCCCTGTTCCATCTTGTGGCATTCAATGTAGGAAGAATGCGTGAAGGTGAAATTATATTTGCTATTTAGAATAGTGAGCATTGCACCGGTTTAGTGGTTTCTTTGATGATAGGGCAGTAGGAATCTAAGGTCAAGTGTTTATCACCGCATATAAATCGCATATACGAGTTTCCGAAATTTGTATGGAATGCCGTAATACGGAAAATGCATGTATAGTACCAATAATAATTTTAAAAGGAATCTTATTTGTATATTTATTTCAAGAACAAATTTTTAGGTGTGAAAAGTTAGAGACTTTCAATAAATATTTTTATGTACTTATTGTATTAAAAATATGCATATAGTTGTTAGAAAATATTAGTCAAATATATTTAATAAAAATTCTGCATATTAGCATATAAAAATAATCAATGCTTGCATATACTTCAAGTAAAACAAAAGCTAAGAAAAATCTTTAGTCTTTATTTTATTGAAATAAGACAATTCTTCGAAATTCTCGTGTGGCATAAAAACGCTTTTTTAAATCCTTTTTTTTTAAAATAAACGAACATGTTCCTTAATGATCAAAACAAAATATGAAACAAGTTTATCATCAAATCAATATTTTTAATGGTCAAAAATAAAACATTGGGGTAGAATTGTTTTTGCCCAAAATCATTGTTTCCACAAACAAACAATCATTAAATACAAAGTTTCCAATGTGGCTCCTACAAATCTTGTATCATTAAATATAATAAAAATTAAACGCGATAAAAAGAATAAAATAATTGTTTTCTACCGAAATAATGGTTACCATGTATCTAATATTTAAAAAAAAGCTTTAAATTCTTTGGTTTGAATGATCGTCGCACTAGAGCTACACGAGGGCTATTGGCGACGGGCGTCGTATTTTAGAACCACAGTCAGGCGACGAGCCACACCTGAATAGGCACCCAACGCAACCGTTAAGGGCGACATCGTACGCAGCGTTAGGACTTTGAAGGATATTTAACGTGCACTCCCTTACACGGGGTATTATTCGTCGGACATTTTTGGCTGCACGGGCCGTTTATAGGTCGGCAGCTATTTTGGCGATGCCCGGACCCGAACCTGGGACCTTCCGCATGCTAAGCGAGTGCTTAACCGACTGGGCTCCCCAGCCCCCTTTAAATTCTAAAAGTTATATTTTATTTCGATGTGATAGTAATTGTTCCTGAAACTGTGATTTTTAGATCAGAATCAAAATAGGTTGACACTTTCCATGTGCATTAAAAAGGGTAGGGTCACATGGGGGAATTATGGGTCACTCTCTTTCAGGGGTAAATAATGGTCACTAAGTTTTAAGAATTAATAATGGTTTTTTCAAAACAAATAAATTATGCCAAGTCATCCTTATGCATTCTAATTTCTTATATCAAGTTCAAAAACTATGCAACTCTGTAGCAAATAATAGAAAAAAAATACTTTTTACACTGCTATAAAAACATCTTCAAAAAAGATTGTCTTTGAAAAACATTTTTTTTTTTTACGATCCATACTGGAGAAACATATTTGAACTAACTATTTTGTTGGTGCTATTTTTCAATAGGAAACGGTCTAAGCTTTTCATTCCTATATAATTTTTTCATTATTATTTTTTAAATTAGTTTTAAAGGAATAGTGATTTTTCCCCCAGTTTACTGGGGTAATTCTGGGTCAGTGATATTTTTTAATTTTTCAGGGTTTTTTAGCTAAGTGGTATACGTCATTTTGAGGCAAAAAATCAGATTAGGCTGAGTTCCAAATTTCATTAAAAAGTTCAAATTAGAAGTTTATTTAAAATTTAAATGCAAAAAAATTTAATCTACATTGAAATAGCATGAAAATTCTATTTTTATTCAATATTTCCACTGCTGCCTTTGCGTTAAACTTACGAGACACTATATGTAAAATAAAAAAATTTGAAAGAATATTTATTTGTGTGATATAATTAAGTTTGGATTGCTGTAATAGAGTCCATTGATTTTTTTTTTGTCAAAATAGAGTTCTTTTGATGGTTCATTATACATGTATGAAGAAAAATGCATAGAGAATTCTAACTTGACATAAAAAAAATATGCCAAGTTTCGCTTTCATTACTTTTATGTGCTAAAACAATATTTTTATGTGCCAAAAATGATATAATTCGGAATATTAATTTACTTTTGACATGCATTACTGTAAAAAATGGGCGACCCATAATTGCCCAAACCCGGGGTAATTCCTGGTCATTCAATAATTAAAATAAAAGTATATAAAATTAATTTTTTGTAAAGTGATTATTTAAAGAAATTCTAAATTATTTAAGCTTACTACATGCAAAATTTAATCTTTTTATCTTTTATACTTTAGAAAAAAATTGGATGTTGTGATTTTTTGACCCATAATTTCCCCATATGACCCTATTCTTTAAAAATAAAAAAAACACTACCGTCATTGAGGGTAACTTTGGTACCGAATCGTAGTTCTTTTTACAAGATAAAAATTTAACAACAAGCTCGATTTAAACACTTAAAAATCATTTTGCATTCTATGTATGGTACTTTTAGGAATAATTTCCAGGCATTTTTGTTAAATTTTATGAATTAAAAAGAATTGGTGTTAGTTTAAAAAAATTAGAAAGCTTTTAGGATCCGGGCGGGTAACTTTGGTTCAAGCATAAAAATACATAAAAAATATACTTTTTAATATTCGTTAAGGCTGTGTTGTCTAACTGAATAGTAATATTAAAATGTTTAAACATAAAAATAACGAAATTTTATAAGATAAATAGTTATTAAAATTAGTACATAACTACATTGCAGTGCATCGTAGAATGATATTACACTATGAATGCTAGTATTGATTGTCGCTTAAAAGAAATGTTAACTTCTATTTTAAAAAGGGAAAATAACTTATTTTTAGAAGCTATTTTAATAACAAATATCTTTTTAAAAAGCAAATGATTTTATTATAAAAGGCAAATCATCTTGGACCAAAGTTACCCGCATTCATCAGCAACAGTTTCCCAGTGACGAATATTTAAATATAGCTTAAAAAGTATTCCATTTAGACTCAATCAAATGTGTAATATTCATCCTCATAAATAATTGAATATAATATAATGATTTATTTAGATATTTTCTGTTTTTTAGGTATTCTAGACAAAAAAAAAATGGAAGAAATACATTTGTCATTAAATGCTCGTAAGAATGAAAACGTCATTTGTACTATTGCCAGAATTAGAATTAAAACGTCGTTTGTACTATTGCCAGAATTAGAATGAATTTTTTTTTATGTAATGAAAGACAATGTTTCCACTTTACCAAAAAACACTTTAAGATGTTATCATTTTAAGAAGAGAAATTAAGAAACAAATCTTTTTCCGACTCGTAGACCAAATTTACCCTCCATGGTCAAATAAACCAGCTTCTACGGTAGACAAAAAAAAAGCCAACGACGAAAAAAATTATAGCTAATTTGATTTGATGAGTGTTGCTGATTAGATTTCTAGATGCTACTGAAAGTGAATAGAAAAATTTAGAAACGTCAACGAAACTACTGTCTGAACGGCTTTTCAACCTTTTTTAACACCCAACTCTTTTGTCGTTGATTATTATTGAGGATTTAAGACAAAGTATTCTTATTTTTAAGCTCAATTCATTAAAAAATGTTGCTAGTTAAAATAACCTTTCTGTTGAAGTTTATCGAAATAAAGAGAAATGAAGAACCATTTATTGAATTTATTTGGGACAAATGAAGTTAAACCTTAAACGAAGTTTACTAATTTAAAGTTCATTCTGTGAGGAAGAAATTTATTGTTTTCATATCTGGATCATTTATGGATTGACATAAAACTAGTTTATAAAAAGACAGTGTTAAAAACAGTTATCGTTACTCATAGTTTAATTGTTTAATACATAGCTTAGTGAGTTGCGGTTGTAAAATATTAAAAAAAAACTAGTGGGCACGCCCCCTGCTCGCTATCGCTCGCCAAACCCCGGGAACTGGTTGAGCTCCCTTTGGATCGCTTCACGATCCAGGCTCCCTTCGCTCGCACACCATTCATTGAAATATTTTATTCTAGCTTTAGTATATTTTTTAAATTGCCTTTTAATGACCAAAATGAAAACATCGAATTGTACATATTTGTTTTTAAAAAATACCAAACAATTTCTGGGAAGATAAATGGAATTTTTTTTCATAAATTGTCGTTAATGCAATATCTAATACCTTAGTAAAGTAACCTCAAATATTTAAGTTTTTTTCACGGTGGAAAAATATAAGTTTTTATTTTAAAAAAATTATTTTTTTTAGCTAAATACGATGGTATTTTTTTAAAAAAAAATGCCATTACGTATCAAAAGTATATTAAGAAATGATTTAATTTTTTTTAACTACTTTGATTATATATTTATCGATTCATAACTGTTATAGAGGCATATATAGCCAAAATTTTAAATAACAAAAGTAAAATAAATTGTAAAAGCACAAACAAGTTTTTTCTTAATATCAAAATGAGGCATAGTAAGTTTGTGCCACTACCCTACGAACTGAGTGTCGGTCGACCATAAAAAAAACTTCTTGATGTAATGCTGTATAAAAAAGTTTAAGGGCAGTAGCTGTATTTAAATACTAATAGATAATGGCTAAGAAGTAAAACTAACCAATATTATATTTAAATACTTCGGTATTTTTCTCTAATTTTTTAAAACCATTGGCAAATGTTCAGGTGGTATGCAATTATATCCAGTGACCTACCATGTAGTCTCGTAAAATTATGAAAACAAAATTATAAAATGTATTCAACTTGAACTAAAATGAATTCTACCCCATTCGAAAGTTCACAATTTATTCATTTATGGTATAGCTATTCTTTTTAAAATGTTTTCTTTTTCGTGACACTAAAATCTTTCTTTTAAAAAATTTACTTCTAAAACCATACTGGCTTTCTTAATTGAAAATTTAAATATAAGCAATATTTTTTGTTTAAAGAAAAAATTGCAAGATTCATGGTACACATCAAATTTCCAAAAGTTTTAATTTTAATATTTGTATTGTTTGGAAAGTATTGCATAAATTTGGTATAAACTAACCACATTTGTGTGTATAAGTAAAATTTATTTTATTATTACTGACTTAACAAATTCAAAAAAATAGTATTTACTTTGGAATACTTATATATTGTAGCACCATAAAAAGTCATACAATACAAATAATGTATTGGCAGAAAAAAAGAACAGCATCAGTTAACTTGCGAAAATTTTTATAATCTATGATTTTTTAAACCTTCATTTGTGAAGCTTAATTTATTTAAAATTTGCAATATTACAAATAATAATTTTTACATATTTTATTGAGAGATAGTCCGCTTTTGGCGCATGAATTAAAACTCATGAACTTAAAAATGCGTGTAAGAGGACAAATGATTAGGTAAAAAACATTCTACTATAAATTAATATTATATGCATTAATTTTATACTATATTTAAATTAGTATAAACTGCAAGATTCTAAAAAAATATAAACTATCATCACGTTTAACTGTTGTTCAATATTGAAAGGACTGTAAAAGGTTTTAATTTAAAATAACTATTTTAAAATAGTCATAAAAAGAACACTGATATTTTATAATTAAAATAAAAAAAAAACATTCGGTACTCTATGTTCTAAAGATTATCGTAATACAAAATTAAAGTGACATTTTTGCAATTAAAATTTTAAGGACAAATACATTTGTTTCTAGTGGAAAAAATATATAAATTAATCCAACCAAATCTAAGACTAATTTTTATGAAGATTATTTCAATTTGAAGAGTAAAAAGTTGCAACTTAAAATAATTATCAGTAACAATCTTCTAAAAATATTCAATTCATGATTTAAATACTTCTGTACTATCTGATGTTCATTAAATAATTTTTTAAAAATCTCTAAATATATTATTTGAAACATGAGGTTAAAAAACTGATCTTGAAAATAATTCATATTACACATTTTAATAAATGTAACTATATAGGCCCATTAGCAATAAACACAACATCTGCAGAATCGGTATTACTAACACCCGGTTCATTTGACTTCACAACCGCATGGAAACCATTATCATCAGCTGTATATTCAACATGGCGGTATATTCCTTGGAAATCTTTATAACCATACCTTCCTTTAACAATGCCCTTCCCATTCGAAGTTTCTTGGCGATACTGTGCTGTTCCCAAGCCATCATCCACTCCATATCCGAATGAATAAGGATCAGGCTTGGCGTAGATTTCCATTTTAGACTTGGAGCCAAATTTGGACACGAGATTCACAGAACTCGGGGACTGTTGGATGGGTACGGTCAACTGGTTTTTTGAACCAACTATGAACGTTGGTGACTGGTCTCTTGAACCAACTATGAATGTTGGTGACTGGTTTTTTGAACCAGATATGAATGTTGGTGACTGTTTTTTTGTCATATTAGAACTTGATGCTTTGGATTTGACTGTGATATCCGGTCTGCGAGATGGTTTTGAAAGTTGCCCTTTAACCAGTCTTGTTGTGACGCCTACAGTTGCACTCGATTCCTTCTGAAGAGGTCTTGTCGGTACAACTCTTGAAGGCGTAGTCAGTTGACCACCAGCTAGTTGGTACTTTTGACCATAAGTTCCGAGAGTTTTGCTTTTATTTGCATTGGCGCGAAGCTGCTTATTCCTCTGTTTAACCCATAGCGGTCTTACAGATGGCGGACGTTTTGCGATATTCCGTTCAGTGGAATTATCGCTGCTCACGTTCGAATTCTTCAAACCGTCAATGGAAATATCGTCCATTCTTCGTGAAACACCGCCTTTTGGAAAAGGAAATATCTTGAAAGGACTCTCTATAAGATATTCCGGTATGGGACCTTCATTAGTGAATATCAGCACATTATTAGAAGGATAGACTTCACCAATGTCCACAGGTGCGGGATATTGAATATATCCACCAGCAAACACATGCTCGATAACAGCACAGCCGAAAATAATAAAAACTACCTCCATCATGGAACAACTAGTAATACGAGTAATTTTTAAATTGACGAGGTTTAAATAAGAAAATAAAAGAATCGTAGCGTAACAGAATTATTTATATCCAACTACACACAAGAATCCTGGTCTGCCATAAATTATAAGCTATTTTTCTACTTTCACTGAGAGGAGACGTCATTACAATAAAAATATTTTCCGTTTTCATAGACCAAGTAATTGCATTACAGATATTTAGAACTTGGATCATCGTCAACCGTGACTTTTATGCTTCGTAAAATGGAAGCACGCAACCTTTTGTAAAAGGCAGAAAAAAATTTCTAGCGTTAAAGAATCTCCTTAAGAGTAATTTATTATAAGATATTTTATTAAAAAGAAATTGAAGAAAATATAATTAACGTGCCTTTTATTACATATTCATTTCCTCAAACCATGCTTTCCGGCGAATGTATGGTCCTCAAAATTCCAATGATCAAATGAAAATTAATGTACTCAAGTAATTTGTTTTCGATTCTACCATTCGATTTAGAGATAATCGATCTTACTATATTGTTAGAGAAAAATATTGGATGAGTCAACCTCTCCCAATCCGGGACTCGGTCCCCGGACCTGTAACGTGACAATGCAAAGCACTACCTCTAAGCCACTGGGCCTCAAAAAATTAAAAACAATTCATTTAAATTAAAAAAAACTACCTGATGTGCTCCATTCCGGTGCGCAGTGTTCCCACGGGAGCTGACTGCTCCACGATACGAACATGTAGAAGATTGTCCACGCGATGATCATGTTGTAGTAAAGCATCACTGTGCCGGACACAATCACCATGCCGTAGCCGAGACCTGAAATTAGCAAACCAAATCTATAACCCTTTCCGACCGAGCTATCACGATTGTGAGGATATAAAAGAGAATGTTCAAGCTCGTTAAAAATATCGATACCGAAGCAGCCGACTTGTACCATTCGTTATTTGTATAAAAAAAATTACTGTTTTAAGGAGTTGCTGGCATTGATGCTGTTTAACGCATATTTTTTTCTCGAAAAACTCTCATAATTTTAAATCAACACCATCTGTACCCCGGCGCCGGTCTTAAGGATAAGTAATACAAGATTTATGTTATGTATCCAATACATTTTTTATTATATATAAACCATTCATTTAACTGTTGTGGTTGTTATTGTCGTGTGCCTCCAGGACATATCCTGGTAGGCAGGGGGTTAGGTTAGGAAAGGTTTGAATTATTGTCGCACTAGAGCTACACGAGGGCTATTGGCGACGGGCGTCGTATTTTAGAACCACAGTCAGGTGACGAGCCAACACCTGAATAGGCACCCAACGCAACCGTTAAGGGCGACATCGTACGCAGCGTAAGGATATTTAACGTGCAGCGTTGAAGGATATTTAACGTGCACTCCCTTACACGGGGTATTATTCGTCGGACATTTTTGGCTGCACTGGCCGTTTATAGGTCGGCAGCTATTTTGGCGATGCCCGGACCCGAACCTGGGACCTTCCGCATGCTAAGCGAGTGCTTAACCGACTGGGCTCCCCAGCCCCCATACAGGATTTATGATACGTATAGGTAAAAAATAAATGATTTTTGCAAACCTCTCTTTAATTAATCTCAATTACTTGCCTATCTGTTTTCACTCTCATGACGCAGATCTAAAAACTTTCTCAGAAAATTATTATATCAGCAATATAATTTTGAATTACTTGTTGGTTCTGCTACTCGCATAAAAAATAGTGACACTATATAATTTGGCCTCATAATTTACGGTTCAGTGTTTTGGATGCCTTCACACCCATTTAAGAAGCCGCGAAGACTTATTTTAAAACAATACAAATAAAATAGTTTGGACATATAGATACCAGTGGGGAAAATGCATAAATTTTCATTAAAAAGTGTTATATTGGGTTCTAAACAGTTTGGATTTGTGAAACATTTAATGATTTATAATTTATAAAAATATTGACTGCGATCGATGTGAGCCATTTTGGTTTATCTTTGGAATTTTCTTTTAATGAGGTTTGACTGTGTAGTTCATACAATTTAACAATTTAGCATCGCACAAAAGTTTTCTCGCGGTTTTTAAGGAATTAGTTTATGCATGGATCAATTCATAAAATAATTTACATAAAAAATAGATGTAAATGAATATCCTATTATACTATTTTATGAAAATTTGTTAAATAAATTTAAAATTTAAAATTCCAATAAAAATGAAGTAAATTTAAGTTCATAATTAAACTAAATATTTTTCCAATTTGCTCATAAAATGTTTTTGAATAATAATGTTTTTGAATAAGCGAATCTTTTTTATATAATAAACTATCACATTATAGGAAAATATCTTAATATAGCAAAATATCTCTATACATAAAAATATAGTCATACTGTGAACCAATATCAGTAATATGGAATCTGACCTGTGAACAAAGGACAAAATCTGTCGAATATTGCGATGGGCCCGAGGCTGGCATACTGTCCAAATGACAGCTCCATGAACATGAGCGGTAGACCAGCTAACAGCATCATGCAAACAAAAGGAATGAGAAAGGCACCTGAAACAGTAGTTTCCAGTATTTATTATTATTATTGCAGTATTACAGTATTTTTTATGATTATTATTACAGTTGAACATCTGTCAAGTGGGTGTCAAGTGAATTTTGAACTTTTGTGAGTTTTGAACAAAAGTAGTTTCCAGTATCTATTATCATTATTTCACTATTACAGTATTTTACTTCATTATTACAGTTGAACATCCGACAAATGAGTGTCAAGTGAATTTCGAACATTTGTCAAGTGACTACCTATAGACAGTTAGTATCTCAATTATACCGTACTTCTACGTATCGTACGCTCAACTATATCGTAATTTGTTGCTATAGTTGAAGTAGGGGAACCATCGCAAGTTACCCAAGCAGAGTATCAGAGCTAGAAGCTGAATTTTTGTTTTAATAATACACAGTATTTTATCCGGGAATACAGTTGTTCCTGTAATTTCGAACCAATTAGTGAAAATACCAACAGTTTGATCGCGTTTGTGTCTTCCCTTATTTTCTTTACGATCGTTTTTACTTTTTTTTTTGTACCCTCCGTAAAACTTGGCTTAGCCACCGGGAATATAGTTGGGTCTAATACATTCCTTTCTACATATTTTTATACACGCTCAAGGGAGAGAAGATATATTTGGTTGAACATTCGTTGCACTATAACTACACGAAGGACCAGAGAGAGGGAAATCTTCAGATGCCGCAAAAAGCACGAATGGGTTACGGTTTGATTAACCTAAAAACCTAAATCTCACTGCATCTACAAGATGCCCATTGTTAATATAATTTTTTTTTAAAGTGGTTGAGAAATGACTAAAAATAAAAATCTTGTCTATACCATACCTCCTCCGTTGCTGTAACAGAGGTAGGGGAACCTCCAGACATTCCCCAGGCCCACGGAATACCCGAGCAGCGAGAGCAGGAAGTCGAACTTGCCCGTCCAGGTCCCCCTCTCGACCTCCTCCGAGTACTGGTAACTCCGGTCGTCGGGCGGAGACAACGGGACCTGGCTGTTGACACGCGAGAATTCCTTGTCCAACTCATTCTGGAAGTAAAAGATTGAAATATATTTTATTTTCAATTACCTAATATGAAGTGTAAGGTTTGCTATTCAGTTTTGGTCCCCTTACTCAGAAAAGATAGAGTTGCTTGAAAAAGTGCAGCATAGGGCTACAAGAATGATTAAGGGATTATCAGTTACCGATTATGATAACAGATAAAGATCTTTAAACATGTATTCCCTGTTAAAATAGGAGAACAAGGGGTGATTTAATTCAGTTATTCAAGTTTATAAAACAGGGTGACATGGAGGGCTTAGATTTTCACTTAAATATTCAAACCAGAGGACATGGTCTGAAATTGAATAAATCTTGCTCTAGAAGGGAGGGAAGAAAACATTTTTACAATAGAGTCGTCAATGAGTGAAATGTTTCACCAGAATATGTTGTGCATTCGAAGAGAGTGGAAGATTTTAAGAATAATCTTGATAGCTATTAGAAAATGGTAAGGAATTAGCTATATTTTGGACCAACCTTGCTGGGCCTCTGGGTTGTTGTTGGGCGACAATTTTTGTCTTTGTATTTTTATTTGTAATGAATGTATTGCGATTGGGGTTGAAAATCGGAAATGGAGATTGTATTTTACTCGCGTTCGATTTTGTAAAAGCGATTTTTGAAAAAGTGACTGATTCTAAAAAGATGGAAATAACATTGGTCTCTGTGCGCATCTGAAAGCACTCTACAACTGGAACTGGAAGAATTAAGGACTTGAAATTTGTTACACGCGTTTCTAGTACCTGTAGGACGTCATAATGAGGTTTGTGAGAAAATAGCACATGTGCAAATGCTGAATAAGTAAAATAGAAAGTTTACAATAAAACTTTTGAGAATTTAAAAATATTAAATTAGTGTAAACAATTACCTTTAAATGAGATACCTTTGCCTTATTGAAGTAGTGGTAATTGAAAGTCATGTAGCGTTACATACCCCTAGTTAATCTAAACGCTGCTAAAGAAGTTTTCCCCATATTTTTCGAGTTCCCTTTTTATGTGTGACTAATCAGACGGGAAAAACTAACTTTCACTTCAAGTAATTTTGATTTTAAATTTTGATATCATCCTAATTGTCAATCTACCTTTTGAATTATATTTCCTTAAAAAAAATTACTTTTAAATATTTTTAAATAATTTAAAACTGCAAAATTCAACTAAAACTACCAAGTTATAAAATTGATTCAATTTTAACAGCAATAGAAAAGGGTCGTGTAGTGCAATACATAAACTGATTTATTTATAGATCTCAATGGCGCACTGGGATAAATTGAATAATATTTTTTAACAAAATTCGTAGCCTGACACACCAAAAAATTAGTCTACTTAGACACAGTAAAGAAAAAGTGTTAAATAGACACTTTTAGATTTTTGTACTTTGTCTTTTTAACCAATACGTTTAATAATTTTTATTAACTTTCAACCAGATTAATTCCAATGGGCAAAAAATATATTTATCTTGCGCACTGAAAGGCAGATAAAAGAACATCGTATAATTATTATTGATCTTATTTATACCTTTAATCGTATTACACTTGGAAATAAAATTGCACATCAATATCATTCCTAAACAGAGGTTTTATTATAAAATACAATTTGAATACTTATTTTAACAAATATTTACCATTAAACTAACACATTTAAAAAGGCATCTATAATATTTTTTTTCTTAAACTCGACGTTTAAATAATCAAAGAAATTAAACGAATAGCATCGAATTTAATCCACAAATAATCTAACAACACATTAAAAGAAATAAGTTATAAGATATTTTCGCTTTAGTGTTTTCTTTTTAAACCCGAATTACGATAGTGAGTAGTGAAATGATGGTTAAAAATTAGATCAAAATATAAACAATGTTCGAACATGAACGATTGGTACTCTCAGTTACCTAAAAACAACCAATCCACTTCCGATTGTAAATAGAAAATCACTGTTTCTGATTATTTACTCGTTAAAAAAATCTTTGAACAACTGTATTAAAGTTTAATAGCAACTAAAGTCATTTTTATTGCTTACAGTATGTAAAAATGTTAATGTACCTTTGATCAGCAATCAAACTTCAGTTCTAACTTATGCATTTTTATTCAACATTCAAGTATAAATATCACTAAAAGTATGTAAATAAGTTATTTATAAAAACTGGCTAAAGTCCCGTTAAACTTGTTCCGCCACAGTAACTCTACGAAACCACCACAATTGTACGCTTAAATATTTGCGAAGCTAAAAGTTTCTTAGAAGTCTTATAAAAGCAAGTTTATACGTATAAACATCAAACTAGTGAGGAAGAGAAAAATATATCTAAAGACGCAAAAGTTACTTTCAAAAATAAATAAAAAATGGTTTTAAAGTTTAAAGTCTTGACATTTAAGATGTAAACAAACACTGTAAAATGAATATAAATATAGTAATTCACCAGAAAAAAAGTGTTTACACAAAATATCTTTAAGGAAATTTACCTCTTTGTCT
The DNA here is from genome assembly GCA_023701765.1 of Hylyphantes graminicola. Classification (NCBI taxonomy): domain Eukaryota; kingdom Metazoa; phylum Arthropoda; class Arachnida; order Araneae; family Linyphiidae; genus Hylyphantes; species Hylyphantes graminicola. The sequence goes on along the minus strand of CM043117.1, from coordinate 56,406,756 downwards.
TTTAATCTGCATAACTGTATAGAAACTTTCTGTTTATATTTATCAATAGGGTCTGTGAAAGACGATAATTTCTTACGGAATGAACCTGAAGATGATTTCGTAAATTCTTCTTCTAATTTATCCAAATTAGACTCTTCACTACCACATTTGTTGGGAATTTTATCATACATAAGGTTTTCTAAGTAATATATTTCCTTAAATTATTATTTATATGTTAAAGAAACTCAAAAAAATTCTTTAGGTTTGTATCTTAAAAGGTTACTAATTGTTTGTTAGTAAAGAAAAATATCCTTAAAATTTATATCTTTAAAGATTTTTAATTTTCTGTTAGAATCTCCAACGCACACGTAGATGAAAATATCAAAACTACATTTTTGACGGTTAAAGTTATTAATTCTTATACCAAAAGTAATTGTTTGATGGTCGTACTATCAGCTATTTGTTGATGCAAAACCTCGTAATTTTTACTTTTAGGATGATGGAAGACTGTGCATTTTTACCAGCTATAGATCATGTAGACAAAGTTATCATAATGTTTTATTAAGGTAGATATATATATTTTTTTCTTCATTTGATAATTTTAAAATTACTGTTTAAAAGTTATCTATTTAGATAACTTTTTTTAACTGACTTCATTATGATCTGACCATAAAATAGTACAATCTCCGAAGTAGTAAGGTAGGTTGGAACGAGAATTTTTCGGTTTGTGTGCTTGATCAGTGCTTATAAAACTTCCTCAAGAAAGTTCGTACCGACCTTTTTTTTTTACTGATACAGAGAGAGAAAGTGCACCCAGTGCGAAGGTGGAAATCGAACCCGAACCCGGGACAGTCCGCAGAATGTTAGGGTAATAAATTGCATTCAAATCCACTAGGGAACTCAGGAACCATATCTAAAGTATATAAGCAACGAAAGCGAAAACTATCATGATCTCATGCCGTGTTATAGTTACTGTAATGGAAGAAAATTTAAATTGAGTTATTTTAAAATCATACTAGTTCTACGTAGGAAGTTATGCTTAAATATCGGTGGTTAGACTATATCTGATAAGATGTCACGTATTTCTCATGATATTCAAAGATAATATATAGCAATTAAACTAAATATAATTATAATATGCATTCAATTCTATAGAATAAAAGTATTTCGCTTCATAAAATTTTAAATTCTACAAACCCTCTAAAAGTTTGACATTTTGTTTGGATTTCCAACTTTACATGTGGCCGAATTTAAATGTCAAACTAATAAGTTTAATTTCAGCAATTATTTTTCTAAAATGATATCCAAATTTCATAAATTGAGCATATTTTTTTCCCCAAAAGTTATCTACCATTGTGAAAATTACTTTCTAGTGGATTTATTGTTCACTTGCTCTCTTACTAGTTTTACCACTCTACTTGAAGATCGGAATAAACATTTTATTTCTAACCATTATTATTTTATCTTTTATATAATAAATGTACGTATTATTACACGTAATTATTATAACTATAAATTGTTAATACTAAATGGAATAATCATAAAAAATAGTTTTTTCTCTGTTTACATTTTTATTATTATAATGTCTTTAAATATCGCATTTACTTTTCCAATTACTTATAATACAAAATGTTATATTTCTAAATTGTAAAAGCACTGAAAATATCTAATAATTGATTCTTAATAAATATTTTGAGTTTTGTATGATCCAACTCTAACTTATAGAGCTTTTCGCAATAAATTATATGCAATGAAGCTCTTAACAAGCAATAAAGAACCTAACAAGCATTTTGCAATAAAGTTTAGTTCACTATTTAATTGCTATCTAATAGTAAATATTATGCACATAGTCTTCATTTATTTTTTTCCATAGCATATCCAAACAAAAAATCGTAAATAAGATGTAATGTATCAAAATGTAACGAAGATTTCATATTTGAAAAGTTAACCACCGAAACAAATCTGGCTTGCGAAAAATCGCTTCCCCGAAATTGATACAGTTCAGAGCATCCAACGGTACTTAGAATACATTAAGTATAATAATTTTTTATGAAAATATATTTTTTTTTGGGGGGGGAGGGTACTTTTATTTTGTAATAAAATTGATTTTTATTTTTTCATCTTGAAACTTACTCTCATTAGTCTGAAATGAAACCTAATAAGTTTGCAATACGTCATACAACGATGTTATCTTTAGAAACTGCTTTTCAAAAACCTTAAGTTTGCAAATCTTTCGAATTTTATTATTCACTGCATTAAAACATAAAAAAACTCAAACTGATAAAACATCAATAAGCTCTTAGACTTAAGCAGACAAACAACGCAATTTACAAAAAGGGAAGTTTTCTAGCATATCTTTATAATTCGTTCATTTCAAAAGCATGCATGGCTGAATACGCAGAAGTTATAATGCTTGAAGTTGGATATGGAGCCCTCGAGGGAAATAATTTTCTCATATAATTATTTATAAGTATATTTCACCTTATTTTTTTTATCTTAATAAGTGTGTTTTTTTTCTTTTTTAAGACCAGTATCGTAGTTTTATTATTTGTTATGTATACTTTTCTGTTTCGTTACTCGAACGTAAACAGGTTTAAAGGTATTAACCCTTTCAGTCCCAGTGATGCCATTTGGCATCATCATGTTTCTGATCATAATTTTTAAAAAAATAATTAACTGACATCTACTGGGATTAAAAAAAAAACATTTTCTAATAGAAAAAAGTTTAAAGAATTGAATGAAGTGCTTTTAGATATCCTAAATGGCTATAGACGATAAAAAAATTCTAAAATAATGATGCCAAATTGTCATTGCATTACATATATTGTGTGACAGTTGTTTACGCCGTGCCTTGAATAAAGATTATTTTTTAATTCAATTTTTATTCTTATAGATGCATAAAAAAAACATGTTAAAAAACTCAAGTGCTCTTTTTGTCATAGAAAATAAAAGATCTGTCAAAATTCAATAGTAGCGTTCGCCCTATTTAATCATGGCCGAATTAATATCTTAATTGTAGATTTCACTGCAGCAGCGGCTTAAGGTAGGCGAGAACCCAAAATTCTAAAATGTTTACTATTACTTAAAACTTTTCCAAATTTGGCATAGTGATTTCAAATATAATGAACAATGATTTTGGGGAATTTTTTTTATATAAATATAATTAATTTATTTTAAACGGTGTTTTTCAACTAAAAAAGGGGGTTTACGCTAATACTTCTAGCAAAAAAAAGTTTAAATCTCCAAGTGTAAGTTAATCGAAAAAATCTTTTTTGTGTGGTTAATTTATAACATTTTTCTTAATAACTTCTTTTCTTGTAATTTGTATGTAACTCTAGAGGGTCATTCCATGTATCAGTTCAAAACGAAGATTTTAACACATACTTAATGTTTATAGGATGAAAATTCAATGTGGTAGACCTGTTAGCGTAAACCTCTTTTTTTAGTAGAAAAGCACCGCTTAACATAAATAAATTATATTTAATTTTTTTAAAAAATGCCTAAATAGTATTATTCATTATATTTGAAATCACTATGCCAAATTTGGTAAAGATTAAAGTAATAGTAAACATTTTAGAATTTTGCGGAATTTTGGGTGTTCGCCTACCTTAGTAGTTAGGTAATATAGAGAAATTTTTTCTGTAAAACTTGTTTCATTGTACACAAAGTTTAGAGACAAGGAAATATACATTATGTGCTTTGCTTACATTTATGCGAAACACTTTTAATTGCAATTTTTTTTATTCGAAGCCACAATTTAAAAGAAACTTTATCATATGTACTTAATTACAATAAACTGATACAATTGCAGTACCTTTTCATTAAAATACTAGGGGGAAATGAGGGTAAAATCAAGTATTTTTTAAATTATCTCATTAAAAACCTACTTATAAACTAATTTTAATGGAAATTTTTGTACATAATTATAATATAAATTTGAATTGTTTGGATTTTAAATATATAGATATTTTTCTATTTTCCCACAATATGCTTATAAATATTTTTTTTTACAAAATCCAGGTCATTTAGTTTACGTCTTTTTTATGCATGCATACTTGTCGATTGTTGAACTTTTACATTTGATTTCATAAATTTACTTACTTTGCATTACTTATATTTTTTTAGGTTTGAATGATACTGGATAAGTTCGTATTGTTTTCATTGGCGATATTTCAACTGATAAATGGGGAGCTCAGAATACAAGTGAACCAAGTCCATTAAAAACTTCTTTGTGGTTCAAAGTGAAAGCTTTGTAACAAATTACTCCCTAATTTTTTTCAATTATACAAAAATTAAAATTCTAAACGAGGAATTTGTCATTATTTTACAGAAATCCTACAGAGTAAGTACATGAGTAATTACATACAATTGCACTAACTAAAAAAAATGACAAAAAGTGGACTTGGTATATTGTATTCTGAACCATCCAAATAAGTAAATCTGGCTTTCTCGTCAAGTTTATAAATATTTTAACTACTGAGTATAAATATTTCATTATTTAAAATAATTTTTTAGTTTGTCTTACGAAATTATGAAAAATAAATACTCGTCGTTTGAAATTCTCTAAATTAAATTTTGAGTGACGCATTAAAAATCCGAAGACGCTTTTTAAAACAAAAAGTGCTTTATTTTCAATGAAATGGTAGTTTTTTAAGGCTATTTAATTATAGCGTAATAATAGTGAAATATTTTTCAACCTCATGTCTTAATCAGAATTTGCATCTTTAGTAATTTAATTTATTTAAAAAGCCATTTAAATTTCATAGATGTTACAAAAAAATCATATAAAGTGCTTATATTATGTGTAGCAGTCACTTTTTCCATTTCAAAATACAATAGTTTACTATTGTGAGGAATGGAAAAGAATAGAAATGGAATTTTTAGTTTCAGAATTAGAAAAAAAAGTTAAAATTTGGGAGAGATGAATACTTTTCGTAGTGTTTCAAAGAGCAAAAGATGAAAAAACGAGTTATGATTTCAAGTTCAAAAAAAAAAATTATGAACTGCACACAGCGCTAATGATGACAAATTTGTTAATATTTAAGAAGATAGAGAAAACAATTCGAACTTTTTAATAAATAATAATGTCCTTTCATCTTCTTTCTAAATTTGGAGAACATGACATTACGTACGTACAAAAAAATTAAAAACCTGTGTATTTTAAAATCTACATTTAAAAGTAAACTATTTGAAAATCAGTTAAGAAATGGAAGAAACTGTTTCAATGTGTGAACGACAGCAATAACTTATATTTGTTGTTAAAAAATTATGTTGCATCGGCGCATACGTATTACGTAACTTTAAAAAAATTCTCCGACAGACGTTTCTATTCACGTATGTGAAAAGCTGGAAAAAACTCCTACAGTTTTTCTAATGATCTAAGGTATTTGACAGCTTAGACACGTTCTCTAATGATTTATGCAAAGACAACTCCATAATCAACGTAAGGACCTAGTAGAATTTTAAAAACTGGTGAAAATTATAATAACTTAAAATAGCTCTAAAACAATGACAATTGTCGCTACTACAAACACAAGATTCACTACCTAAATGCGAAGAAACATCCAAAACTACTCCGTAGTCAATGTAAAGACCTAGTCGAATATTTGAAAAACAAGTGAAAATTCTAATACTTTATCTTTTTAATAGGTTTTATTTTTTTAAAAATATTTTTGACACCTACATTTTTAAACCAAAGACAACTATTGCTGGTATAAACTAAAGATTCACTACTTTAATACGATGACACATCATAAACTACTCTCGTTATAGCCAATGTAAGGACTTAGTCGAATATTTGAGAAACTGGTGAAAATTCCAACAGTTTCACTAATGATTATATTTTTTAACTGTTTAAACACCAACTTTCTAAAATCAAAGACAACTACCGACACTACAAACAAAATAATCACTACCTAAATGCGAAGACACATCAAAAACTACTCACTCCATAATCAATGTAAGGACCTAGTCGAATATTTTCTCTACTGCTGATATTTGAAAAACTGGTGAGAATTCTAACAGTTTCTCTAAAGTTTAATGTTTTTTAACAGTTTAGACACTTACTTTCCTAAACCAAAGACAACTATCACTACAACAAAAGAAAGAATCACTACCTTAATGCGACGACGCGTCAAAAAATGCTCACTCCATAGTCATTGTAAGGAACTAGTTTAATAATTGAAAATCTGGGGAAAATTCCAACATTTTCTCTAATGATTTATGTTTTTTAACTGTTTAGACACCAACTTTCTAAAACCAAAGACAACTACCAACACTACAAACAAAATAATCACTACCTAAATGCGAAGACACATCAAAAACTACTCACTCCATAATCAATATAAGGACCTAGTCGAATATTTTCTCTACTGCTTCCAACCGAACTGCTATCATCTCTAAAATACAGAGCATCATTGTCATGACCGGTCAAAGTCCTGTTATTATCGTAATTCTTTCGCATATCCCTTCCTAGCGGCCACTCTGTATTCACCTGAGTGCTATAAATAGACAACCACGCTACGGGATGTTGTTGTTGATATTTTAAATCCTCTCTCTACCTACACAGAGAAAAAACTATTGATCCAAAGTTGACGGAAGACTTCGATTACGATTGTATTTAATCACGGAATCATTTTGTTCTTCGATTTAATCGATTTCTAAAGATATATTCTTAGGTTTAGTATCTTTGTTTAGGGCATTCATCCCTTAACTATTCCGTAAAAAGGTCTAGTATTTAGAAGCCCTGCGCAGTCGCAAGAAATCGAACCCTTCAAAGAGACGTGTTGAATTCTGAGCAGCAGCGACATCTGCTGGCCGTTCCGTGTAATTAAACTCGTGAGAGGATCGAAATACGTGACGTCACGGAGGTATTTGGGAAACGTAGAGGACCGTTTTCATATTGATTTTTGAACTATTTCGATCATTCGTGTAACACTCGCTTGCGTGTCTGGCCTTGCTGGAAATTAACTTAGAAAGAAACGATTATGGTTTTATCTTTTTTATTCAGCTTTAATAAGTGCTTAGGATTAAAGTAAGAACTACCTAGCAGGTATTGGAAGTTATTGCAAAGAGAGTATTTAGGATACATTTTAATTAAAATGAAAATAATGAAAGAAAATGAACAAACTTTTGAAAATACTTATTGTAAATTTCAAATTTGTGCACTTAAAATAAGTAAGATTTTCATATTTATAAAATAAAAAGAAAAGAAAACAGAAGTAATTGTAATTAGACTGCATTGGTCTAAAGTTACTATTTAAGTCATTTTTGTTACCATTTAAATCAAGTTCATTTTAAGTCAGAAAAACGTCAATTACTTGTTTAATTTTGCATTCAAAGCACTTACTGACCAAAATCCATTCAAGCACGTAAATACTTTTGCAAATGGAACAATAAAACTAAGAGTGATGACAAAAATAAAAATGATAAGCGAAGCCCATGTATATGCTGCCTTTAACTTGCCTACGTAGGAAATGAAGTCCTTAATTCGTAATAAAACTTTTAGGATTCCCATTGAAATTTCATAAAAAGGAAAAGTCTATTTCGAAGTTGCCAATGTGAAAATGCAGTTCATTTTAAGTTCTTACTAATATTGTTAAATTCTAATCTAGTTCAATAACTTTATATTTGAAGAAACTAAAATTGCATTTCATAAATTTTAAATATTGATTGTATTGATAAAAGTCTAAAACTTACAAGTGTCAATTCATCATGGGCATCATCAGTAACTAACTTCTGCATAACGTGACGCATCGCACTCTACGCAAAAAAAGTGTTATTCTTCAATCGAGTTCTGGAAGAAGCATCACTTTTAAACCTAAGGTGTTTAAGTTATATTTTAAATAATAATTTGAATATCTTTAAAAAAATGATGTATGTGTTAATTGAAGTGTTGATAGAACATTTTATTGTTCTTTATAAGTCCTAAAAAGTCATCCAATGCATTTCAGAATAGTTTAACCTAAAAATTTCCTTGTGAATAATTAACACTTTCTCTACCAAGTAAAAAAACATTAAATTGATTTTTTTTAATTATTTTTCTTATAACTTAATTTGTCTAACGTATATATTTTTCAGTCTAATAAATTGTCTTGATTTGTAAGACAAATCAAGGCAATTTATTAGACTGAAGAATATATAAGTAAAACAAATTAAGTAAGCTTATTTTTACCTGGTGAATTTTGTTGAACTATGAAGCTTAATTTTGTGATTTTACCTGAAAACTTTATAGTTTAATTTGTATATTCTTCTTTTATATATTTAAGCTTATCGACAAAAAAAATTTTGGAAGGGAGAAAAACTACCTGAAATAGAAGTTTCTGCAAATCTTTTCTACCACTAAAGTATCCTTATGGGAAGGAAAACAACTTCTAGGAGTAAAAAATGCGGGGGAAAGTGAGCGTTTACGAAAAGTCGAGTTATACTTTCTTACTAAATTCCGATGAAACTGTGCTGAAATAAAATGTGAAATGCTTCGAGTTATTTTATCTGTAAATTATAAAGCTTTTTTGTAAATTTGTTGTAAAAAAGAAATTTGTTTTTGATATTGTTTATAAATGTAATCTTAAAAATTGTGTTGGCATTTTTTTTCCTACGCGGATAGAAACTTCATTTCAGATAAGTTTAAATTTAAATATCTTCCAATAAACACTTTCTAAAATGCAAACACATCAGATTTGTAAGTAATATCTATACAGTAATGGTCACAATTTATAAGTCAATAAATTTCTAAAACCACTTATTTTTGCATACTTTATTGTATATATGCAGCAATGATTTCATTTTTTCTCATATATATATTTTTTTTTTCAAATGTTTTACATTCCATCAAATTGTAAACTAATACTATACAGTTTTAATGTTTTTTTCTGTCACAATGTGTTCAACTAATCAGCATTCAGTTCAGATATCTCGTCCGGGTCTAGGATATGGTAACATAAAAATGGGGTTGCTGTTAGTTTCCTGAGAGTTATGTTTTTTTAAATTTCCTATTTTTTCAGTTATTAAAGGATTGAGCAAATATGTAGATTCATGATCTTGATCACTTCTCTTTTCAGACTGAGAATCTAAACTGTACTTTGATTTTCCATACCTAGGATATGGTATCATACGACCAACATCATCTGATGAACGCCCTGGTCTTGGGTAAGGCAAAGAAGCCGTTGATTTCCCTGGTCTGGGGTATGGTAACATTTCCTTAGATCTTCCCGGCCTCGGATATGGTAAAACCGATGCTGGTTTCTGGGATTTTGCATAATGTAATGGTAAAGCTCCTTCTTGCTTTTTACCAGGTCTTGGGTAAGGTACCAAGAAATCAGCAATTTTGTTTACCTTAGATACACTTTGAAAACCTATTCCTTTGGAGTTTTCAATATTTTTTTGAGTAGATGGATACATTTTAAGTTGTCTTTTTCCTGGTCTAGGGTAGGGTATAACGTATAGAGTATCTTGGCTCGATAAAAGTGACTGCTTATCCATGTTTTTGTATGGGTTTTCAGCATTTGCATCAAGCAAAAAATCTTCAACCTTTTTACCTAATTCCATATCCTGTAGGTTCTGTGAGTCCCCCATAATAGCGTCATCAGAGCGTCTGAATGCCCCAAATAAACCTAAGAATCCTTGCACGTCTGTAAGGTATGGCTCGTTTGTTTCCTCTGGCGTGTTTAAATAATCCTTTGAAGATCTACCAGGTCTAATGTTAGGTAAACCAAAATATTGAGATTTAACTTCTTTGTTTATTTTTGCTTTTAAGGCCGAACGACCATACCTTATTTGCGGTATCAAAGATTCGTTTGATTCCCTTTTTGAATTTCTACTAATGAAATCCAAGCCAGTTTCATCGGAATCTATTTCTGATTCATTCGTATCTGAGTTCTGAGCTTCGTGTTCTGCAATTGAATCTATTTCTTCAACCTCATTGTCCTCATCACTGTCTTGCGTGTTTTTGAATGTTCTGCCGAATCTTGGGGAAGGAATCATTGAATTATCTGTTCTACCATAACGCACTAAGGGAATCATTGACTCACTAGATCTCCCGAAACGAATTGACGGTATAACCGATGAACTAGATCTTCCGAATCGCATTGATGGAATTGCCGAAGAACTAGATCTTCCGAATCGTATTGAAGGAATTGCCGAAGAACTAGATCGTCCAAATCTCATCGTTGGAATTGCTGAAGACCCAGATCGTCCAAACCTCATTGACGGAATCGCGGAAGATTGAGACCTACCAAACCGAACAGTTGGAATCATCGATGCATCCGCTCTTCCAAATCGAATTGATGGTATCACCGAAGACTCCGATCTTCCGAATCGAATTGATGGTATCACCGAAGACTCGGATCTTCCAAATCGCATTGCAGGAATAGCTGAAGACCTTCCGAACCGAATTCCAGGAATCACGGACTCATCAGATCTTCCAAATCGAACTGAAGGAATCACTGAAGCACCAGATCTTCCAAAGCGCATCATAGGGATATTTCTTTTGTCTACATCTTCATCTGTGCTTTCCATGAAGATTTCGTCATCGTCATTATCTTCTTCCAAATATGCGCCTTCTGAAATATGGGGCCATATATTCGATTCGGAGGGAAGCACAGCTCTAGTCGTTCGACTTTTGGAATTATTGGACTCGGTACCGCTGTTTAGGCTCGTCAGACTTGCTCTTGTAGCATTTGTAGTTTCAGGTGAGGTAATGGAAATTGCAAACGCTGAAAGAAAAGAAAATGGACAATGTCGTGAGACAAATATTTTGAATACATTCTGATTAGTTTTCCATAAAATATGAATTTCTTCACATTATAAACATTGGTGTCTCAAAGTACATATATGTAAGAGAAATTTTTCTAACTTTTTTCGATACTACACAACAGCTACAATATTTTTTTTTGCAACTACTTAGAAAAAGTGTGGTTTTTAAGTCACAATCATTAACATTGTTTAAGCAACGTATACAATGAGAGTTCACTCATACAATTCTTGGAAATCAAGAACTTCATTTTTACTTTCCTGAATGGTAAAGTGTTAAATATTTTTAAATTATAAGAAAAGAAATTGCAGTTAATGTTTTCAAATTTTAGAAGTTCAATTTAAAAATATGCATATTTGTATTTATTATTATTATGATAGATAGTTTAAGGAGATGGTTTATTAACTAATAATTTCCATATGTTATTGAATTGTTCGGTAAACTTATACATTCAAAACATATAGCTTTAAATTCTGCAAACTAAGTATAATTTTATTTAAGCTTTTTTATTACACAATATCAATATCAAAACACTTCATAAGAAAAAAACTTCCACAAATTAACTGAACGCCAAAAAATATGCATGCATTTTTTTACGAAATTAGTATAAAAATTCCTAACGAAAATATTTTTAAAAACGCTTTTCGCAAAAAATTCTTTCAAATAGCGCTTGTGTTGATTTAATGTCAATGAAACATAAACAATAAAAAAAATCAAAATTTTAAAAACACAAGTCTAAAATTAAATTATTCGAGACATTACTGACAAAATATACTGGAGATAGCTTTCAATAAATTAAGGAATTTTATTCAATACGCCAATATTTGAATGCATTTTATTCATTTACTCTAAAAAATTATCATTCAAAGTTTGTAACAAACTGGTTTTATTTTTCTTGTATATTTCTCGACAAGTGTGATTTATGTATGTAAATATTTGGTTGAAAAGCAATTTTATAAAATAGCTGACCTTTTAGAAGTGCATCGATTTCAGAAACAAATAAATTAACCTAATTTTCTGTGGCAATATTAAGTTAAAATAGCTTTCGAGTTTGAATTTTTTACAAACTATTTTGATAACTCTGACTAGATAATTATTTTGTTAAAACACTGTTATAAAATACAGTATTAAAGAATTGTCAAGTTTTTGATCTTACGTTCTTGGGATTATTGAGCATTTCATAGAATATAATAATCATTCATATGTTTTATTTATTTTTATTTTATTTATTTATTACAACCACCGAACAGAACTGGTCCATTAAAAGGCAGAGGACAAACTATAAGAAATACAAAAATTACATAGAAATACCAAAAGAGAAACAAAATTAAAAGGACAGACACCAATATGATCATTAAAACAATGCCTTAAAATAAAGATAAAACAACGAAAACACAAAACTGCACTCAAGGAAAAAAAATCAGTAGGACAAAATATTAGACAAACATATTTTCCTAAACTTAGTATAAGACATAAAAAATATATCTACATCGTCTTGAACACGATTAAAAATTACATAAAATTTAGTTCGTATGTTACATATGTTCCTGAGTACATGCGTCCATATCTAGTCAAAAATTTGTACAGTAACCAATTCATGTATACCATGCAAAAAATAAAGTAGAAATTAGATTTGGAATCCTGAACTATAAGATTTTACAAATCGCTTTTAATTGAAGCGATTGACTTTTCTGTAATTACGACCTTGCTTACAAAATATTTTGTCTGAAATAGTTAGTTTCAAAAAAATATGATAGACGCGAAAACTCTATCAACACAAATACAACTACAAATCAGTTAACACAAATAAAACTACAAGCCATATGAACCAGTTACCGAAATCTCATGAAGTAGCATATATGCTACCTTCTATAAAACTCTAATTAATTACTGCACTAAATATTTTAGAAAGGTTATGACACTAAATAATCTTTATTTTAGCTGTAAAAAAAACAGAAAAAAATTGAAAATTAAAAATCGATGATCATGAGAATAAAGGTTAAATTCCATTGTTAACCAAAATATTTGAATATCAAATTATTTTACGTCAAAATTCAAATTCCCTTAATCTTAATCAATTTCATAATAAAATTAGAAATCTTTATTCCGGACTAGTAACCATATCTGAAATGGCTGTTCTGACGCATATTGATAGTTTTTAAAGTAATAATTATTGTAAAGGGTTCCCAAAACCAAAATTATGTCTTTGTTTGGAATCAGCACAGAAAAACTTTTTTAACGCTTTAAGACCGGTTTTAAGATTGCGCTGATTTAAAATTTTAATTTGGAGTTTTATGGAAAAAAAAGCGTTAAACAGCATCAATACCAGCAACTCCTAAAAAAAGTAATTTTTATACAAATAACTAATGGTGCAATTCAGCTGCTTCAGTATCGATATTTTTGAAGAGCTTGAACATTCTCGTTATAATCGCACGATCATGATAGCTTCTTGATAGGTCGGAAAGGGTTTAACACATAAGCATTTACCACATTTCCAAAAGTTACATTTGGCAAGTATATACTAGCTTTTACAATATGTACACTCTTAAAACAAACACTCCTAATTTAACTCAGTCTGAGTGGATTTCACTCCTCCAGACTGGAAAATGCACTTCTCCTTTTGGGGTGGATCCTTTGTGTGTTAAACCTCCGACAGGATCACTCCAAACGAGTGATTTTAACTCAGTCTGAGTAAATATGCATGCCTTTACGGTGTCGAAAATGCACTTCTTCAACTGGAGTGGATTTCACTCTTTTATTTTAAGAGTGTAGCTCTTTCTAAATTAATGCTTGATAAGTCTTAATGAGAAATTTTCACAGATTTCTGTTAATCTAAAAACATTACAGAGATATTTACCTCATTTTCGGACAAAAAAAATATCACATTAAGACAACTGCGAAATTATTTTCGTATGTTTTATGATGAATTCTTAAATAATTATAGTTTAATATTTGCTGAGAGGCACTTTTATTTAGTGGAATTTTAAAATTTAAAGAATTTAAATTAACAAATTCTTGTTTGTCATATGCACAAATAAGCATGCACTGTCGATGTTTTATGAAAAATTCTCCTTTCTAAAATATTTAATGCAAAGCGTTTTATAGATGATTTCATCTTTAAAAAAAATGATTTTTTATACAAATATACACGAATAACTTTTGCCAACTGCTTCGATATCGGAATGTTTACATTTCGTAAACCAGAACATTCATGCTTGTGATCAAAACGTTAGTACGCTAGAAGAAAAACTAAAAAAAATTGTGAAGTGCCTTTTTCGAAGATTCACATATGAGGAACTCAGGTGCGAAGAAGTTAAATTTGAATTCTTACGAAAAGTGGGATATCAAGTGTAGTATTAGTAGTGTAATCGTTTCCAGCTGCCTATTTCTAGCCTCCATAAGGAGGGATATCAAGTGGTATGCAAGGTGAGGTTTTTTATTTTAATTGTTGTCATTGTCAAAATAAAGGAATTGTTTAAAACCATCAATAGAAAAAATCCTATTTGGCTTCTTATTTTTGTCATATATCGACAGGTAACTTTAACTAGTTGCTTTTGATAAGTATACAGTTCAACTACCTTCAGAACGGCATTCTATTCTATATTTAAAAAAATGTCGCAATTCATATTTTCATTTTATGAAAACCATTATAAAAATTTAAACAAAGATTAAACTTACCAACAGCTCTCCCAATGAACGTCAGAAACAGGAATCTCATCAGAAGTCCCATCTTCATACAATGGCATGAAGTGAACGTTTTGGGTCTTGGTTTCATTTATGCGATAAGTTAGAGAACGTTTCTTGCCGCTGAGACACTTCGAAGTCTGATGCAGAACACTTCTATAGCATCTACTTTTATACACACACCAATGATGTATGTTACACACCAACGACGTAAGTAAAACAGATCTTACAGCAAAAGGTTACGTAGTAAAGAGGATCAAAGCGAATCGCTGGATTGGCGAAAAGTTGCTCGTTTTGGCAACTTAACACTGCCATTTTGTGTACTCAACAAGACAAAAATCTAATAAAAATATATATTCGAAATTTAGCTTTAATGTATTTTCTCTATGAAAATGCTTGATACAGATATTATTTTGTTTAAACATTTTGTTGCTGCCGTTTAAGAATATTTGAAAAGTTCCAAAATTGTCTAGAATTGCAAAACCTGCCAAGATGTTACGCCACACCCGCGTGACTTGGGGAATGATTTTGGTCACATTTAAGGTTTACCAGCGTGTAATATATTCTCATCAACGATATCTGCTTTCAGATCACATCAACATGCATGAAGCCAACGTGGTATTCCATCATTGTTAGGCCACCTCCAAAAAAGATCTTCTGGGTTTACCCCTAACGATTATTAATTTACAGCGTTGGCGAATAATCTAGTGTGGAACCTCAAGCCTGAGTTGGTGATTGCTCAATAAGAGGTTCAATAAGTGTCACTTTTGTTGCTTAGAATAGAATGTAGGGGTGGTCACTTTCCTATTTTTGGCTACCAAATAAATTGGTGGTGATTTCTTGAATGAACTTACGATGCTATCAAGTATGGTTACTTTACCGTCACGTTGGAATAAATTTTGTGGTGTAATTGGTGTTTATTGTGTGATGGAGCCGTGCAGTATTTAGAAACTAAACTTTGTGCAATCGGCTCGCCATTGGTAAGTTTCTCCACTGCTTGATGCCAACTTCTTTGTTAAAGAACAAAATCATCTCAGTCGTGAAAATGTTTCTCGTTTTGAAATAAAATTTTAGAATATTACACTTATTCATTTCATTCACTTTTGAGATAAAAACTGTGTTGGGAAACAAGTTTTTTGATACATTTGGTAAGTATTTGTTTAGTTTTACTTTTATGAATTTGTATAACAATTTACAATGTGAACAATTGTAAAATTTATGCTAAGCAACTAAATTCAGTTGATTTCGGCAATACATACACTAACAGATTTTTCAGAATCTATTGAATATTAAGATGAAATAAAATAAGAATAGAATACAAGTGTAATGAAATACTAATTGAACACTTCTAATATAAGTACTTCAACACTTCTTTTTAATAAAACCGCTACACTACACTCCTGCAATATGTTTGTCATTTAAATTTCGTGCTACAGGGTGCGCAGGCCAAACTGCAACAACAGTTACAATATCGTTACAGTCTTCGATAGGTTCTCTAACTGGTTCTCTGTTCCCACGTGACATCGGTTCACCCATCTGTGATTGGAAAGTAATTTATTTTCATTAAGCATTGCTGTTGCCACTCAGGACCAAAATATGTACATTATTAATTTTGACCACTTGTCCTCTTATTTTCAATAAACTTCCGATACTATTGTTTTAAGATAATTTGAAGAAAAAAAATGTTTTCAAATATACAAATGTTTTGTTAGGTAGCAGTGGGAATTGTAGAAATTATTTTAAATGCTATACAGAAAATAAAATGTCTTAATAAGTTTTAAATTATAAGTTTAAAATTATACATTTCAAAACCAATTAATAAAAATCGATCAAAATAACATGCAGCTCTGCAAAATGTTATTTAATCGATTTTTAAAACAGATTCTGAATCAATTAAACTATTCACTGTTATTCCAAAACTTTCCCTGTCAAAAACATGAATACAAGCATTTTTGAAATGCCTCTTAAATACTTATGTTGAGATCACATTACAAAATAAATCGGTAGATAAAACTTCACTAATTATCAAATATTCCATTCAATTTAACCAGAATAAAATAATAAAAATGATAAAATCCTTCGAGCTACGAAAAATCCAACAAATCCTTAAACTAATTAAATTCCACTTCCTAAAACAGCCTTTATTTCATTCGAATCATTAAATGTAAAATGGCTCAAGTCAACAGAAAAGTTTCCGAATAGGCTTCCTCTTTCACTAAATCGTTAAATGGGAGAAACGCAGAGGAAAACTGTCCAAAGAACTTGATCCTTTATGCATTAAAACTCTTCATAATAAATCTGAGACAGATCGATAACTATATTGAGGGAAAATTCGACCTTGAAACTTGACCCTCATTCTCGAAAGTAGGTTACCGCTGCTTTTGAAACGGGGGTTTGTTTACAAACGTTCGAAGTTGACATCCTAAACTTCAAAATATTTACGTGTTGTGGAAGAATTCAATCCTTTTTAAACAGGGGCAATTTAGTTTGTTTCGTTTTCTTGGAAATCTTTTGTGACTTGATATTTTTGTTTTCATGGTTTTGATTTAATTCTGTGTTATAAGTTTGAAAAATAAAACAATTAACAATTGTCCCATAAGATTGCATTGGTTTTTTTTTTAATCTATTGAGTTATGACTATAAGTACCTAAGAAACATTATAAAGGCAGAAATTTATTATATTGGAAAATGTAAATATTTTTTTTGGATATTTTCCAATTACCAAATAGTCAAAAACAATATTTTTGCATGCATACCAGATTTTTACTTACACTGTTTAGTTTGAGTCAGTCACTGAAATTACGTTACGCATTGAATTACTTCTGACATTAAATTATGCTATTAAAATGCATACCACCTATTAAAATAATGGGAAAGTTTTTCATGTGGCTGTCTGTGAATGAATACATTTATCAATAGATTTTGCCAAAAGATGAATATCAATAGTAATTTTATCAAAAGATTATTTTAGACATTATATTACAATTGCATGATGGGTTGATTGATTATAAACAATAATTAATACTTCCAAAGAGTTCAAATTCTAAATTTTAAAAGATATTTTTTTTTGACATTTTTTTTTAGTTTCCCACATCCTAACAAGATGCATCAAAATCTATTTTGTTCAAATAAAATCTATTGATGTTATCGTGGTGATGTTATTAAAGAAAATCTCCCAACCTTTTAAGGGGATACAGTACCCAAAACATCATTTTTAGAAATAATAAAACAAACTTGTAAATTATAGTGGTTAACATAATGTTCACTCGAAAGACTCATTTTCTAGAAATAAAAAAAATATTTACAAGTAGTTTTTTCATTTTTTTTTAAAAAGTCAACATTTTGAACTTTTGTAAAACGCTACTCCTCTTTCAATTTTGAGAATAACTCCTCAAAACTTTTACAGTTTGTTTTTAGAACTTTTAGTTCAAGAACTGTGCATTGATATTAAAATGTGATCTACAGTTAAAAAGTAACATTCATTTACACTGAAAATCTAAAAAAAAACACAAAAATGCAAATTATTGAATTCAACATTATCTTTAAAAAACAACGATACATAGTAGACCTTTTTCCATGCACAAAATTTTTTTTGCACTATTTATATAAAAACACAGGCTAAAAATTTCAAAACTCTTATCTTAACTCTAATTAGCAAAAAAAACCGGATTTATTAAACACAAGAATTGAAAAAAAAAACGCAAAACAGAGAAAACAAGTTGAAGGTAGATGAAATAGTTAAAACTTCAAAGATCCAGACCACTCCAGAAAATAAAATGTTTAATAACTTTTTTTCTACCGAGGATATCGTTATGAAACTTTCAGTAAATGTTCAGAAAGAGATTGTGAACAATAAGAAGCAATATCTAAAAAATCGATATTTTGACCAATTTTGGGTACCGTATCCTCTTAACAATTTCGTTGCAAATGATGTCAATCATCAAGAACTAAAGATGCGATAATGCTATTCCTATGACGCATAATACGGCAAAAAAATATATCCAACGAAAGCGTTAAAAGATAGAAGAAGAATCCAAAATCCCTCGTGGCAAGGCCCACACCCCTTTTTCTAGCATACGTGTCTATTTTCAACCCACCCTAATCACTATAAAACCATATTTACAGTACATGCAATTGAGGGGAAAACCTATGTGGTCATTTCCCAAACTAATCAATGATATCGTAAAGTGGGGGTGGGGAGTGCACGAAGGTAAGTGCACTGTTCGAAGGGCCCCGTCTAGTCTGCAATGTCTGCCGCATTGGCAGACTGAAACTTTTACGCGCCCCCCACACCCCCTAGACTGGCATTGCGCCCACTTGGATGTATGCCAGAATTCGACTGAGGGATGAAATTGCATCAGATTTTCCAGAAAAGCACTGGGTTTTCCATTGGAAACCTGCGGCCCTTTGATGATTTTTCCGTGGGGCATGGCTATTTTCAAAAATGAAAAATTGTATTTAAAAACCAAAAATAAGTCATTTTTCAAAAATTATTAAAACAAAACGTTTTGCTTGTATTTCATTTAGTGATGGATAATTATGTATTCAAGCAAAAATTAAATTCCAGTCAAAACACTTAATATACATGGAAATATGATAACTGAAAAGCTGGAATGAGGGAGTTAATAATCAAACATTGCAGATATATCTAAGCTTATTTTACAAGGCTAAAACTGTTCAATCTCTAAAAATTTCTTTTTTTACTGTTGGATCTTTAACAAAGTTTTAACTGTTTAATATTTAAACAATGTTGGCAGCTTTTGAAAGATAAATTCAATTCTGTATTTTTATAATTTTCTTCGTGATTTTTTTTCTTTTAAAACCCTTATGGTAAACCATTGTTAATGTATATCTTTGCTTTTCTGTGCAATATGTACATTTAAACTACTTTTAAATAATATTTTGCTTAAAAAATACAAAGAATAAAATTGAACAGCAAATAACTTTTTAAAAAATTATCATAAATACACGCTCACTCAAAAATTGGTGCGTCACGCAACACTCCAAAATTTCTTAAACACATTTTTGCCCTTATAATCAAAAAGGTTATCGACCAATGCACAAGGCAATATTTCCTTAAATTAGAATTGATAGTTCCATTATACTACATCAAATTTCTAGAATTTTTTTCCTCTAATGGGGCTGCAACATTGGCGGTCAAGCTTTTGCAGACTCGGCACATTCCCCAGAACTGAGAGCCATTTTTTGTGTTACCATCTAGGCGACTCTCGCTACCAATTTTGACGCACAGATTACAATGAATCTGAGCTCTCTGTGGATGTTAAAGTATGCCGAGATTTTAAATTTGCCGAGAGAACCCAGGCCAAATGGTCCCTCCCTGAGTTTTAGAATTTATACTGTCATTTTAAACAACCGTGACATCCCGATTTTATAGCATGTAAATGTGCGTCTCCTATGGCGTTCCCATTATATGCCCAACTTCTGTACTCCACATGATGCTTTTTCTCCACTAGATTCTTTCTTAGCTTTGGTTCCTTTAGAAGTATCGCAATCCAATTGAGAAAAGGGGCGTGTGAACTCCAACGTTATCGCGATATATTTAGGATCACGTGGCGTATGAGGGGGTGCTAAGAGATTGTTGTGGAGGGGTAGGGTTTCTGTAAACTAAACGCCCACATGAAAAAGGTTAGTTTGAGTGGAAGAGTTGAGATGAGTCCCTTTCGAGGAATGTTAAGTTTATCGAGAAAATTATAAATAAACATTAACCGCGCCGCCCCGGTGGCGCAATCGTTAGGACTCTAACCTTTGGAGCTGCTGGGGTCGGGTTCAAATCCCAGTCTGGCATGGATGTTTCTGACCGTCAATAAATGTTGTTATTTGTCATGTGTTATTCTTTTTTTGTGTGTGACTGTAAAATTTCTTTCTGTGTCTGTCCCACTTGACGAAAGCTTATAAGCGGTTCTCTGAACAAGTACACAAGCTGGAATATATATGTACCATATATTTACCGCAGATGTGCACTCCTTGCAAGCCTAAGTAGGGTAAATAGGAATATGCTATAAAGAAGATTCTTCCGCGCATGTAAAGAGTTCCGTAAATTATTTGTGAATCCATCCAGAAAACATGTTTGAAGCATTAGTTTCGTTTAAGGTCTTACAGATTTGAATATTATTTGAGAAAATTTGTAAATTTTATCAGAATGAACAGTGTAATTTTGTTAAATTGTATTCAGATCATTTTGTACGTAAATATTACCTTACAAGAGTTTCCAACAAATGGACCAATCTCCCTTTTTCCTCTGCCTTTTTACTGTTTGTTTTTGCCCAAGTTAAGTTGGCACGGAGTGTAGGCTTAAATATGAGAAATGCCCCTATTAAAGAACTTGCCCGTAAATCACAGGATTTATTTCCTCTGATAGATACAGACACTCGAATTGACTGTTAGCTTTTCCGGCAAGACAAATAAATTTTTTAAAAAAATTTGGATTCATAATTTTTATGAAATTTTAAAATCTGAAGTTTGGAACAATGATTGCAATCATATGCAAGAAAAGTATAATTTTTTTAATTTAAGGAAATAAATTTTTTAATTAAAAATTAATGAAAACAAGTTTACATTTCAGCAAATTTGCTTATCCTTCAGATTGTTAGGAACTTCAAAGAGGCATCAAATCGGAATCATAGAATGTTTATTTTTTATGTTTTTTTTTTCATTTTTTCGAATATGGAATGTTTTACTAAATTATATATTTATCCGGAATGCTTTGTTCGATACATAAGACTCATAAAATTATTATTTGCAGAAAGTACAGGAGGTTCCAACTACAATGTTAATTTACCTGGTTTCTTTAAGACTTTTGAAGTATACAGACGTGCAAACTTGTTTTTGTACCAACGCATATAATGTAATAATAATAAAAACAAATATTTAAAAAAAATGAAAAATTTAACAAATTTTAAAATTTATTTTTTTAAGTATGGAAGAATCATTTAAAGTTATTTCTACAGACATGGTATTTCTTAAATTTTAAAGGAAAGAAATTTTCAATTAAAAAATAAAATATAACTCATGCTTTGAAAACAAGTTAACTCTCTAGCCAATTGGCTTATCTCTCAGAGGGTTACAAAAAAAAAAGATATTATCTTGGTGTACCTTAAAAAGGAATGAATAAGTTATGTACCATTTTGAACACTTTGTTTGGGGCACTAAATTAAAGGTAGGCTAATCTTATATTGAAAGTTTTGTTCATATCCTGATTGGCAAACAGCCAAAAGGAAATTTCCTTGCAAATATACATATTATAACAATAATCAGTTTTTCTTGTCCATAACTTTTTTCAGTAGTTTCCATAGGATTGAATTAGTTTTATTATTGGTAATGGTCTCATATTCTTGGCAGCATTAGAAAGCATATGAAAACATAAAATATTTTTAGATATTTTGGGCCCATTTTCAATTGAGGAAATTCGTTTTTTAAGATCACATAATGCAAAGCATTTCGAAAATCAAGTAGAGCAATATTTTTCAAACTGATGAAATAAGTTTTTAAAACAAATAATGCATGCCGCTGAATAATAATAATAATTCAATAAACAAGTATTAATTATATATAATCATCTTTAAATAAATAAAAATATCTTATGTGTTTTACATTTCAAATGTGTCTAAACTTTGCAAATTATATGTATGTCCTTTATGAAATTTTAGGAATAACG
Organism: Hylyphantes graminicola; assembly: GCA_023701765.1. Lineage (NCBI taxonomy): Eukaryota > Metazoa > Arthropoda > Arachnida > Araneae > Linyphiidae > Hylyphantes > Hylyphantes graminicola. The sequence goes on along the minus strand of CM043117.1, from coordinate 56,384,668 downwards.
TGGCATTTGTTAGAAATGGCATGTCACTTACGTATAAGTAGTTTCATACTAAACATCTTCAGAACAATAACTTTTATATTATAGGTTTAAGTAAACATAAATAACATTTTTATACAAGTTTAAAAGCAACTTCAAGAGCTAAAAAAAAACTACACTGTGTGTGATTTTCAATACTTTGTGTAATGAAATAAGTTTCAATTGGCATTTTAATATATGTTAGGAGAAAATAAGGTTATTTGTACACTAGAAAAATAATTTATATTTGCAGTAATGTATAATAAAACTCAAGATTTCCATACACCGTGCATTCAAATTTATGTTTAAGTTGTTATTTTGTTATTCAAGTCAGTTGAAAAAGGGTTTCTGAGACTATTAAAATCAAAACTGTGACGAAAAAAGTTTAAATTAACGAGAAAAACGTAATAAAATGTTGTGTAATTGAAAGAAAAAATGTATCGAGGAAAACAAATTTGAAGAATTCTTATTTAAGCTCATATAAAGAAATATTTTTCCAAATATATTCACAAGATCTTTTTTACTTCCTTTACAAAAAAAAATTATGTGACTGGTCACTTCACTCGTTACTAATTTTGTTTCTCAAGGAATGAAGCCTTTATAAACATGACGATGGAAAACCGTGGTTCTTTAGTCCGTATGCAAACTGACTCATATAACGAGTAGCCTGAATAACTTGGTTAGGCAGTTTTAGCAATGCCAAACGAAAGTTAGTTCATGATGCGTTGTCATCTGAGTCCCTTTTTTTAGTAACATGAGTCGTCTATATTTCTGTGTGCTAGAAACAGAAACTTTTGTATTTCCGTCTTAAATGATTAATTGTTAAATGATGCAGAATTATCTAATACCCCAACCTTGGATAGCTCATATATTAGATAAATCGTATAAAAATTTCTACCTTTGTTTAACTAAAACGTTTGAAGACTGAATTCTTGAAACTGAAGCAAAATGCTTTATAAGAGCAATAAAAAAAATTGAATTATCTCTCTGCCCTTGTTTTTTTCCTTAAATACCATTTTTTAATGGCATGATTGCATATTTGCATACTATTGTGTGATACAATGGTAATTTAGGAACATAAAATTTACGCATTACATTTTGTGTTTCTACATTTTACTAAAAAAAACACGTTTCACATTTAAATTTTTAGTTAGCAACACATCATTTCAATCCATTAGCATTAAAATAAGTTGTTATTATATTTAAAAAATAAACGATTGGTTAATAGCCTAAAACAGTTTACTACTAATATATACTTATAAAAATACAGAATTAAAAATTGAAATCTCAAGAAGGGAAAACAAGTTTACAGCAATGCATATTTGTTTATCAATCTAAGGGTTTAAAAAAATTATAATGTAAATTTTGACGAAACAACCTTCAAACTATAGCCGTTTGTTTATCCTATAATTTATTAAGATAAAATATTATGAGATATACATAATTTAGTAAAATGTGCAAATGCCACACATCTAAGTGTAAACACTTTTAAAATTACGGGGTTTTTTTCGTATCACTAAATTTTTTTAAAAGAAAATAAAAATGAAACAACAACACCCTAGGTGTTTTTCTAGGAACTGATGTCGATTCTCAAAAAAAAGTTTACTACTAATATATAATTATAAAAATACAGAATAAAAAATTGAAATCTCAAGAAGGCAAAACAAGTTTACATCAAAGTATATTTGTTTATCCCCCTAAGGGTTTAAAAAAAATGTTTTAATGTAAATTTTGCATAAAGGACCATAAACTACAGTCCTTTATTTATCATATAACTTATTAAGATTAAATAACATCAGATCGACATAATTTAAAAAAATTTGTAAATGCACTCATCGAAGTGTAAACAATTTTAAACTTACGTTTTTTTTCCGTATATCACCACAAATATTTAAAAGAAAATAGAAGTTAAACAACAACACCCTAGGTGTTTATCTAGGAACTATTTTCGATTCCCCAAAAACAGTTTACTTGATACATAATTATAAAAAATACAGAATTAAAAAATGAAATCTCTAGAAAGAAAACATGTTTACATCAATGTATATTCGTTTATCCCTGAGGGTTTAAAAAAATGTTTTAATGTAAATTTTACCTATACAACCTTAAACTATAGTCGTTTGTTACCAATAATATTGATTAAGATTAAAATAACATATCTAAGCAATTTAATAGAATTTGTAAATGGCCTCACCATCGGAGTGTAAAAATTTTAAACCTACGGGTTTTTTTTCCGTTTCACCAAAAATATTTAAAAGAAAATAAAAATGAAACAACAAACACCCTAGGTGCTATTCTAGGAACTATTGGCGATTCCCAAAAAAACTAAGGAGTTTTAAAACATAGTGTTAAACATAACAATCATCTCTTTCAACTGAGCTCACCTGTGCCCTTTCAGCCGCCTGCAAGAACTGCACCTGACTCCCTGACGAACTCGCCGATTGACTGCGAGGGAAAAAGTATGTTTTCCATTGACTTGCAATAGAGGGTTCACACACAGTGTGTAAGAAAGCATCCGCTCAATCACCTAGAGAATGGACTTGCAATAGAGGGTTCACACACAGTTAGCTCAATCACTAGAGAATAGCAGACGAAATGTTATTTTAAGATTCGTTTCAAAATGTTTTTACATCTCTATTGAGCTGTTAGAGATTCAAATTCCTTGTGTTTTTCTTATATGTGGTAGTAAAGTTCAACAATAAATTATATTAATTTGAATATTGATGATAGTTGATGTTAAGAAACTGTTTTGATTTTCTTGCGATTTTAACTTTCATCAGCAGGATGAACTGTAGGTAGACTCCATAAATTTGAATTCTTATTGTTTACACATAAGTAGACATTCTATGTCATATTCAAATTGTCAATGTCCGTTTTCTATGAATATTCATAGCTTTTTATCTTAAAGGGTAACAAGATATATATTTAAGTACTATGCTGATAAATAATTGCTTTTCAAACTACTTTGAAACTTTAATATGCGATAGCACAACAGACTAAAATAGTTTCAACAAACAATAATTCCATAAACTATCAGCATTAATAACAGATCAACAGCCGTAAATATAACTTCATAGAACTCATGGCCCTACATTATCTTCAAAACGAACAGAAGGAATTCAAACGGGAATCACTGGAGAAACACCGGTTTCGTCATTCCAAAACAGCGCTATTTCCGGAGCCGAGATTCGAAATTCGATGCGTATCTAAAACAGTATCAATCCGAATTTTCCAAACACATTTCCGGGATTGATTCCTAAGTCGATCCGAAAGGTCACATCAGTACAAAAGTACTCAGTACTCATTAGGAGATGCAAATATGATGAAAACGTGCGTCGGAGTACGATCGTAAATAACAACCATAAGCGGCCGGATGCTCAAGAGCAGATTCAAGGGACCGCCACATCATGGCGCAGGGTTGCAGGCATTCTTTTGTTTATCGCTCGTTTGGGGAATTTTTGATTTTGGCGGGATTCCATTTTTTCATGGATTTGCCGTGTTGATTTTATTTTTGAATCAGGGACACGTTGACATATGTAAAGTTTAAGGACTGGGTTAATTTTATAAACATGCAAGACATTTTCAATGCATACCAATGGTTGGTTTGGTTTATTTGAATGAATATTTATGTAAAGACAGCACAACATAAAAGAGTAATTGGTTATTATAAGAAATACTTAACACAATTTAACGATAAGTTTTTGTAGATTACGGAATATTTTGAATAACCCTCGTGTAGCTCAAGTGCGACGATAATTCAAACCTAACCTAACGGTATATTTTGCCGTTAAGAGTATGACAAAATGATTAATGACAGTGATTTCGCCCTCTAGAAGGGAGAGTGTAGGCTTTATAGCCCATTACCCAGCTCGCCAGAAGAAACAGTCAGAAGAGACACACAACCACATAGACAAATAGCCGTTAAGAGTAAGTTTGAGAAAGTTTAAAACCCTGCTACTAAATTTCTACTTGTCTAAATTTGTAATTATATGTCAATCATTTTGTTTTATCTAATAGGACTGCTTATGGTGACTTAGGGCATTTGCAGACTCGGCATAATCCTCAAAACTAAGAGATATTTTTCTGTTGCTTTTCATTTAAGCAGGCATATTTATGACGCACAGATGCAATTAATCCGAGCTCGCCATAGATGTCGAAAATATGCCGATAATTATTTTTTTTCATATCTATGTCAATATTGTTTCTAAGGGATCTTTAACATGACCATAATCATACAACTGTTTAGCTACGATTTTTCCATCCTGAATCCCTACTGACTCAGTAGGGAAAGAACACGCTATCTTAAGGTTATGGGGCTGGTACGCTATACGCCACTGAGAAGTTAAAGATGCGTTGACACTCAAAATCACAACAAAAATGTTTAACTAGATATATTTTGTTAGGAATTATTTCGGAGGAGCCAATACAATTCCGTTTTGAAAAAAGTATTTTGAAGGATAAATATTTGAACTGAAGTTCAAATTTTAATGTAAGTTATCGTAAAAGTAAAATTAATTTAGTTTTCTAAAAGAAATTGCTAATGAAAATATTGTGCCATGACGTTATGCTAACTTAAGTGATATTTCTATATTTAGTTTTTTAAGGGAATGTATTTCTAAGAGATATTTTGTAAATATTGAAAATTTTGGCTTGGAAGAAAATCACCCCTCACTCACTGTTAATTCAATAATAATTTCCAACTAACCCGTTGACCTCATTTAATTTTGTCGTTTAAGCTATTTCACGCTTTCACCACATTAATAAAAAATAGTACAGGATATGTCAAATAAAAGTAACCGATTAAAAGAAAAAGTTAGCTGAGTGGGGTTTTACCACGTCGTTTTGTATCTAAACCCAACTATAAGCTATAACTTTCCAAAGAGAACACTCTCTGCTGAAATATAAATACATAATTTTCACATGTACTAAGATTACATAGTGCATTTATATATTAAGCCTAATCGCATCCACTATTTCGACCACTTTTATTTGATAAACATGGGGTATAGCCCATTACCCCGCTCGCCAGAAGAGACAGACACAAGAGACACACAAAGAAGGGCGCCACAAACACATAGACAAATAACAACATTTGTTGACAAACACAAACATCCACGCCTTTACCAGGATTTGAACCCGAGCCCAGCAGCTCCAAAGGCTACTACACTAACCATTGCGCCAGCGGACAGGCAGAATGAGAAGAAAGAAAAATATTTAAAACTTTATTTGTGACAAAATCTTTGTATCCAGGGCCAATGGTTATTTACAGAAATTTATCAAGCACTTTCAGGTGTTTTTGTTTAAATAATAACAGCTTGTCTAATTAAGTAACAAAATTTCTACAAGCGTATAATTTATAGTATTTTCACTGACGTTTTGTCATTTTTATGAAGATTTTTTTTTTTTATAAAAAATGTTGTCGTGACCGGGGCAATGTTTTAAACACAGAAATATCAAGCACACTTTCGTGTTTTTTTTTTTAAATAAATAAACTGCTTGCTCCTAATTAAGTAACAAATTTTACAAGCGTATAATTTATGTATTTCACTGACGTTTGGTCTTTTTTATGAAGATTTTTTTATATAAATAACTATTCTGACAAGAAATTATCCCAGAGCTTGTAGACTATAGGAATTAATTTACCTGAATCGGGATGATCCAGGTGACCTTTTATTTTATAAATATAGACAATGCCGCTGACTCCAGTAAAAAAATAAGCTAAGCTGATTTCTTTTAGAGACGAGAATGCTATTTTAAGCCCAGCCGTCTTCTAAATAAAACTCATCTATTATTCCAGGATTTGCACTCAGGCAAACTTGGGGACAAGCGAGGGTTACAACCACCGTACAGACTGAGCAAAAGGGTATTTCTGAATCTTAGTAAATAAAATATAATTATCGAGCGTAAAAATGGGATATGTACTTCAGCCTCGGGGCAAGGATGGCCGAGTGCTTTGGACCTTTACGCTAGCAGTCTGCATGCTGTAACGGGTGCGGGTTCTATTCTCGCCTTCGCCCTGGGTTTACTTCCTTGCTCTTTGACAGTAAAAATTCTTTCTGTGTCTGTCTTACTTGACGAAGGCTTAAAAAGAGGGTCTCTGATCAAGCACACAAGCTGGAATATATATGTATCTACCCCTACATCAGCCTTTAAGAACAGAAATAGCAATATGCTGTGCCTAAGAACAATTTCAGTTCTTCTTTTAATCGACTTACCCTTTCGTTACTGAAGGCCCAAACGCCAAACATCTAAGGATTCAATAAGGTTTAATTCTTATCAAATATTACGAGGAAGCAAAAATTCCCTCGTAGCGAAAGGGTTAACCCTCTTTTCGTTACTGGAAGCGCCCCAAAACGCCCAAAACTAAGGGATTTAATAATGTAATTCTTTATCAATATTACGAGGAAGCAAAAAATCCCTCGTAGCGAAATGGGTTAAAGCGAAATGAGGGTTTATTAAATGTGTGTGTTTGTATGTACGCATATAGAGTTTGGCTGTTACATGCTTGAATTTTGGGACACGTTGATCGCTAACCTGAATTTTTCTTTTGTATACGCAATTTGTTTCTGAAATATTTTGCATAAAGTAACCTTGAAAGTAATTTTTTAATTTATAATTATACATTAGTTTAAAGACATAATGATAGTAAATATGAAATATGTATATGGTATTGAAGTTTATATATCTAGGGTGATCAGGCGTGCTGCATTTACTCGCAGTTCTCAGTTTGGTTGTTATAATTCAAATCTCTAACAATACAAATTGTGCAAATAATCTCCACTAAATTTTTTAAAGTTTCATCTATCAAAACAAAGTAAATATGAATTATGAAAAATTAATGATGATTTATAGCTGAAAAGTTAATCACTGATGCAAATTTGGTCAGGCTCGATGCATGTGTTACCATGACTATCCCTTTGTGGGATACAGTCGTATAAACCCGTCACCTCAGGTTTTCCAGCAATACACATAAATTTTTAAAACTGTATGAGATAAATAACTTTGTTTAATTTTGAAAGTTAAATCATGGAGAAGCCACCTAAAACCATTTACAAATGAATTTTTTTTTTTTAAATTTAAGAAATTAAAATCGTCAATTAAAAATTTTAACTTAAAGCAAGCTCGTGCAGTGAAAGCAAGTTAACACTTCAGCCCCTGCTTATACCTCAATCATGCCGCAACGGTGGCGCAATCGTTAGGATGCTAGCCTTTGGAGCTGCTGGGGCCGGGTTCGAATCCCGGTCTGGCATGGATATTTGTGACCGTCAATAAATGTAGTTATTTGTCTGTGTGTGTGTTGTCCTTATCTTTGTGTGTCTCTTGTGCTTGTAAAAAAATTATTTCTGTGTCAGTCCCACTTGACGAAAGCTTATAAGCGGTTGTCTGAACAAGCACACAAGCTGGAATATTATGGGTAATTCCACGTTCAGAAGAGACACTACCGCAAAAAAAAATATTTTTTTTCTACACCTATCTGCAACTTTTATATTTGCTTTAGAAAGGTTTGAATTTTATTATTTTGTATCAAACCAACTATGATTGTTTTCATCTTTGGCAACACAGCAGCTTCAAAATATCCGCTTTGTTTTGAAAGCATGGTCTCGTGTTTTTTCATCATTCTTGAACAAAATGAATTTTAAGGTACGAAGCACATTTTATCAGATTTTTGATAAAATTATTAAAATACACTATCAGAAACTATTAATTGGTATGTATATAACTAAACGATGTTTAATTAGGAAGATAAAATCACCTTTTTGTCTGTTAGTGTTCAGTCACGAAAAGATAGAAAAGTTTCTATAACTTTAAAAAAAGGCTTTACTTCAAATTTTTTACGATATTTTCTTACTTTAGTAACCTCTGTGTAATTCCACACCTCTTAATTTTAAAATGAAAAGCATTTTCTCTATTTATAACACATTTTAGCTTTGTAGTGTCAGTCACAATGTAGTGTGAGTCACAACTTCTTTTTGATCTAGATGTTTTAGATTAGCTATAATCTTTGTAGATTTCTTATATTTTGATAATTTTGATTTAAGATGGCTATATCAACAGCTAAAAGAAAAAAAAGAGCAAAGGGGAAGTTTTTAGGAGGGGATAAATTACAAAAATTTAAAGAAAATGAAAGCAAAAACCACTTTACGGACAACACTTCAATTAAAAGTATTTCACCTCCATTGCAATCCTCCAACCATTTGACAACCTTGGTGGTAATTTTTTTCCAAAAGTCATGATCATCTTTGCCTTCAGTCATGGTAAGGGACCAATTGATGGACTTCGTGATACAGTGAGGAGGGGATAAAAGAAGTCACACTTTTTATCAAATTTGACTCACATTTTGCAAAGATTTTTTTTACTTTGAATAAGAAATCTGCCAAACATATCACTATTATACATTTCTGACAACTGTGTAAAGGGCAAAATAAGTAGATTAAATGATATATGCTCATCAAAGAAGATAAATACTTCATATTCCCTGACACTCAAAAATTACTCTGTTTTTTTAAAATTCAACAAATACCTACTTAAAACAACTTCCAATGTTTCATTAAATCCCCCAAAATACTACAAGGCGGATAAAACAAATTTAAATGTTGTAAAAAAAATATACCTCTTAACAAAATTCTGAAAATGAACTTGATGCTATAAAAAGAGCTTTATTTCCATTTATAGTTAAATTATCGTTAAAAATTGTGTTGGCAAATGTTTAGTAAAGATGCTTATTCAGTAAAACTGAAAACTGAAAGGAAGGTTTTTCAGAAAATGCTATTGAATAAAGAAGTAAGAGAAACTACCAGAAACCAACTTTAGGGGACCTTGAGTAACTTTTTGTAATTATATATTTTTACCGTGTACGCAATTTTTAACTTACCATGTTCAACACTATTTACATACGTTTTGTTATTATTGCCAAAATTTCCATTTCTGTGATACAATTCACATGATGTAGTGTGTCACAAGTTGAATGTAGTGTAAGTCACGCACAAAAGTGTTAATAAATTATTTCCTATGATATTTCAATACTTTTTTGCTATTAAATGATTCAGTTTTAAACCTTATACTTAAAATAAGCACTGGTAGAATGTTGATTTGGTTGATTTGCTGCATTTTGAAGAAAAATTAGAGTTTAACAAAATTACCAGAAACCAACTTTAGGGGACGTTGTGTATCTTTTTCTAACCATAATTTTACCATTTATGCAATTTTTAACTTTCCATGCTCAAAATTATTAACATATGTTGTGTTATTATTGCTTAAAATTCCATATTTGTGATACAATTCACAATGTAGTGTCAGTCACGAATTGAATGTAGTGTCAGTCACGCACAAAAATGTTAATAAATTATTTCCTATGGTATTTCAATACTTTTTTGGAGTTAATATATTTAGCCTGAAACCTTATACTTAAAATAAGCAGTGGTAGAATGCTGAATTACAGCGCAATCAGAAGAAATTCGAATTTTCCTGATAGCCAAAAATCTACGAACTTTCGTGTGGTGTCAGTCACATCAGGACATTTTTATTATTTTTAGTTAAATAATAAATTTTTTAAAAAATTACTGATTGCTAAAAATACTATATGCTACGGGATATACTGACACACAATATTTTTTTAAATAAATATAAAATAATTATGAGCTATGCAAACGAAATTGGTTAAATCGTGCTGATGTAGTGTCAGTCACGCGTGGAAATGCCCATATGTACGTACCATACCATACCCTCAATCATATTTTATTGACTTTGTTTCTTTTGAGAAAATTATAAAAAAATTTAAAAGAAACTATTTACACATTTTGTATAGCTAGAGATTTGAATTACAAGCCAAAATGAGTACTGCAAAATGTATTATTGCTTGTCACCCTAGAGGTTTTTACTTTAATACCATATATGTAGATCCTATTTACTACCATAATGTCTTTACGTAATTTTTTTTAATGATTTTACAGTCAAAAAGTAAACCCCTGAAACAAATTTAGTAAGGCTATGCCAGTTTGCAAATCCAGGCTCACGAAATGACGACACTGAACGTTACCATGACTTGAACATAAACACTGCCAACCTTGGCGATCTTTTGGTGCGAAATTCCGACAGTGTAACCCTTTCCGGATTGCACTGTGGGTAGGGGCGTCTGTGCCGGTAGCCAGATCGATCCCTCAAGAATCAGTCTGATGACGTCACGCCTTAACTATTACAAAGGTCACTGGGTTACCACTACCACGCATAGGGGGGGGGGGGGGGGGGGATACACCAAAAGGTGTAGAGAACGCGTAGTTAGGGTTTGTAACGGATACTAATCTTGTCGAATTCGATTTATGATTATCTGATGTGACAATGTGTTTTTGCTTCTAAAGATAGTGATATAATAGAAAGATAATACAAATAAGATAAAACAGATAGTGTATAAAATATATGTTTTGCGTTATAATGCATATATTATTAATAATAATTGGGAATTCAATATAAAATTAACAGATCTGATGTAGAGAAAATAAATTTTATTGATTAATTCTTACACTTGGAAAATATATTTTTTTTAAACTATTTTTACGGTTGTTTTAGATTTCGATAGATATTATTTTCGGTATATTCATTATGCAAATACTATCAAAGAATATTTGTTTGAACTTTTATACAACTAGTTATTGATACAAAGTATGAGGTTTATGCTGTAAAATATAGTAAACAAAATTGAGCCCATCAAAATATATCCTAGTTGTGAATGTATAGTTACCGGTTTTTAAAAGCTTGCAGTCAAAAAAAATTATAATTACAATATAAAACTTTCCTTTGAGAAATTTTATACTCATTGAAAACTGATTTTGTAAAGTATGTTTTTTTCTTATATGCATGTATTGTGTAAAATACTTTTGAAATGTAATGGAAGTACTCATCAATATAACTCGCTCATTGATTGGCTCTTACTCATTACTTATTGATTGCTCTGAGGATATATATTTCGTGCAAATGTGTTAGGTTTATTCGAAAATTCTTACATAACTTTGTTTACCTAAGTCGATTAAGTTTGAAAATGCTATCAAGAAATGATAAAAATATGAATGTTAGTTCGTGGAGAATGATTTTGAACATCAGTGTATCGATTTTAACTGATATCGATATAAGTTGATCTGATAAAGGGTTTTCCGCAATTGATTCTTACTTTACGTACTAAGAGATGCGCTAATATTGGTAAAAAGCTGTCTAATATACATTCATTGGTTCTTATTATGGACAAAATATTCTTTTGTGGTTTAATAATAAAGAAAATGAAGTAAAGATAGGGTGACTATATACATCTAGGTGAAAAAACTATATACATCTATATATACAATACAATATTCATATATTTAAAGAAGTGCTTGCTCAAAGCAATTCTGCTTTTTGCTTCCACACTTACGTTTATAACGTAAAAAGTGGAAGGTTTTATAATCGTTCAGTCCGTCTGTCTGTCCGTCCGTTCGTCACCCACTTTCACAGAACAAACCAAGCGTCGTACAAACTAGTGGGATAACGTCATTTTGAAGTAAAAAATCAGACTAGGTTACATTCCAAATTTCATTAAAAATTTAAATTGGAAGAATATTTAAAAATTAAACAACTAAATATTTAAACTACATTGAAATAACATGCAAATTCCATTTTCATTCAATAGTTTCAATGTTGCCATTTCGTCAAACGTACGAAAAACTTTATTTAAATACTAGCAAATTTATACCCGTACTTCGCACGGATTAAAAAAATATCAAATCGATCCAAGTATGTGTACAATATAACCTGTTATAAGATCATAAACTCAAGTTATTCATCCTGTTCGTTTTCAAGTATGAAGTCCCGTTTCATTGTTTTAAAATTCCAAAATAAAAAAATGCGGAGTAAAATGCACTCATAAATGTCATCACAATTCCATCATAAATACATAAAACCTTTTAACTCTTTTGGCTCGTTTTGGGAAATAATTTGGCGAGAAAATAGATATAGCTACAAACACACCCATTATACAGCTTTAACACAATGACCTTAGCACAACAAACAGCTTATATACATTTAAACATTTGCCCATTTGGCATTGCAACATTTGCCCATTTTGGCAACAACAAACACCCCCATTGCAACATTTGCCCATTATAAACATTTTGCCCATTTGGCGAGTTTGGCAACAAATTTGGCGAAAAAATAAAGATTAAAACCCTGATATGCAGCTTTAGTGCAATGAGGGGGGGGGGGGGGGGGCTTTATTAACCATCATAGTTCAGTTATAGCTTAACAAATATTTGGCCAATCTGGCGAGATTGGCAACGTATTTGACGAAAAAATTAAGACATAAAATCCTAATATGCAGCTCTAGTGAGATGGCCTTTATTAACCATCTTAGATCAGTAATAGCATTACAAACATTTTGCCCATTTGGCGAGTTTTTAATAAAATTTGGCGAGATTGGCAACATATTTGGCGAGAAAATAAAGACATAATACCCTAATATGCAGCTCGTGCGATGGCCTTTATTAACCATCATAGTTCAGTAATA
>CM043117.1:56109072-56371627 GCA_023701765.1 Hylyphantes graminicola | reverse complement strand
TTGGATCTTTTAACAAAGTTTTAACTGTTTAATATTTAAACAATGTTGGCAGGCTTTTGAAAGATAAATTCAATTCTGTATTTTTATACTTTTCTTCGTGATTTTTTTTTCTTTTAAAACCCTTATGGTAAACCATTGTTAATGTATATCTTTGCTTTTCTGTGCTATATGTACATTTAAACTACTTTTAAATAATATTTTGCTTAAAAAATACAAAGAATAAAATTGAACAGCAAATAACTTTTTAAAAAATTATCATAAATACACGCTCACTCAAAAATTGGTGCGTCACGCAACACTCCAAAATTTCTTAAACACTGTGTTGTTTTGAGTGTTTGTTTGTTTTTTTTTTTTAATTTTTGTTTTCCCCCTTATAATCAAAAAGGTTATCGACCAATGCACAAGGCAATATTTCCTTAATTTAGAATTGATAGTTCCATATACTACATCAAATTTCTAGAATTTTTTTCCTCTAATGGGGCTGCAACATTGGCGGTCAAAGCTTTGCAGACTCGGCACTTTCCCCAGAACTGAGAGCCATTTTTTGTGTTACCATCTAGGCGACTCTCGCTACCAATTTTGACGCACAGATTACAATGAATCTGAGCTCTCTGTGGATGTTAAAGTATGCCGAGATTTTAATTTTGCCGAGAGAACCCAGGCCAAATGGTCCCTCCCTGAGTTTTAGAATTTATACTGTCATTTTAAACAACCGTGACATCCCGATTTATAGCATGTAAAATGTGCGTCTCCTATGGCGTTCCCATATATGCCCAACTTCTGTACTCCACATGATGCTTTTTCTCCACTAGATTCTTTCTTAGCTTTGGTTCCTTTAGAAGTATCGCAATCCAATTGAGAAAAGGGGGTGTGAACTCCAACGTTATCGCGATATATTTAGGATCACGTGGCGTATGAGGGGGTGCTAAGAGATTGTTGTGGAGGGTAGGGTTTCTGTAAACTCTAAACGCCCACATGAAAAAGGTTAGTTTGAGTGGAAGAGTTGAGATGAGTCCCTTTCGAGGAATGTTAAGTTTATCGAGAAAATTATAAATAAACATTAACCGCGCCGCCCCGGTGGCGCAATCGTTAGGACTCTAACCTTTGGAGCTGCTGGGGTCGGGTTCAAATCCCAGTCTGGCATGGATGTTTCTGACCGTCAATAAATGTTGTTATTGTCATGTGTTATTCTTTTTTTTTGTGTGTGACTGTAAAATTTCTTTCTGTGTCTGTCCCACTTGACGAAAGCTTATAAGCGGTTCTCTGAACAAGTACACAAGCTGGAATATATATGTACCATATATTTACCGCAGATGTGCACTCCTTGCAAGCCTAAGTAGGGTAAATAGGAATATGCTATAAAGAAGATTCTTCCGCGCATGTAAAGAGTTCCGTAAATTATTTGTGAATCCATCCAGAAAACATGTTTGAAGCATTAGTTTCGTTTAAGGTCTTACAGATTTGAATATTATTTGAGAAAATTTGTAAATTTTATCAGAATGAACAGTGTAATTTTGTTAAATTGTATTCAGATCATTTTGTACGTAAATATTACCTTACAAGAGTTTCCAACAAATGGACCAATCTCCCTTTTTCCTCTGCCTTTTTACTGTTTGTTTTTTGCCCAAGTTAAGTTGGCACGGAGTGTAGGCTTAAATATGAGAAATGCCCCTATTAAAGAACTTGCCCGTAAATCACAGGATTTATTTCCTCTGATAGATACAGACACTCGAATTGACTGTTAGCTTTTCCGGCAAGACAAATAAATTTTTTAAAAAAATTTGGATTCATAATTTTTATGAAATTTTAAAATCTGAAGTTTGGAACAATGATTGCAATCATATGCAAGAAAAGTATAATTTTTTTAATTTAAGGAAATAAATTTTTTAATTAAAAATTAATGAAAACAAGTTTACATTTCAGCAAATTTGCTTATCCTTCAGATTGTTAGGAACTTCAAAGAGGCATCAAATCGGAATCATAGAATGTTTATTTTTTATGTTTTTTTTTCATTTTTTCGAATATGGAATGTTTTACTAAATTATATATTTATCCGGAATGCTTTGTTCGATACATAAGACTCATAAAATTATTATTTGCAGAAAGTACAGGAGGTTCCAACTACAATGTTAATTTACCTGGTTTCTTTAAGACTTTTGAAGTATACAGACGTGCAAACTTGTTTTTGTACCAACGCATATAATGTAATAATAATAAAAAACAAATATTTAAAAAAAATGAAAAATTTAACAAATTTTAAAATTTATTTTTTTAAGTATGGAAGAATCATTTAAAGTTATTTCTACAGACATGGTATTTCTTAAATTTTAAAGGAAAGAAATTTTCAATTAAAAAATAAAATATAACTCATGCTTTGAAAACAAGTTAACTCTCTAGCCAATTGGCTTATCTCTCAGAGGGTTACAAAAAAAAAAGATATTATCTTGGTGTACCTTAAAAAGGAATGAATAAGTTATGTACCATTTTGGAACACTTTGTTTGGGGCACTAAATTAAAGGTAGGCTAATCTTATATTGAAAGTTTTGTTCATATCCTGATTGGCAAACAGCCAAAAGGAAATTTCCTTGCAAATATACATATTATAACAATAATCAGTTTTTCTTGTCCATAACTTTTTTCAGTAGTTTCCATAGGGATTGAATTAGTTTTATTATTGGTAATGGTCTCATATTCTTGGCAGCATTAGAAAGCATATGAAAACATAAAATATTTTTAGATATTTTGGGCCCATTTTCAATTGAGGAAATTCGTTTTTTAAGATCACATAATGCAAAGCATTTCGAAAATCAAGTAGAGCAATATTTTTCAAACTGATGAAATAAGTTTTTAAAACAAATAATGCATGCCGCTGAATAATAATAATAATTCAATAAACAAGTATTAATTATATATAATCATCTTTAAATAAATAAAAATATCTTATGTGTTTTACATTTCAAATGTGTCTAAACTTTGCAAATTATATGTATGTCCTTTATGAAATTTTAGGAATAACGTGGCATTTGTTAGAAATGGCATGTCACTTACGTATAAGTAGTTTCATACTAAACATCTTCAGAACAATAACTTTTATATTATAGGTTTAAGTAAACATAAATAACATTTTTATACAAGTTTAAAAGCAACTTCAAGAGCTAAAAAAAAAACTACACTGTGTGTGATTTTCAATACTTTGTGTAATGAAATAAGTTTCAATTGGCATTTTAATATATGTTAGGAGAAAATAAGGTTATTTGTACACTAGAAAAATAATTTATATTTGCAGTAATGTATAATAAAACTCAAGATTTCCATACACCGTGCATTCAAATTTATGTTTAAGTTGTTATTTTGTTATTCAAGTCAGTTGAAAAAGGGTTTCTGAGACTATTAAAATCAAAACTGTGACGAAAAAAGTTTAAATTAACGAGAAAAACGTAATAAAATGTTGTGTAATTGAAAGAAAAAATGTATCGAGGAAAACAAATTTGAAGAATTCTTATTTAAGCTCATATAAAGAAATATTTTTCCAAATATATTCACAAGATCTTTTTACTTCCTTTACAAAAAAAAATTATGTGACTGGTCACTTCACTCGTTACTAATTTTGTTTCTCAAGGAATGAAGCCTTTATAAACATGACGATGGAAAACCGTGGTTCTTTAGTCCGTATGCAAACTGACTCATATAACGAGTAGCCTGAATAACTTGGTTAGGCAGTTTTAGCAATGCCAAACGAAAGTTAGTTCATGATGCGTTGTCATCTGAGTCCCTTTTTTTAGTAACATGAGTCGTCTATATTTCTGTGTGCTAGAAACAGAAACTTTTGTATTTCCGTCTTAAATGATTAATTGTTAAATGATGCAGAATTATCTAATACCCCAACCTTGGATAGCTCATATATTAGATAAATCGTATAAAAATTTCTACCTTTGTTTAACTAAAACGTTTGAAGACTGAATTCTTGAAACTGAAGCAAAATGCTTTATAAGAGCAATAAAAAAAATTGAATTATCTCTCTGCCCTTGTTTTTTTCCTTAAATACCATTTTTTAATGGCATGATTGCATATTTGCATACTATTGTGTGATACAATGGTAATTTAGGAACATAAAATTTACGCATTACATTTTGTGTTTCTACATTTTACTAAAAAAAACACGTTTCACATTTAAATTTTTAGTTAGCAACACATCATTTCAATCCATTAGCATTAAAATAAGTTGTTATTATATTTAAAAAATAAACGATTGGTTAATAGCCTAAAACAGTTTACTACTAATATATACTTATAAAAATACAGAATTAAAAATTGAAATCTCAAGAAGGGAAAACAAGTTTACAGCAATGCATATTTGTTTATCAATCTAAGGGTTTAAAAAATTATAATGTAAATTTTGACGAAACAACCTTCAACTATAGCCGTTTGTTTATCCTATAATTTATTAAGATAAAATATTATGAGATATACATAATTTAGTAAAATGTGCAAATGCCACACATCTAAGTGTAAACACTTTTAAAATTACGGGGTTTTTTTCGTATCACTAAATTTTTTTAAAAGAAAATAAAAATGAAACAACAACACCCTAGGTGTTTTTCTAGGAACTGATGTCGATTCTCAAAAAAAAGTTTACTACTAATATATAATTATAAAAATACAGAATAAAAAATTGAAATCTCAAGAAGGCAAAACAAGTTTACATCAAAGTATATTTGTTTATCCCCCTAAGGGTTTAAAAAAATGTTTTAATGTAAATTTTGCATAAAGGACCATAAACTACAGTCCTTTATTTATCATATAACTTATTAAGATTAAATAACATCAGATCGACATAATTTAAAAAAATTTGTAAATGCCACTCATCGAAGTGTAAACAATTTTAAACTTACGTTTTTTTTCCGTATATCACCACAAATATTTAAAAGAAAATAGAAGTTAAACAACAACACCCTAGGTGTTTATCTAGGAACTATTTTCGATTCCCCAAAAACAGTTTACTTGATACATAATTATAAAAAATACAGAATTAAAAAATGAAATCTCTAGAAAGAAAACATGTTTACATCAATGTATATTCGTTTATCCCTCTGAGGGTTTAAAAAAATGTTTTAATGTAAATTTTACCTATACAACCTTAAACTATAGTCGTTTGTTTATCCAATAATTGATTAAGATTAAAATAACATTATATCTAAGCAATTTAATAGAATTTGTAAATGGCCTCACCATCGGAGTGTAAACAATTTTAAACCTACGGGTTTTTTTTCCGTTTCACCAAAAATATTTAAAAGAAAATAAAAATGAAACAACAACACCCTAGGTGCTATTCTAGGAACTATTGGCGATTCCCAAAAAAACTAAGGAGTTTTAAAACATAGTGTTAAACATAACAATCATCTCTTTCAACTGAGCTCACCTGTGCCCTTTCAGCCGCCTGCAAGAACTGCACCTGACTCCCTGACGAACTCGCCGATTGACTGCGAGGGAAAAGTATGTTTTCCATTGACTTGCAATAGAGGGTTCACACACAGTGTGTAAGAAAGCAGTCCGCTCAATCACTAGAGAATGGACTTGCAATAGAGGGTTCACACACAGTGTGTAAGAAAGCAGTTAGCTCAATCACTAGAGAATAGCAGACGAAATGTTATTTTAAGATTCGTTTCAAAATGTTTTTACATCTCTATTGAGCTGTTAGAGATTCAAATTCCTTGTGTTTTTCTTATATGTGGTAGTAAAGTTCAACAATAAATTATATTAATTTGAATATTGATGATAGTTGATGTTAAGAAACTGTTTTGATTTTCTTGCGATTTTAACTTTCATCAGCAGGATGAAATGTAGGACTCCATAAATTTGAATTCTTATTGTTTACACATAAGTAGACATTCTATGTCATATTCAAATTGTCAATGTCCGTTTTCTATGAATATTCATAGCTTTTTATCTTAAAGGTAACAAGATATATATTTAAGTACTATGCTGATAAATAATTGCTTTTCAAACTACTTTGAAACTTTAATATGCGATAGCACAACAGACTAAAATAGTTTCAACAAACAATAATTCCATAAACTATCAGCATTAATAACAGATCAACAGCCGTAAATATAACTTCATAGAACTCATGGCCCCTACATTATCTTCAAAACGAACAGAAGGAATTCAAACGGGAGAATCACTGGAGAAACACCGGTTTCGTCATTCCAAAACAGCGCTATTTCCGGAGCCGAGATTCGAAATTCGATGCGTATCTAAAACAGTATCAATCCGAATTTTCCAAACACATTTCCGGGATTGATTCCTAAGTCGATCCGAAAGGTCACATCAGTACAAAAGTACTCAGTACTCATTAGGAGATGCAAATATGATGAAAACGTGCGTCGGAGTACGATCGTAAATAACAACCATAAGCCGGCCGGATGCTCAAGAGCAGATTCAAGGGACCGCCACATCATGGCGCAGGGTTGCAGGCATTCTTTTGTTTATCGCTCGTTTGGGGAATTTTTGATTTTGGCGGGATTCCATTTTTTCATGGATTTGCCGTGTTGATTTTATTTTTGAATCAGGGACACGTTGACATATGTAAAGTTTAAGGACTGGGTTAATTTTATAAACATGCAAGACATTTTCAATGCATACCAATGGTTGGTTTGGTTTATTTGAATGAATATTTATGTAAAGACAGCACAACATAAAAGAGTAATTGGTTATTATAAGAAATACTTAACACAATTTAACGATAAGTTTTTGTAGATTACGGAATATTTTGAATAACCCTCGTGTAGCTCAAGTGCGACGATAATTCAAACCTAACCTAACGGTATATTTTGCCGTTAAGAGTATGACAAAATGATTAATGACAGTGATTTCGCCCTCTAGAAGGAGAGTGTAGGCTTTATAGCCCATTACCCAGCTCGCCAGAAGAAACAGTCAGAAGAGACACACAACCACATAGACAAATAGCCGTTAAGAGTAAGTTTGAGAAAGTTTAAAACCCTGCTACTAAATTTCTACTTGTCTAAATTTGTAATTATATGTCAATCATTTTGTTTTATCTAATAGGACTGCTTATGGTGACTTAGGGCATTTGCAGACTCGGCATAATCCTCAAAACTAAGAGATATTTTTCTGTTGCTTTTCATTTAAGCAGGCATATTTATGACGCACAGATGCAATTAATCCGAGCTCGCCATAGATGTCGAAAATATGCCGATAATTATTTTTTTCATTTATCTATGTCAATATTGTTTCTAAGGGATCTTTAACATGACCATAATCATACAACCTGTTTAGCTACGATTTTTCCATCCTGAATCCCTACTGACTCAGTAGGGAAAGAACACGCTATCTTAAGGTTATGGGGCTGGTACGCTATACGCCACTGAGAAGTTAAAGATGCGTTGACACTCAAAATCACAACAAAAATGTTTAACTAGATATATTTTGTTAGGAATTATTTCGGAGGAGCCAATACAATTCCGTTTTGAAAAAAGTATTTTGAAGGATAAATATTTGAACTGAAGTTCAAATTTTAATGTAAGTTATCGTAAAAGTAAAATTAATTTAGTTTTCTAAAAGAAATTGCTAATGAAAATATTGTGCCATGACGTTATGCTAACTTAAGTGATATTTCTATATTTAGTTTTTTAAGGGAATGTATTTCTAAGAGATATTTTGTAAATATTGAAAATTTTGGCTTGGAAGAAAATCACCCCTCACTCACTGTTAATTCAATAATAATTTCCAACTAACCCGTTGACCTCATTTAATTTTGTCGTTTAAGCTATTTCACGCTTTCACCACATTAATAAAAAATAGTACAGGATATGTCAAATAAAAGTAACCGATTAAAAGAAAAAGTTAGCTGAGTGGGGTTTTACCACGTCGTTTTGTATCTAAACCCAACTATAAGCTATAACTTTCCAAAGAGAACACTCTCTGCTGAAATATAAATACATAATTTTCACATGTACTAAGATTACATAGTGCATTTATATATTAAGCCTAATCGCATCCACTATTTCGACCACTTTTATTTGATAAACATGGGGTATAGCCCATTACCCCGCTCGCCAGAAGAGACAGACACAAGAGACACACAAAGAAGGGCGCCACAAACACATAGACAAATAACAACATTTGTTGACAAACACAAACATCCACGCCTTTACCAGGATTTGAACCCGAGCCCAGCAGCTCCAAAGGCTACTACACTAACCATTGCGCCAGCGGACAGGCAGAATGAGAAGAAAGAAAAATATTTAAAACTTTATTTGTGACAAAATCTTTGTATAAATGTGTCGTGACCAGGGCCAATGTTATTTAACAGAAATTTATCAAGCACTTTCAGGTGTTTTTGTTTAAATAAATAAACAGCTTGCTCCTAATTAAGTAACAAATTCTACAAGCGATAATTTATAGTATTTCACTGACGTTTTGTCATTTTTATGAAGATTTTTTTATATAAATAACTATTCTGACAAGAAATTATCCCAGAGCTTGTAGACTATAGGAATTAATTTACCTGAATCGGGATGATCCAGGTGACCTTTTATTTTATAAATATAGACAATGCCGCTGACTCCAGTAAAAAAATAAGCTAAGCTGATTTCTTTTAGAGACGAGAATGCTATTTTAAGCCCAGCCGTCTTCTAAATAAAACTCATCTATTATTCCAGGATTTGCACTCAGGCAAACTTGGGGACAAGCGAGGGTTACAACCACCGTACAGACTGAGCAAAAGGGTATTTCTGAATCTTAGTAAATAAAATATAATTATCGAGCGTAAAAATGGGATATGTACTTCAGCCTCGGGGCAAGGATGGCCGAGTGCTTTGGACCTTTACGCTAGCAGTCTGCATGCTGTAACGGGTGCGGGTTCTATTCTCGCCTTCGCCCTGGGTTTACTTCCTTGCTCTTTGACAGTAAAAATTCTTTCTGTGTCTGTCTTACTTGACGAAGGCTTAAAAAGAGGGTCTCTGATCAAGCACACAAGCTGGAATATATATGTATCTACCCCTACATCAGCCTTTAAGAACAGAAATAGCAATATGCTGTGCCTAAGAACAATTTCAGTTCTTCTTTTAATCGACTTAACCCTTTCGTTACTGAAGCGCCCCAAAACGCCCAAACAACTAAGGATTCAATAATGTAATTCTTATCAAATATTACGAGGAAGCAAAAATTCCCTCGTAGCGAATGGGTTAAAGCGAAATGAGGGTTATTAAATGTGTGTGTTTGTATGTACGCATATAGAGTTTGGCTGTTACATGCTTGAATTTTGGGACACGTTGATCGCTAACCCTGAATTTTTCTTTTGTATACGCAATTTGTTTCTGAAATATTTTGCATAAAGTAACCTTGAAAGTAATTTTTTTAATTTATAATTATACATTAGTTTAAAGACATAATGATAGTAAATATGAAATATGTATATGGTATTGAAGTTTATATATCTAGGGTGATCAGGCGTGCTGCATTTACTCGCAGTTCTCAGTTTGGTTGTTATAATTCAAATCTCTAACAATACAAATTGTGCAAATAATCTCCACTAAATTTTTTAAAGTTTCATCTATCAAAACAAAGTAAATATGAATTATGAAAAATTAATGATGATTTATAGCTGAAAAGTTAATCACTGATGCAAATTTGGTCAGGCTCGATGCATGTGTTACCATGACTATCCCTTTGTGGGATACAGTCGTATAAACCCGTCACCTCAGGTTTTCCAGCAATACACATAATTTTTAAAACTGTATGAGATAAATAACTTTGTTTAATTTTGAAAGTTAAATCATGGAGAAGCCACCTAAAACCATTTACAAATGAATTTTTTTTTTTTAAATTTAAGAAATTAAATCGTCAATTAAAAATTTTAACTTAAAGCAAGCTCGTGCAGTGAAAGCAAGTTAACACTTCAGCCCCTGCTTATACCTCAATCATGCCGCAACGGTGGCGCAATCGTTAGGATGCTAGCCTTTGGAGCTGCTGGGGCCGGGTTCGAATCCCGGTCTGGCATGGATATTTGTGACCGTCAATAAATGTAGTTATTTGTCTGTGTGTGTGTTGTCCTTTCTTTGTGTGTCTCTTGTGCTTGTAAAAAAATTATTTCTGTGTCAGTCCCACTTGA
This sequence comes from Hylyphantes graminicola, assembly GCA_023701765.1. Classification (NCBI taxonomy): domain Eukaryota; kingdom Metazoa; phylum Arthropoda; class Arachnida; order Araneae; family Linyphiidae; genus Hylyphantes; species Hylyphantes graminicola. The sequence goes on along the minus strand of CM043117.1, from coordinate 56,361,495 downwards.
CGAAAGCTTATAAGCGGTTGTCTGAACAAGCACACAAGCTGGAATATATATGGGTAATTCCACGTCAGAAGAGACCACTACCGCAAAAAAAATATTTTTTTTCTACACTTGCAACTTTTATATTTGCTTTAGAAAGGTTTGAATTTTATTATTTTTGTATCAACAACTATGATTGTTTCATCTTTGGCAACACAGCAGCTTCAAAATATCCGCTTTGTTTTGAAAGCATGGTCTCGTGTTTTTTCATCATTTTGAACAAATGAATTTTAAGGTACGAAGCACATTTTATCAGATTTTTGATAAAATTATTAAAATACACTATCAGAAACTATTAATTGGTATTTATAACTAAACGATGTTTAATTAGGAAGATAAAAATCACCTTTTTGACTGTAGTGTCAGTCACGAAAAGATAGAAAAGTTTCTATAACTTTTTAAAAAAAGGCTTTACTTCGAATTTTTTACGATATTTTCTTACTTTAGTAACCTCTGTGTAATTCCACACCTCTTAATTTTAAAATGAAAAGCATTTTCTCTATTTATAACACATTTTAGCTTTGTAGTGTCAGTCACAATGTAGTGTGAGTCACAACTTCTTTTTGATCTAGATGTTTTAGATTAACTATAATCTTTGTAGATTTCTTATATTTTGATAATTTTGATTTAAGATGGCTATATCAACAGCTAAAAGGAAAAAGAGACCAAAGGGGAAGTTTTTAGGAGGGGATGAATTAAAAAAATTTAAAGAAAATGAAAGCAAAAACCACTTTACGGACAACACTTCAATTAAAAGTATTTCACCTCCATTGCAATCCTCCAACCGTTTGACAACCTTGGGTGGTAATTTTTTTCCAAAAGTCATGGTCATCTTCGCCTTCAGTCATGGTAAAGGACCAATTGATGAACTTCGTGATACAGTGAGGAGGGGATAAAAGAAGTCACACTTTTTATCAAATTTGACTCACATTTTGCAAAGATTTTTTTACTTTGAATAAGAAATCTGTCCAAACATATCACTATTATACATTTCTGACAACTGTGTAAAGGGCAAAATAAGTAGATTAAATGATATATGCTCATCAAAGAAGATAAATACTTCATATTCCCTGACACTCAAAAATTACTCTGTTTTTTTAAAACTCAACAAATACTTACTTAAAACAACTTCCAATGTTTCATTAAATCCCCCAAAATATTACAAGGCGGATAAAACAAATTTAAATGTTGTAAAAAAAATATACCTCTTAACAAAATTCTGAAAATGAACTTGATGCTATAAAAAGAGCTTTATTTCCATTTATAGTTAAATTATCGTTAAAAATTGTGCTGGCAAATGTTTAGTAAAGATGCTTAATCAGTAAAACTGAAAACTGAAAGGAAGGTTTTTCAGAAAATGCTATTGAATAAAGAAGTAAGAGAAACTACCAGAAACCAACTTTAGGGGACCTTGAGTAACTTTTTGTAATTATATATTTTTACCGTGTACGCAATTTTTAACTTACCATGTTCAACACTATTTACATACGTTTTGTTATTATTGCCAAAATTTCCATTTCTGTGATACAATTCACATGATGTAGTGTGTCACAAGTTGAATGTAGTGTAAGTCACCCACAAAAGTGTTAATAAATTATTTCCTATGATATTTCAACACTTTTTTGCTATTAAATGATTCAGTTTTAAACCTTATACTTAAAATAAGCACTGGTAGAATGTTGATTTGGTTGATTTGCTGCATTTTGAAGAAAAAATTAGAGTTTAACAAAATTACCAGAAACCAACTTTAGGGGACGTTGTGTATCTTTTTCTAACCATAATTTTACCATTTATGCAATTTTTAACCTACCATGCTCAAAATTATTACCATATGTTGTGTTATTATTGCATAAAATTCCATATTTGTGATACAATTCACAATGTAGTGTCAGTCACGAATTGAATGTAGTGTCAGTCATGCACAAAAATGCTAATAAATTATTTCCTATGGTATTTCAATACTTTTTTGGAGTTAATATATTTAGCCTGAAACCTTATACTTAAAATAAGCAGTGGTAGAATGCTGAATTACAGCGCAATCAGAAGAAATTCGAATTTTCCTGATAGCCAAAAATCTACGAACTTTCGTGTGGTGTCAGTCACATCAGGACATTTTTATTATTTTTAGTTAAATAATAAATTTTTTAAAAAATTACTGATTGCTAAAAATACTATATGCTACGGGATATACTGACACACAATATTTTTTTAAATAAATATAAAATAATTATGAGCTATGCAAACGAAATTGGTTAAATCGTGCTGATGTAGTGTCAGTCACGCGTGGAAATGCCCATATGTACGTACCATACCATACCCTCAATCATATTTTATTGACTTTGTTTCTTTTGAGAAAATTATAAAAAAATTTAAAAGAAACTATTTACACATTTTGTATAGCTAGAGATTTGAATTACAAGCCAAAATGAGTACTGCAAAATGTATTATTGCTTGTCACCCTAGAGGTTTTTACTTTAATACCATATATGTAGATCCTATTTACTACCATAATGTCTTTACGTAATTTTTTTTAATGATTTTACAGTCAAAAAGTAAACCCCTGAAACAAATTTAGTAAGGCTATGCCAGTTTGCAAATCCAGGCTCACGAAATGACGACACTGAACGTTACCATGACTTGAACATAAACACTGCCAACCTTGGCGATCTTTTGGTGCGAAATTCCGACAGTGTAACCCTTTCCGGATTGCACTGTGGGTAGGGGCGTCTGTGCCGGTAGCCAGATCGATCCCTCAAGAATCAGTCTGATGACGTCACGCCTTAACTATTACAAAGGTCACTGGGTTACCACTACCACGCATAGGGGGGGGGGGGGGGGGATACACCAAAAGGTGTAGAGAACGCGTAGTTAGGGTTTGTAACGGATACTAATCTTGTCGAATTCGATTTATGATTATCTGATGTGACAATGTGTTTTTGCTTCTAAAGATAGTGATATAATAGAAAGATAATACAAATAAGATAAAACAGATAGTGTATAAAATATATGTTTTGCGTTATAATGCATATATTATTAATAATAATTGGGAATTCAATATAAAATTAACAGATCTGATGTAGAGAAAATAAATTTTATTGATTAATTCTTACACTTGGAAAATATATTTTTTTTAAACTATTTTTACGGTTGTTTTAGATTTCGATAGATATTATTTTCGGTATATTCATTATGCAAATACTATCAAAGAATATTTGTTTGAACTTTTATACAACTAGTTATTGATACAAAGTATGAGGTTTATGCTGTAAAATATAGTAAACAAAATTGAGCCCATCAAAATATATCCTAGTTGTGAATGTATAGTTACCGGTTTTTAAAAGCTTGCAGTCAAAAAAAATTATAATTACAATATAAAACTTTCCTTTGAGAAATTTTATACTCATTGAAAACTGATTTTGTAAAGTATGTTTTTTTCTTATATGCATGTATTGTGTAAAATACTTTTGAAATGTAATGGAAGTACTCATCAATATAACTCGCTCATTGATTGGCTCTTACTCATTACTTATTGATTGCTCTGAGGATATATATTTCGTGCAAATGTGTTAGGTTTATTCGAAAATTCTTACATAACTTTGTTTACCTAAGTCGATTAAGTTTGAAAATGCTATCAAGAAATGATAAAAATATGAATGTTAGTTCGTGGAGAATGATTTTGAACATCAGTGTATCGATTTTAACTGATATCGATATAAGTTGATCTGATAAAGGGTTTTCCGCAATTGATTCTTACTTTACGTACTAAGAGATGCGCTAATATTGGTAAAAAGCTGTCTAATATACATTCATTGGTTCTTATTATGGACAAAATATTCTTTTGTGGTTTAATAATAAAGAAAATGAAGTAAAGATAGGGTGACTATATACATCTAGGTGAAAAAACTATATACATCTATATATACAATACAATATTCATATATTTAAAGAAGTGCTTGCTCAAAGCAATTCTGCTTTTTGCTTCCACACTTACGTTTATAACGTAAAAAGTGGAAGGTTTTATAATCGTTCAGTCCGTCTGTCTGTCCGTCCGTTCGTCACCCACTTTCACAGAACAAACCAAGCGTCGTACAAACTAGTGGGATAACGTCATTTTGAAGTAAAAAATCAGACTAGGTTACATTCCAAATTTCATTAAAAATTTAAATTGGAAGAATATTTAAAAATTAAACAACTAAATATTTAAACTACATTGAAATAACATGCAAATTCCATTTTCATTCAATAGTTTCAATGTTGCCATTTCGTCAAACGTACGAAAAACTTTATTTAAAACTAGCAAATTTATACCCGTACTTCGCACGGATTTAAAAAATATCAAATCGATCCAAGTATGTGTACAATATAACCTGTTATAAGATCCTAAACTCAAGTTATTCATCCTGTTCGTTTTCAAGTATGAAGTCCCGTTTCATTGTTTTAAAATTCCAAAATAAAAAAATGCGGAGTAAAATGCACTCATAAATGTCATCACAATTCCATCATAAATACATAAAACCTTTTAACTCTTTTGGCTCGTTTTGGGAAATAATTTGGCGAGAAAATAGATATATCTACAAACACACCCATTATACAGCTTTAACACAATGACCTTAGCACAACAAACAGCTTATATACATTTAAACATTTGCCCATTTGGCATTGCAACATTTGCCCATTTTGGCAACAACAAACACCCCCATTGCAACATTTGCCCATTATAAACATTTTGCCCATTTGGCGAGTTTGGCAACAAATTTGGCGAAAAAATAAAGATTAAAACCCTGATATGCATCTTTAGTGCAATGAGGGGGGGGGGGGGGGGGGCTTTATTAACCATCATAGTTCAGTTATAGCTTAACAAATATTTGGCCAATCTGGCGAGATTGGCAACGTATTTGACGAAAAAATTAAGACATAAAATCCTAATATGCAGCTCTAGTGAGATGGCCTTTATTAACCATCTTAGATCAGTAATAGCATTACAAACATTTTGCCCATTTGGCGAGTTTTTAATAATAATTTGGCGAGATTGGCAACATATTTGGCGAGAAAAGTAAGACATAATACCCTAATATGCAGCTCGTGCGATGGCCTTTATTAACCATCATAGTTCAGTAATAGTTTAACAAACATTTTGCCCATCTGGCGAGATTGGCAAAGTATTTGGCGAAAAAATAAAGACATAAAATCCTAATATGCAGCTCTAGTGAGAAGACCTTCATTAACCATCTTAGTTCAGTAATAGCTTTACAAACTTTTTGCCCATTTGACGAGTTTTAACTAATAATTTGGCGAGATTGGCAACATATTTGGCGAAACAATAAAGACATAAATCCCTTATATGCAGCTCTAAAGCGATGGCCTTTATTAACCATCATAGTTCAGTAATAGCTTAACAAACATTTTACACATTTGGCGAGTTTTAATTAATGATTTGGCGAGATTGGCAACGTATCTGGCGAGAAAATAAAGACATAATACCCTAATATGCAGCTCGTGCGATGGCCTTTACTAACCATCATTGTTCAGTATTAGCTAAACAAACATTTTGTCCATTTGGCGAGTTTTAATTAATAATTTGGCGGGATCGGCAATGTATTTGGCAAGAAAATAAAGGCCTAATATGCAGCTCTAGAACTTATAGGTTAACTACACATTTATTGCCGGAATATGCATATTTGTAATCAACAGAACCTTCATTGAAGAAATCATCAACTAAATCAACAAACATCAACCACAATAATCAAGGAATGAAGACTTGTCGGAAATACGTCACTTGAAACATATCAATTATTTTCAAATAATGAATTTAGTTCCTGAAAGTTATGGCAACACAATAAAATAAACATTTTCAATTTTATTTATTTTTGTTGAAAGTTTCATTTATTTTTTTCAGCAGATGGCACCAGGAAAGTAAAAAAATGATCGGATTTGAGCCAAAGTGGTGTAGTTTTTCCAGAAAATTCGAATTTTCTCTAAAAATAGAACACTTTGAGCTCTGAAAGTTCTTATTTTGTAACTCAAGTATGAACTACGCATTTGTGCCAAGTTACGAGTCAAACAAATGTCTAGTTTGTGAGTTTCGAAGAGACATACACACATACACACAACACATACAAAATTTCATTTTTATTATTATAGATAAAAATAAAACCTTTGAAAGAATATTTATTTATGTGATATAATTCGGTTTGGATTGTTGCAATATCACAATGGAGCTTTTTTGACGATTCATTGTGTATGATGTATGAAGAAAGATGTATACAAAACTCTAATTTTGCATAAAAGTTTGCAAAGTTTCGCTTTTATTTTTAAAGCATAAATTTTACTACTTATATATTTTTTTGAAATGTAAATTAAATTCTGGCGACTAAAAGATACATATTTATTAAAACATTGCATCATTATTCTTCGAATTTCAAACAAATTTAGCAAACGATAATGAGTAATTTTTAATTTGCGAAAGTATGTAAATGAAAATAGTTAACTTTGGCGTTCAAAATTTTTAATTAGAGATTTTCTTTCTGAAGTGTATAAATTGTGTGTTTTCTGTGAGCATATATTGTGGGGAAGCGGTTTAGGTGACATATTCTGTATCAAACCTACTTGTTTTGTTAAACAAAACCTTAAATTACACTTTTTACAAAAGACGTTGGAGAAACCTTTGTGACAGAATCTGCATTTTCCACCATCTCTGAAAATGAGGAGGTGGCCTACTCCATCTCTCATGATCGATTAAATTAGTAAAATTTTTGCTTTAAAATTAAAAGTGAAACTGTATCTATTTTTTATACAAATTTTTAATTTTTTTATGCATCTTTCTTCCAGCATATATAATGAACCATCAAAATAACTTCATTGTGCAATTACAACAATCCAAATTGAATTATATCATAAAAATAAATATTTTTTCAAGAGTTTTATTTTTATTTTAAATAAAGTTTCTCGTACGTTTGGTGTAATGGCAACAGTGAAAATAATGAATAAAAATGGAATTTAGATGTTATTTAAATGTAAATTAAATTTTTAGTTGTTTAAATTTTAAATCTTCTCATTTAAATTTTTAATGCGACTTGGAATGTAGCTTAAACTGATTTATTGCTTCAAAATAACGTATATCCTACTTATTTGTGAGACTTTTGGTTCGTTCTGTGAAAGTGGGTGGCAGACAGGCAGACGAATAGACTGAACGATTATAAAACAGTCCCCTTTTTATGTTGTAAACGTAGTGTGGAAGTTAAAATATTCAAGTGTAAGAAACAACTAATCATGTCAATAACTACCCTAACTTCATGAAGTAGCATTTATGCAACCTTTAGTTTTTAGCTTGTATTTTTCCAAAGACAGTGGTAATCGAACAACTTAAACAATTTTTTAAAACTATAGAACATAAGAAATGTGAAAAATATTTTTCAAAGTAAAAACAAAACAAAATTAATATGAAAAATAATTCAATGGACTTGTATTGTAGAGACAACGAGACATGATGCAAAAACCCAACAACCCAACAAGTTACCTTCTTCTAAAACAAAAATAATTTTAACTTTGAACATTGTTTTCACTCTGATCGAAGCTTCTACTGTTCTTCTAACAAATAACAATGAAACATACTCGCTGACGTCACTTAACAAACATAAGTTAGGGGAAAAATCCCAGGTTGCATATATGCTACTTCATGAGAATAAGGGTTAACCAAATATTCATTCACCGGGGCATGTTCTTTCACTGGTCAGTCTACCCTATTGAGTGTTTTAAATAAATTTGAGCAGAAATACTATGCATTCTTCCTTAAATTAAAAAATTAATTTTATTCTATGAGTATTTAATTTACTTATTTTAAAGACGAAATTTCTAAGTTATAAAGAATGTCTGTAGTATAATGAGTGGTTCTTGCAATAAAAATAAATCACACAAAACACAACAGAGCAAAACATTGCAAGTTTTTAATAAATATTGGTAACATTTAACAGATACATACACACAAGCCGCCAATAAGGTGTTGTTTGCTACACAATGAATATGCACTGTTAAATCAACCTCCATAGCAGAATACAAACAGAAAATGAAACAAATGTCATTTTATAACGTAATCATTTTCACGATTGTCGTTTCATTGACATATTTTACAGCAAATAAAATAAGCAAATGGAAACAAATCGAAGAGGAATTAAAGGAATGACAGATGTTAGAAGACATACTTAAAACTTGAGCATTTTGCTCTATATTATTTGTGGCTTGAGTACAATAGTTATTGTTTTTATTTTAAAAGTAATTTTTTAAATTGATTTTGAATATAGTTCATTTTTTTCCAGAAGTGTGATGCTCCAAAAAATGTTCTTTCATATAACCAAATAAATGTCAGGAAAATTTTGCTATTCACAGCTATTTGCCAGGATATCCTAGAAATAAAAAATATAGACTCAGATATGACTGTCAAAAAACACAGTAAAATTAACAGCAAATTAAAAAAAATCATCAAAGTGAATAGCTTAGTTTTTTACTACTGGTAATTCAAGGCAATTATATTTTCGTTTCATAATAACAATCGGTCATCATCAAAAAAAAACTTGAAAGATAATATTATAATTTAAAATCTGAAAAAGAAATATAATTTTTTTATTCAATTGAAATTACTATTTTTTATTTTTGATCTGAAATATTACTTTTGGAAAATATATATTTTTTATTAATATTAAACATTACTTTCTTATTTTTTAAACTATATTAACAGCCTTTTTATATATTTTTAGTTTTCATTTGGTCCATCTTAGACAGATCTGTAACCAAATAGAGCGCCATACTAGTGATAACTATATTATTTAGATTCATATAACCTTAGAAAACTACCATTTCTATAGGAAGTACACTCTCAAAGCAAAATAGTGAATCCACTCATATAGGATAAGTGCATTTTCAACACTGGAAAGGAGTAAAAATTAACTCAGACTGAGTTAAAATCACTCGTTTGGAGTGATCCTGTAGGAGATTTAACTAAACAAAAAAGTGAAATCCACTCCAATAGGATAAGTGTATTTACGACACTGAAAAGAGTGAAAATTAACTCAGACTGAGTTAAATTCACTCGTTTGTTTTAAGAGTGTATATTCAAAAAATTCTTTAGGAACTTATTGCCTCTCCTTATGCTACTAGTGAAATATGTGGCTGATCCCTCCATGTTAAAAAAAAAATAATTTTCTACTATAATAGTATATATATGACGTCCTAAACATTGATCATGTGAATTTAATCCACGAAAACTTATAACTTGCACTTATTGTTGCATAAAAGTGTGTTCAGCCGAAAATAAATTAAAGCAAAGTTATTTAACTTTCTATCCATGTAACGATCTGTAATATATTATTTTATGCATTTACAAGGTGTACAACAAACGCCAGATTCACGAAGGGACATTAGTTGGCTTCGTCTGGCATGGCTTTTCGCTTCATTGCGATAGCTAACGCTCACAAAACCTTATCTTTACTGCCATTTACTGTATTTATTGCTGTACTTTACTGTATTTAACTACATTTAACTGTATTTGGAAGTTTGGGTATTATACTGTAATACTCCAACAACTCAACTGCCAGTTTAAAACCTTAAAACCTGAGGCGATTCAACCACGCATTTCAACTCACCCAAGGAAACACTTCAAACCCCTTATTCCTCTTCTTCTTCCTCCTCGTCCTCTTCTTCCTCCTCTTCTTCTTCCTCTTCTTCTTCCTCCTCTTCTTGAGCAGGGGGCGATGGCTGCCTTGCAGGGGGTGCAGGTTCAGGCTCCATCATGCCGAAGCTCAAAGGGTCCACGTCCAGCAAGTCATCGTCGTCGTATGTCCTGGGCTCGACGACCTCCTTTGCCTTGGGTGCCGTGGGGTCCCACTTGGGCAGCTGCTTGGCGCCTCGTTCCTTGAACTGGGCCATCCTCTCGGCCCACAGCTTCTCGTTCTGTTCCTTCACGGTGATGTCCAGGCCCTAGTGTCATCAGGTTAGTGAGTTGTGGGGAAGATTTATATGAAGAAGACAACGTTAGTTCTTGGCATATATGGTTTGGGGTCAGGAATTAACGTTGTTTCCATTCGTAAATCTTTTCATGTATCAAAGTTATAGATATTCTTTGAGTTAGTTAAAAACGAAAAATACGGTAATAATTTAACTTCAATTATCCGAAGCAGTAGCGACCAGTTTCCATCCGAAAAATGGGATTTATTTTCAAAAATAAGTTCTTTCTTAATGATTTACTAAATAACTGAAGCTCGTTCCTTGAACTGAGCCATCCTCTCGGCCCACAGCTTCTCGTTCTGTTCCTTCACGGTAATGTCCACGCCCTACAGGATTTTTTACAAAAAAAAAAGTTCTTTCTTAATAATTTACTAAATAACTGCGCCTCGTTCCTTGAACTGGGCCATAATCTTGGCCAACAGCTTCTCGTTCTGTTCCTTCACGGTGATGTCCAGGCCCTAGTGTCATCAGGTTAGTGAGTTGTGGGGAAGATTTATATAAAGAAGACAACGTTAATTCTTGGAATAGATTGATTTTGGGTCAGGAATTAACGTTGTTTTCTTTCGTGAATCTTTTCATGTATCAAAGTTATAGATATTATTTGAGTAGGTAAAATTCAATTACGATCTTTTTGTAATTATGCGTACCGTCGCTAGGAATACGTTAATCATTTAACTCCAATTATCCGAAGCAGTGGCAACCTGTTCCCATCCGAATTATGGTATTTTTTCCAAAAAAGTTTTCTTAATGTTTTATTAAATAACTGCGTCTCGTTCCTTGAACTGGGCCATTCTCTCGGCCCACAGCTTATCGTTCTGTTCTTTCACGATAATGTCCAGACCCTAGTGTCCTCATTTTAGTGAGTTACGGGAGGATTGGTAAAGAAGACAACGTTAATCCTAGTCAAAAATTGTTTTAGGGACTAACGTTGTTTTCTTTCATGGATCCTTTCAAGTATTAATGTTGTAGGTATTCTCTGAGTAGGTTAAATTTAATCAGGAGTAATGGGGACCGGTTTCCATTCGGATTGTCAATTTTTCCATACAAAGTTTTTATTTTAATAAATTACTGCATAGGATGTAAAAAACGCAAAAAAGGCTATTTTTGAATCCAAGGATCTTTTAATTAAATGAAAATTGGTAAATTTTACATGTGAAGGTTAGCTATACAATAATGTAATGAGCAAGATGATAACATTGCAGTTCAGATAGTCGAAGCTCGGATAATTGAAGTTTTACCGTTTTGCAGCAACCCATTGTAATATCGCGCTCTCGGTTACGTATTACTAGTTTTACATGTTTACCAATTTTCAATTGCTTAATTTTTACTTTAAGAATTTTAGTACGATATACAAACCATGTGTAATAAAATTCAAACAGTTGACGTTAGCTTGGTTCTTAATAGGAAAGCTAGAAATAATTAATTAATTCTTTTGTGTGTTATTATAATTATCTATATTAAATTTTCGATGTGATTATTTTATTCTTTGGTTGTGTTAGTTTTTATAATGCATATTTAAATGTAAATATAGGTGTATAAATTTATTATACGCTCTCATTCGTTTTAGTAGTTAAAATATTTGGTTTATCTACCGAAACTCGATATAAAAGGGTTTGCTGCTATAATAAAAAGGGTTTCAGTAATACAAAACCCGATTTAAGGTAAATTTACATTTAAAAAAGAAAAATAATATTTCAGTAATACATATTACTTTGAACCATTTTGTACATTTTACGTTTTCATTGACTCACAGTTAATTTTTGAATTCAATAATTAATTGTTAACAAGATTTTATACTTATTATTGAAAAATTTTAAGTCTAAATGGATTTATTTATTTTAATCAATTTTCCATCTTTGTTAATTGTAACTATTAATTTGCCAATTTTTTTTCAAAGTTTTAAATCAAATATAAAGAAAGTTTGTTTTACATTAAGTTGGTTTAAATAACATTTGCGTTAGTTAGTGTTTAAAGTTGAAATGAAGAGAAAGCAGTAAATAATTATTTGAACAGAAATATAGAGCTTTTAGAAGCAAGCATTGCTTTAAATGTTGCCTTTGATTTTACCTTTCTATTAAAGATAACTACAAAAAAATAGCGTAATTTAATTATAGCTCTTAGTAGCTCATGAATCTGCCAAAAATATCATAATTTTTTTTCACCATAATGGAAATGGTGAACAGGTTTTAAACATTAATACCGAGTAAGATTGTTTAAAAAACAAGTCAAATTTTTGGGTGCAAGAAATATTGCTACATTTGTTTTTCTAGATTAAAAAAAAATACCCAAAGCATTTTAAATATAGATAAAGAAATTTAGAGGAAATGTCTTCTTCACAAGCCATTAAAACATTTTGGATTCTAAATTAATGTTATAGTACCGAAAAATCGTTTAAAAAAGCCTGTTGAAAAACTGGTGAAAGATAGTATGAAAATATTGATTGCAGAAATATTTTTCAAAGAAAAACATATAAAAAGTATATTTTTATAGAAAATACATTTATAAAACATTTGTTTCGTGCAAAAGTTTAGAACATGCGTAAATTAAAAAAAAGGAAAATAAATGTTTAAAAAAATTGAAGTACATGCTATTTATAAAAGCTTATAAATATTGAAATAAAAATCAAAGTAAATAGAAATAAAAGGGTATTTTCAGGAAGATCTAATGTCATGCATTTGTAGATTATAAAAACCAAAAATGACGGTTGCTAAAAAATCTTTTTCAATTTTTTTTTCCTAAATGAAAAAGTATTCAAAAACTAAAATGTACAAAAATTCTATCAATACGTCTAAAAAAATAACAAAATATCTAAAAAATTCCAAAAAGTTTTAAAATGGGCATCAAAAATAGTAGTAAAACTCTACAAAAAAGTATCAAAAATCAAAAAGTTAACAAGTTTGAACTCATACAAAATATAATACAAGTATAATAAAATGAAGACTTTTAAGTTTGGTACTGAAGTCCATGATTCTCACAAAATACTGCACGATGTTCTTCAAAAACGGTGATAAACTTCCTTTTGAACGACTTTGAAATGTATCAAAATTTATATATATTTTATCCAAAACTCGCTGAACTTGACAAAAATGTGTTGAAGAAGGCAACTTCGAAGTAAATGGACACGTTGTTCGTTGCACAGAGGGAAAGGTTAACAATAAAAAGCGCATAAGCACAACTACACATACGATGTTTCTCAGAATTATCAAACTTTTCAGTAATGAAAGTTATTTAATAAAAATCTAGTGTATATAACTACTTGTAATTTTTTTTGAAAAACTTTTATAAGGATGCACTTTACTAAATAATAAAATGCCCATATTTTGTTTGCTTATCTTGTACGGTAGTTTTGTATATAGAATTGGATTTGAAATGCAACTCTCAAAATTATAACAAATAAAATTGAAATAAAATTATTCATATCAGTATTTACTGATATCACCAATTTTATTTGAATATTATTTGTTTTAAAAATACTTTTCTAATGTTAAAATTAATTGAATTTGTTTTAAAGCAAGTTGTTTTAATCGACTTAGATGATTAGACAACAGAGATTATTGTCTTGGTTAGGCTATCAACTAAGATAGTTTTAACATGTAGCTATTTTTTATGGAAAAAATCCTAAAAGCTCACTTTAGCTAAAATATATTAAACGTAACAAAACACAACAATAATGAGAAACATCGTATCAACAACACATTAAAAAAAGCTTTTCAAGTACCTAGAAATAAAATCTTAATAAAGTAGGTTTCATCTACTCTAAGGCAAACAGCATAGCACACATATCTAACTACGCAGGAAGGGAAACGGGATAGGAAGCACAAGAACCTATTTCTTATACATACACCATCGAACAATGCTTTCTTGTCAGAGTAAGCCCTGCGGTCAACACGACGTTCAAACTTGCTAGCAACGTGAATTTTCGGCTACGATAAAACAATGAAATACATTTAGTCACATCGTACAATGAGATATAAGGGCCATCATGAGAACGTGGAAAAGCAACTGGACATATGTGTTACTTTGGGATAGGTGGCACTAGGGTAAACTTTTAGTTCTGGAACATTTTGCGCCACCGAACGAAGTCCATCTTGTGTTTAACGTATTGAGTTACATGACTTGTTGGTTATTCGACCCTAAACTGTGGTGCACAGCATTGTCAATGGAATGAAATACTTAAACAAAGTATCATTAATCGTGTTTGCAACTTATTAAAATTTTCAATTGATCAAAATATGCTCCACTCACTCAGAAAGGGCTAAGCAAAAGGTGCTATAATTTTGGAACAATAATGACCCCAAAGAGCGAAGCGCTTTAGTTAGACCACGACTTTTTATCAGTGCTCTTTTTCTTTAAAAAAATGTGTCATATTTATCTCGAAACTGTAAAACTAAACGAATATTCCACATATACATGAAATAAAAAATCTACCTCGAACCAACAATCCCAAAATAAAATACTAAAAGAACCATTAGTATACCATTCGCTGATCGATGTCATTTCGAATTTCAATCACTAATTCAACAAATTAGTGTTCAACTTCCATGGATCTTACAACATTTTCAGCAGAAGCTTTTAAATGTCGTCATGATGCCCCTTTTCACTGATCCGCCACCGACTTACTTCCTCAAACCATGATTTCTTGGTTGAGAATGACCTTCGGTCCAGGTGTCGCTCATATTTGCTGGCGACTGATATCTTCGGCTTCAAGGGGGAAGTACAGGAAAAAATATGAACAAACAATGTTAAGGTTAGATCATGGTAACGATAGTAATGGGACTAGGGATGGGTCCTTAGTTCTTATGATTTGAATCGTACTTTTTTAATTAACCAATCGTTAATTTTTAATTTAAAAATCGTCATCTTGATCTGTACTTAAAAGTGTATCCATAAGCATATAATGTGCTAACTATCTCTCTGTGCCCTAACAAAAAACGAAAAAGATTTCTAGGTAGGGATGGTAATGGGGCTGGGGGATCATCTTTTACACCCATGATGCTCAAGTTGCTATTCATAGCTATTCGGAGCTCAGGTTTCTATTCCAATTGCTGAATGTCTTTCTTGATGGAAAAATAATAACTTTGCTCTCCGCTTTGGAGCACTGTGATTCAGCTCCCTAGCTAGCCTTTTATTGCCCGAGATTTGCCAAGTTATAAAAATAAAGGCAAGGTACAGCCATCTTACTGTCTTCCTGACAGAACAGTTTAGAAGACTTAGCACAAGCTCCTTTTGCCAAAATGCCACAGCAGTTTCGTTTTCTTTCGATTCCTTTATGCCCGGATACCCAGAATTAAGACACTATTGAGGGGAGCTAAATTTGGGAGGGACAGGTGACGGTCCCTACAAACCAAGAGGGGTTATGAATATCAATAAGTATGACGTAACTGTGTGTCAATAAAAATATATGAGTTAATTGTAATAATATATAATTTATTGTGTCAAAAATAATAAAACAGTATTTATCATATTAATTCTTAAGTCTTTAATAGCTTATATTAAACAATATTAAACAAATTTAAAAAGGATATTTATTTTCAAAGATATAAAATTTTCCTTAATATATAATAATTTGCATCATTAATTATAGCAAAATATAAACAAAATTTAGTTTTTAAAAACACAATTTGGATAAACTTTTCATTTTGAATTTATGTCAGTAATATAAACAGTTATATGCATTGTTGTAATCAATTGGATTATTCCAATAAAACCGGAGAAAAGATAAACTTACCGGGTATTTGCCTTCAGCTTCACTGTAAAAGAAAAAATGCATAGATTAATTCGCTATCTAACTAAAAATAAGATATTAATTTAATAGTGTTGGCAATAGTAATCATCATACAAATGAGTTTATATCGCTAAAATTTAAGTATATTATTAAAAACTATGTCGGATCACCTAAAAAAATATATTAATAATTGAATTTCAAAGTAAATACAAGACAATTTCATATTAGTTATCGATACTAGAAGGAAAATTAAATATCAGTATTAAAAGAAGTAGAGGTTATAGTTATTTAAAAAAAATATGTAATTAACTTACGCTGGGTCAATGCCCTTCTTGAGAGCCTTCTGTCTGTTGATCTGCTTTTGCCTTTCAGTCAGTTCCCTCAACTAAAATAATATTAAATATTTTAAAATTTTAGATATAATCTCGAAAATTTGTATTGGGAATTAAGAGCAAGACAGTAAGTCTTCTTTATAATGTACTTATGTCATTTTAAAAGATATAACTCTCATAACTTTTGGTAATTCTATGTTTTACAAGTATAAATTATTTTTAAAAAATCTTGATTAAATTAATGGAAGTTTTACTGGGTTTTTTGGCTGCTGGAATACTTCCAGAAGTTAAAACAATTTTCTGTTCCGAAGTTAAAACAATTTTCGTTTCCAACAAATAAACATGCCGTCTCATCAAAATCGCGAAATATTTTTAATAATAATATTTTTAATACTAAAATATTCAAAAATTCTTGCAGAAAATTGCTAGTAAAATTTCCGTTAATTGAATGGACAATCTTTGAGAGTGAAGAGACCACTCACATCGTAGTCTTGCCTCTTCATCTTGTCCTCCAGATCGTACTTCTCGCTCTCGAGAGTCACAATCTTGGCCCAGAGATCTTCGGCGGTGGCTCTCAGCTTGTCGGAGCTCAGGTTCTCGATGTTGAGTGACTTGACGCGGTAGGTGAGAGCGATCTGCTTGTCCTCAGCCAACTGCTCTTTGGACTTGCCCATCTCGCTGCGGGCCTGCTCGATGTGGCTCATCTAAAAAAGAATAGTCAATGTTTATCATAGGACGCAGTACCAACACTATAAAAATTTGTGGTGGCTACACCAAATATGTGAAGTAAATTACAACAAATTTGGGATGTAAAATTACACCAAATTTGTGAAGTAGAATTACACCAAATTTGTGAAGTAAAACTACACCAAATTTGTGAAGTAAAGCTACACCAAATTAACCACATGATACCAAATTTATTATTATATGAAATGTTTACTTCTATTTTGAAGTATAAAGTTATTCAATAAACATGGCGAAACGTTACTCCATAAAGCTGAAGAATCATAACACCAATTTTTTAGTGTAGTAAAAGTAATGTTGTTCAATAAGTAAATATATCCAGAAAGTTTTACTTTTAGAATGATAGTCTTACTTTTTATATAAAAATATAGTATATAAAAAAAACTTTGACTTTGGTAATGAAACCATTCGAAAAATCACTACATCTACGACTGGCAAGGCACGCGTCAGGCTTGCACCTGACTTTCTATCGCATGGAAGGTTTGAATTGCCCCTGACTGTCATTTCTGTAAAAGAAAAGAGGAAAAACTATGTTCTTCCTTAGAAGGGAGTTATTTGGTCTGGGACATGCCAAAACCTAAGCCAAAGACCGAACATCTAGGAGAAATAGGCTGGATGGGAGGGCTTTTGTGCTAGTAAAGCGTGAAAAGCTTAAGTAAGTATACTGTAAAAAATCCTCTAATTTACCATTGCAATGTGATTTTAAAAGCTCTACCTTCATCCTATGCTGTGAATTTACACAAGATATAAAATTTGTTGTACTTAGTTGAATAAAGACAAGGGAATACGTTTGCTTCACAGGAAGTGATTGGATTTAACTATCTTCTCTGTTTAAAGAAATTGGAGTAACTTGTTCATACGACTCTCTCTCTCTCTCTCTCTCTCAGTACGCTACGGAAAAGATCTATTTTGCTGTAAAACAAACATTGCAATACTGTGATTTCAAAAATTAAACCTCAAAAGATATACTGTTATTTTAAAATTTTGTTTTACAATGTATGTGTGCCCTTTAATTGGAGCTTACACTCTCAAAAATGAATGTTCAAAAACGACGAAATTTTCCTTAATTTTGACGATTCCATTAATGGCAAATGCTAGTTGTCGTTTCCTCAAAGTGAGGAAATTTGAATCGTCATTTATATGAGGATTTGAATTTCGTCTCATCTAAAGAAGTATTTCGTCATTTGTGAGCATGTGAGTACAACAATGAGATTCAGTTTCCTCAAAATCAAGATGCAGAATCGTCAAATCACGATCGTAAAAGTGAGTATTCGCGTTTACTCAAAAGTCGCTTGATAGTTTGACGAAACAATCCTCAAAATTAACGAAATGAGGCTTGAGGATTCATGAATCGTCAAAAATGAAAGTGTTATTTGTGAGTGTACCTTGTCGAACCCGCTGGGGTTGAAGGGTTCGGGTCCGCTTCCGTCCGCCTTCTTTGTGATGACGAAGTTGGGCTTGACGCCGTCCTTCATCTTCTTCTGCTCCTCCAGCATGGCCTGGCGCTTCTTCTCCGCCTCCTCCAGACGCTTGCGCTTCGCCTCCGCCTCCTTCTGCTTCTTCTCCTCCTGCGAAGCGACAAAATTAAAATATTTAGTAGTTCTCGCATCCATGTGTACAGTAAAAAAAAATTAAGGAGAAGATACGGAATAGAGAGTCACCAAATTCCTTCGAAATAACCTCTGCTATCAAGAGCCAGGATGTCCCGCAATGAGTCCCTGAGTGGAACCATTCGCATTTTTAACAAATTTGCTACGACAGCTGGACATTCCAAGATGTGATTGGTTGGATTTTTGAGAAGTGCTTATATTGAACATATGATCTTGTCTTGTCCGGGTGAATCTTCATTCCCTTATTAAAGATTTAGTTATCAATATAAAACGAAGGTTGAGTTTACACAGCATCGTAATCGCCACGACTGTCCCCATCTACAATCTGTTTTCGAAAAGATCACTACTTACGCTCTTGGGGATTGAATAACGTTTCTGTGACGTAGTGTGAGTGTCAGTCTATAACTAAAAATGAAATCACGTCGAGATTTAATTTTTTTCCTAGAATACACAGAGGCAAAATGGGTGTTCAATGGATATTTTACATTCTACATAATCATATGACAGGCTTGCCACCTTTGTTGATTTTTTTGCTGATTTTTTGTAGAGTACAATATTACTTTAAATATAACAAATATTTTGTTAAACCTCCAATTCTCTTCTTATAAAATTTCCACATTAGTCTTAAATTTTCTTTACTAAAATATAACACCGTCAAGTTTAAAAAGCTAAATATTTATGCATTTAAGATAAATACATAATAATAATTAAATTTTCTGAAGTTTCAAGGTAATATTTTAACAACACTTTATATTCATTACTGAAATATTGTTGCATTATAATTCCCTTCTAGAACTCACAAACAAATTCAATAAAACCAAATGGCTAATAACCTCAGGGACATTTTTTAATAGAATTTTGTCCCTGACCAATTAAAAATGAATTATTTTTAATAAACTTACGATTTCTCTCAACCTTTGCTCTTCTTGCCTCTTCTTCAACTCCATCATTCGTTTCTCTTGTTCGGCTCTCGTTACTTTACGCCTGGCCTAAAAGAAAACGTATAAAATACCTTATTTATTTTGTAATAGGATAGCTAAGTATAAAAATAGGTCGACGGCATAGCAGAACTTCCCTATATGCCTTTTTCTTCAACTTTGTAGTTAAAGAAGAAGCTTGTAAAGAAATTTTCTTGTGAACTTGGCCCATTTTTTACATTTAGTTATTTCATTCTTAAACAATAGTATAAAAAAGAAAGATGTTAAATTATAAGACCATTTTCCATATTTAAGATATAGAAAGATTTGATTAAGTTAATGTGAGAATACTTCTATCAAATATCAATAATAATTAATATTAGACAGAAATAATTAATATTAGAAAAATAATTCTGTCGAATATTAATAGTAGAATTATGCTCATTTTGTCAAATAAACCATTTTATTAGTCAAAATTGGTCCATGAATGATGTTTGGCATAAATTGCAGCCCAGATATTCCTAAAAATAATTATATGCGACAACCCACACGTAAGAGCAGCGCGATATACTCAATTAATATTAGTAGTTGAGTTGGTTGTGCTTCTGGTCTATTAACGAAGCTATCTGTGACGTCACACTATCCATCCAGGTATATATATCCACCGAAAACCGTTAGGAACATGATACGTATAGTCGGCCGTTTGCGAATAGGTTTCGAACTTTTCATCGGAAAAGCCACACCTCAGGGATACCTTGGATAGCGTGACTTCAAGTTCAAGAGCACAAAGAGCTCGTGACACAAAGATCTTCTCTGGTCTTAAAATTAAGTAGACCCAGACAGATGTTTCCCAGTCAATAAAATGTTATTCGTTTTTGGATCTCTTTTAAAAGTACCGTCCTGTTTAAGGTAATATAAATATCCAGTATGGGAGTTCGTCAAGTGGACGTCTTAAAGAGCCTCTGTGGTCCTAAATTAAGTAGGCCCAGAGAGATGTTTTTCAATCAACGAAATGTTATTCGGTTTTAGATCTCGTTTAACCCTTTCAGTTCCAATGACAATTTAGCATAATCATTTTAGAAAATCCTTTCTAATCGTCTATAGCTAATTATAATATCAAAAACCACGTCATTTGATTCTTAAAAAAAATTTCTATTAGAAAATATTTTTTATTGATTCCAATAGATGTCAGCCCTATTATTATTTTTTAATAATGATCAGAAACATATTGATGCCAAATTGCATCACTCGGACTGAAAGGGTTAAAAGTACCACCAATTTAAATATATATACCTTGACTATCATCAAAGCGAGCTTCAAAATCATTTTCCTACCCCACCCTGCACGTTGTTTTCTTCGAAACGGCGTGAGCGCGTTTTTTCCCAACCCTACTTGGGTTTGAACTGTTCGGATTGTTAACCTCACAACAGAACCTCAAACGCGTTAGGTTTAGAAAAGTGAAGTTCCGCCCGTTTCCTAGAAATTTAAGAGATGGGGTTGGGGGAGGAAAGCCTTTTCGAAGCTCGCACAGTATGTAGACAAGGTATAGTGTGGGGAGTTCGTCAGGCGGCGTTCCTGACCTGTCTCTCCTTGAGCTTCCTGAGTTCTTCCTCCTCCTTTGCTCGCTGCTTCCTCCACTGGTCGATGTACTCCTGCCACATGGCCTCGTCCTCCTCCTTCTTCTTCCTCAACTTCTCCTGTTGAGCACGAAAAACAATGTCAGTCCAACTATGCATTGGGTTTCCCACGGGTACTGGCCCCTGTAGACCATTTCCCTCCAATTCAGGGACATGTCTAAATTGTGGAAGTAGAGCACGATAGATGGCAGAATCTGTCGCGTAAGTGTGTGTTTGTTTGTGATGTGGCTGTCTTACTTGACTAAGCTTTATAAACTGGTCTGTATGGCCAAGCACACAAGCCTGAAAATATTTGTCGACCAACCAACCAATTATGCATTGCCTGTAGTCATTCGCTATGTACCAAATAGGATCGACAAAGCAGAAACTATCTTGGTTGGCCAAGCTGGGCATTTGCCAGGGAGACCGCTCTGAACATCAGGAAGGACTGGGTTTCAACAATTGCGGCCGCATGAAGAGAGTCTCAAGGTGCATACTTTGCCTGACCAAGTTTGTTTCAGTGATTATTTTTTTTACTGTTAAATCCTCTTTAATTTTTTTCAATCATATTTTAAAGTTGTTTTTGTTTGAAAAGAAAACATTAAACAATGAAGTAGAGACTATTTGCACAATTATTGTAGCTAGGTAATTGAATAATAAGCAACAGTGTACTGCGAAATGCAGTACGTCTAGATGCATTGGCTATTCTAAATCCGGTATATTTTTTTTTAACTAAACTACAGTAAAAACGTACAATCAACCTACCAGTGCCTAGGTTCAAGTAGAACTATTTTTAACAAAATTTTCACAAAAAAAGGCTTTTCTAATTAAAGAATCGAAAAAAATATAAGCTTGATTCGTTTTATTTATAAGTCTAAATTAGATAGATTTTTCAATTAATCACATTAGTTCTAGAAATAAAAAATATCGTTTCGCAAGTAATTTAGTTTAAATTTGACAATTTGATAAGATTAATAGTTACCTCCATGATGAGCTCGGCTTCAGTCATTTCTGGTTGAGATTCTTTTCTGCTAGAAAAAAATTCTTCATATAGTTAATGTTCTTTTTTTTTATAAGAGAGAAAAAATTCCTTGATTTTTTTTAAAATAATTGTTCGTTGATTAATTAAAAATTATTTTAATCAATAGGTATGTTTTAGGTCTTGAGTGGACACAGAAATGCCGAATGAAACAAATTCTAGAGCTTTGAGTGGAGAATCAATAAATATAACTGGGAACAGAGCACCCATCAAAGGAAAAACATAAATTAAAGATGGTCAAAATTACGTCAACTGAAGCAAGTCAATTGAATATATGCATTTAATTACAGAAAAATGAATCTGTATTCGTTTTATTACTAACATATTCTTACGTAAAAGCAGCCTTTTTGCAAAAATAAATGTATTTCAGTCCAAAAGATGCATAACACGGTATTGCTTAGATTCGTTGGCTGGTTGAAAAAAATTCCATGCATTGAAGTACAACATGCTGAAGAAGAACGTGCAAACCTACTGTTGATCTCAGTTATGCATTTGTTAAAATATTAAATGCCATAAGATTACAAGCGAGCTAATTATTTGCATCTTAAATTACAGTTCGTAGTCATTTCATATGAATGAATTGTTCTTTATTTTAATAGTAATTATATTAAACTTTTGCTTAGAATATTTGTTGTAAAATGATTCTCTTTAACACATATTAATCAAATTAAACTAAAGATTCTTTTAGCTTCAATATTTAACAAAATTTATGAACTATTCAAATTTTAAGTGTTTCGTTTATTGAGTATCTCCGTATCATAAGAAAATAAAAACTCAAAGGAAAAAAATTCAAACAACAAAATTATAGAAAAAAACAATAATTAATCAAAACTAGCATTCTTCTTTATATATTATTCAAATTATCTTCACACAAAACCAAACCAAAAACCAAAAGCTTCATTCAAAGCAAACTAAAAATAAAAATATTAAAATTCAAACAAAACAAAATTAAAAAGGTGAAAGAGATTGAAGTCTTAATGGGAAGTACGAAAGAAAGTAAGGATTTTGTATGGTAAAAGATCTCTATTAGATTCCAATGAGGAAACATATAAACTTATTTTCGAAAAAATATGATACAAATACCTGCGAAATTTTTTAAAAATGAAGAAAAACACTATTTGATCAACATCACAAAGCAAAACTTCAACCAAGTTCTACAAATTATATTTTATTAGAACAGTAGCAACCAACGTGCTCTGCCGAATTCAAATTACAAAATATACCGAATCTTCTTGCTCATAATACATCTACATTAAAACGACACCTGGCGGTCATGTGCCCCAGGCGCCAGACACAAATACAACAGAGACGAAAGAAATAAAAAGAACCGTTAAGTAATATTTAATATTCTGACATTCTCCCACCCTCAAGAAGACGTTCTTGACCCGAGGACAAAAGTCTTAGTTTAACAATTGGTCTTTTAAAATGACCACTGGCAGTTTTTATAGTGACCACACGGACTCGTCCATCCTTACCAGGGTGGACATCCACAATACGACCCATAGGCCACCTTCCAGGGGGAACATTGTCCTCCTTTACAAGAACTATATCATTGATATTATAATTTGCTTTGTCTTGAGTCCATTTTGCTCTGGTTTGCAAGGTATTAAGATATTCATTATAATATCGTTTCCAAAACACATTTTTCATGTGCTGAATTAAATCCCATCTTTTCAATAAATTTGGCTTAGAAGTATTTACATTATCTGGAAAGAGGGTAACAACTTCTCCTGTTAAGAAATGCTGAGGAGTGAGAACATTTATACTGTCTAACTCATTCTCGTTAGTCTTTACCAGAGGACGTGAATTCAAAATGGACTCGATTTGACTGAGCAAGGTAGACAATTCTTCAAATGTAAGGAGAGAGCCACCTACAACCCTTTTTATATGAAATTTCACTGCTCTAATACCAGATTCCCAAATTCCACCAAAATGTGGAGACACGGGAGGAATCATTTTCCACTGTATTTGAGTTTTCCCCAAAAAGTCTAATATTTCTTTGTTATTTTGATTGTAGCTCAAAATTTGATTAGTTTCAGATAACTTGCGCCTTGCTCCAATAAAATTGGATCCATTGTCAGAATACAAAGTTGAGGGAACGCCTCTCCTGGCAATAAATCTGCGAAAGGCAGCAATGAAAGATTCGGACGTTAAATCACTTACTGCCTCGATATGATACGCCTTTGTGGCAAAACAAACCCACAGTGCAATATAGCCTTTAGTCGTTTTAGTTCCACGACCCTTATTAAACTTCAAAGTTAGTGGCCCGCCAAAATCTAAGCCACAATTTTCAAAGGCTCTGTTATAGGATACTCTCTCCTTAGGCAGAGAAGCCATCAACTGAGAAGATGTATCAGATTTATAACGTATACAAACAACACATTTGTTAATTACTTTCTTAATTAACTTTTTACCTTGCAAGATCCAAAAATTTTGCCTAATTATGTTTGATAACACATTAATACCAGCATGCAAATGAGTAACATGACATTCTTTAACCAATAACGCACTTAAAGGATGTTTGGAAGGCAGGATAATTGGGTGTTTACCGTTATAACTTAGTTGAGAATTATCCAGTCTTCCTCCCACCCGTAGCAAACCATCTGAATCAATGAATGGAAGCAACGAAATCAAAGAGCTATTTCTTTTCAAACACTTGTTACTTTTTAAGGAATCAATTTCTTCGCGAAAATACAATTGTTGTACATACTTTATAATTTGATGCAAGGCATCTTTTCTTTCCGAAGCGCTTAATGAAACGTTGCCTCCAAAAAGGTCATTTACATTTTTTCTTTCAGCACATTTCTGCTTGCATTTTAAGACAAACCTTTTACAATAAGCATAAATAGCAACAATTTTAGATAAATGAGAACATGTTTTAAATAAATCATCAATGTCATTATTTACAACTACTGCTGGAAGGGCACATGTAGAACCCTTTTTCCTTTCCAAAATGTCATCAGAGTCAATAAGGTTTGAAGTGGTTACCTTACCTTTCTTTGGCCATTCTTCCTCACCTTTAGCCAACCAGTCTGGACCAAGCCACCACAGATCAAAACCAGACAGTTTGTCAGGAGTAGTACCTCTCGAGGCAATATCGGCAGGGTTTTCATGGGATCGGACGTGGCCCCACCGATCGAACGGCACAAGTTCTAGAATCTCAGCGGTGCGATTGGCAACATACTGCTTCCAAACTCGGGGTGGAGAACTGAGCCAAGCAAGAACTACTTGGGCATCAGTCCAGGCGTGCACAGTCACTTGAAAGTCAGAAAGTATCTTCGAGACTGCATCAAGCAGTCTCGCAAGAAGTAGAGCAGCATTGAGTTCCAGGCGAGGAATGGATACTGGCTTGATAGAGGCCACCTTTGTTTTGGACACTAAAAGTCTCACTGAGTCATTGAGTCCTTCACTAGTTTGTACCACATAAACCACAGCAGCATAAGCTGCTTCTGAAGCGTCTGAGAAGCCATGTAGAACAATGATTTTTCCTCTGATGCCCACCCAACGAAGAATTTTAACTTCAGTTAACTTCTCAAATTGGCTTCGAAACTCAGACCATTTGTACGAAAATTCTGGGGGAAAAGGATCGTCCCACCCTAATTTTAACAACCACAACTGTTGATAAAATATTTTGATTGAAATTGTACAAGGCGAAAGAAAGCCCAGGGGATCAAAGACTTTGGAAGATTCCGATAGAAATATGCGCTTAGTTATTTTTTCCTCAAATTTGAGGGAAGTTTTAAAAATAAAACAATCTTCAGTGGAGTTCCACAACAATCCCAAAGCCTTTGAACATTCATCAGGGAGTATATCTAAGTTGTCCAGAACTGGAACATTGTTAGCAATATGCTCTAAAAACTCCTTAGAATTTGAACGCCATTTTCTCAAATGGAAACCCCTAGCTTCTAATAAATCAGTTAACACCCTGGCATTTCTTATGGCCGTAGGTACATCTGATGTTCCAGACATTAAATCATCCATATAAAATGAATTCTTTATCATAGAAGCAACCTCAGGTTCGTTGGTCTCACAATCTAAGCCAATTTGATGTAAACACCGAGTAGCCAAAAAGGGAGCCGATGATGTCCCATAAGTAACAGTACAAAGATTAAACTCTTTAATTTGTTCTGCATCTGAATCTCTCCAAACTATACGCTGAAGATTTTGGCTTTCATTATCAACTAGAATTTGTCTGTACATCTGCATTATGTCAGACGAAAAAGCTATGGCTGATAATCTGAAACGAACTAAAATCGAAAAGATATCAGGCTGAATTGTGGGACCAACACCCAAAACAGAGTTCAATGACTCTCCATATGGACCTTTACACGAACCATCAAATACCACCCGCAATTTCGAGGTTAAGCTCTCCGATTTAATGACCGCATGATGCGGTAAATAGTGCACATTTGGTTTATCAACATTTAAATTTTCTTTAACCGGGCACATATGCCCAAGATCACAGTATTCCTTTAAAAACTGCTTATAACTAATACCAAATTCTGGATTTTTAACAAACTTTCTTTCCATAGCAAATAGCCTCGAAACAGCGGCTGGTCTGCAATTACTCAATTCACCCTCTTTATAAACAGGCAATTTAACAACGAAACGCCCATCACTATTAACTTTCACATTTGACTTAAAATGTTCCTCGCAAAATATCTCTTCCTCTGAAAGAACAGACAATCTTTTAGGAAGTTCTTCAGAATGCCAAAATTTTTCTAAAGTTAAGTCTACGTTAACCAGATTAGAGTCCGACTGCATACCAACTAGATTAGAACAAATGGGCATATCCTTGTCAATGCCGTTAATTTTTCCCGCAAGAACCCAACCAAATATGGTATTCTGAGCAACAGGTTGATTTGGCAACCCCTTAATCTGACCCTGTTGCAAAACCGAGAAAAAATAATCGCTACCCAAAACTAGATCGATTTCTTTTGGTTCGGAAAAGTTTGGATCAGCCAAATGAATGGATTTAATATAATCCACATGATCCATACAAATAGGTTTAAAGGGCAATTCTGAAGTTAACTGATTCAAAATAAAGGCCTCAATTTCTAATTTTTTATCATTATGTTTTGATTCCATAGTGAAACAAACAGATCCCCTAGTTTGAGTTGTTGGCACGTTACCAATTCCATTTACAACAATTCTATTATTTATTCGCTTTAACTGCAATTTTTTAACAGCACTTTCAGAAATAAAGGTAAACATAGAACCACTATCCAATAAAACAGTTAGATTTACTCTCTCACCCACAGACGATAGCCCAAAAACTGAAGCCGTAGGTAGCAGGCAGACTCCACTCTGATTAAGTGATGACAGATTTACTATTTCACTATTTCTTTGGTCAGCTACCATATCAGGAGAGGTCAAGGCCGCGTTTTGGCTTTGATCAGAATTATTTACAACACACTCATAACTCTCTGTGGAATTAGTACACATTAATGAACTTGTATTAGCATAATCATGTAATAGGCTGTTATGTTTTAAATTACATATGGAGCACTTCAATTTGAAAGTGCAATCTTTTAAGAAGTGTGGCGACAAACATAAAAAGCAAAGATTATTTCTTTTTACAAAGTTCTTACGCTCTTGTAAACTCATGTTTTTAAATTTTACACAATTATGCAATTTATGACCCTGAAAGCATTTAGGACATTTTTCATATTGTTTTTGTCTACTAGGAACGAATTCATTTAGCTTAGGTTTTACTTTAAAATCATTTTGTTTACCTTTAAAATTACCAGTATTTTGTATATTAACCGAGTTTTGCATATTTTCCAAAATTTGGCATCTTTTAATCAAAAAATCCAAAAACTCATCAAAATCTGGTAAATCATTTGAACTTAATGACATCTCATAATGCTTTCTGGTATCATCATCTAATTTCTGAACAATAACATTTATTAACAATATTCCACACAATTTATTAGGTTCCAAATCTAGTTGTTTTAATGCTCTTAAATGGCATAATAAAGTATCGATCAACAATCTTAATTCTTTAGCAGACTCAAATCTTACTCTGCTACAATTCAAAATTTCTAAGATATGTTCATTAACAATCAATCTATTATTTTCAAATCTATTTTTTAAAGCATTAAACAACGATAAATATGAGTCGTCAGTTGTCAGAACGCTTTTAGCTGATCCTAAAAGGGAAGATTTCAAATAATACAATTTCTGAGCATCTGACAATTGAGGGTTCTCATCAATTAGCATAACAAATTGTGTCTTAAAAGACAACCATTCAGTATAACTACCGGAAAATTGTGGTAAAGGAATTTCCGGCAGTTTAACCTTAATATTATTATTATTCAAACTATTATCACTATTAGCTTGAGACGTATTCAAATTTACAGTACCTGATTTGTGAATTAATTTAGTCTCAAGGTCCTCCAAGTCTCCCTGGACCTCCAGCAATTTTACCTCAAATTCATTGTAAGAGGTGTCATCCAATGATGTAATCGCAGCCATTGCGAATTCATCCGTCTTAGCTTTCAACGCTTTCATAGCCGTTATTTTTGCGTCATATTCAATGACCAAGGTATTCTCGTCAGCGGCCACAAACCACGCATTTACCTGCGTGATCTGGCCCTTTATGTATGACAGTTTTCGTGAAAACTGCTTGGAGTCGGTTACTAACGACATGACTCCGACTTCAAATAAAAAGCACAAATTCCAAATGAAAACTTTCAAGAAAACGAACAGCAAAACGGGAACTATCTTCGTCCCTGTTCGGGCGCCACTTTTATGATCAACATCACAAAGCAAAACTTCAACCAAGTTCTACAAATTATATTTTATTAGAACAGTAGCAACCAACGTGCTCTGCCGAATTCAAATTACAAAATATACCGAATCTTCTTGCTCATAATACATCTACATTAAAACGACACCTGGCGGTCATGTGCCCCAGGCGCCAGACACAAATACAACAGAGACGAAAGAAATAAAAAGAACCGTTAAGTAATATTTAATATTCTGACACTATTTAGTAGATAAGTAAATAATATTTAACAGTTTAGAAGGTAATAAGTTAGAATTTTAAATACTTTCGAATGTTTTATATAAATATATTGATTTAAAGCATCGGTCATGAACTTTAGAGAAATTAAAGGTGTGTAACATCACATAATTTTAAATTACCACTCCATAAATAAATGCATTTACAGGTCACCATATAATGTAATTTCAGAATTTTTATAACTGAAATGTTATATGGAAGCTACTCTTTGCGGAAGCGAGATTTTCTCGAAAGCCTTATAATAGCATCCGACAGGCATTAGGAACTCGTGTACCAAAAAAACAGATTTTCAGTTCTTTCCGTTTTTCCGCAATACTTTAAAACCAAAACTTTTAAAGACAGCCACACATTAATTAAGCGTGATTTTCCGATTTCAGGAATACGAAACTTGTGTACCAAATTTGAAATAAGTAGATATTTTGTATCGAACTGAGAGTGGTTTCAAATAGTCCGACATATAGACAAACGTTCCAAAACCCCATTTTTAGAAACAGCCTCCTCCAAAGTATGTAGAAAGCTCAAAAATACTCATTTCTGATTTTCAAGCCAATCGCCTTACTTTTATTACCTCATATTTCATATTAGGAAGTTGAGAGTAAAAATAAAATTAATTCAAATTAATTAATATTTTCACTACATTACTGTTAAGAGGGACTTTCAGTCCGATAGAGCTACTGCATTAGTTTTGAAATCACAACTTTTGCAAAAGAATTGCTTTGCCATGTTATAAAATTTTTACCAGGTATGGGAATCATCATAACATCTATTTAAAACAAAATTGAAAAAAAAAAGCATTTTAAAACTTCAAAAATATATAATTAAATAACTAGACAATAATTTCGATTCAAATGTGTTTAATTTCGATGTTATGTTGATTCCTATACCTGTTTTAAAAAGGCCTAACGTGTCAAACCAATATTCCTTCGGCTATGTCCACACTGCGACAATAAAAATGACAAGACTTTGCGCGCTCATGGAAATGCCTATACGAATTGGTCAGGCATGCGCGCGCACCTACCTCGAATGGACCAAATTGCATATACATTTCCATGCGCGCGCAATTTCTTGTCATTTTTATTGTCGCAGTGTGGACATAGCATTCTGAAGTTTTGTTTCAAAATTAAAGCATTAGCTCTATGGAACTGACAATCCCTCCTAATTCCTCTACCAAATAGATACTGCTTGTCTTAATTTTCGTTAGTGCAGGTAACATAATTGATTCAAAAATAAGTTTAAAAGTTTTGCCATTTGTATAGAGATATCTTTCACCAAACAAGACCTAAAAATATGAACTTTTGAATTAAAATTATTCTTTAGCATGCAATGGACTACGTTCGTGTGGCAATTCAAAAGGAAAAAGAGGTGGAAAAAGGGGAACAAGTGCATGTTTCAGTCTTATACATAACGAACTTACGCTGCTTTTTGTCCACCGGATGGCCTGGAGGAAAAGAAAAATCAAAGCTATTAGCACCAGGAACTAAACTATAGCTTTTCGTTGAAAAAGAACTAAAGTTTGTTAAGATGTTAATCTGCTCCCAGGCAAATTGAGATAACGTTTCCGTTTTGTTGAGTGTTTCATTAGAATCGAATTAGTTACACTTATTTCGCTGTCATTCGTATGTATGGTATTTTAGGTTTTTTTTCTTCAGGTGACTTACTAAAACCAAATTAGAATTTTTTGTCATTGTCATGTATAATTAATCATTTTCATTTTGTTTTAATTTTCGTGAAAAAACTTGCTTAAGCAATTGAACTAAATTAAAATTTTAACCATTTTTATTCATATTACTAACCCTTTTATTGTGGACTAATTTACCAAAAGCAAATTCGAATTCTTACAATTGTCGTTTAATTGTACAATCCTGTAAATATTTTAATAGTTTTAATAGATTAACTTATTAAAATAAAATTAAATTATCCCATTTATGTGTCGAATGATTTAAATTTTTATGAATGTTTCGTAGAATAGGCTACTACTGCAAAAACATATATTTCATTGAAACACGTTACTTTTCTAACAAGCCACGAACTAATTTTAACGAAAAAATAAATGCAAGCATCAAAAATTTCTTAAACCGTTTTCTAGCCTTATGACAGGAAAATCCTACTACAACGTTTATTAACAAAGATATGAGAATTACATGTTCTCGATAACAAGAAATTCAATATTTTAGCTCTACTCTGATTAGCTAGTAAAGGTCGGTTACGCGGCATAAAATTCATTCTAATCGCCCGCCAAAAACTAAGAAAAAATACATTTAAACACATATACAAATTAAGTTGCACTTCTTTAGTTATCAAAACTTCCGCCTCTAAGGGAAAAGGTTCTAAACCCAGCCATCTTGGTCATAATACCGTTTGAAGACCGTTTACAGGCTACAACATAATTTCATGAGCAATTGGCAAAACATTATTAGGCTTTTTAGATTTCGCCGAACCTGGACAGTTACTTGATTTTTTACGGTGTTTAAAAATCGTAGATCAACCTAAAATTAAGATATTTGTGTATTTTGTTCGAAATGTGTTAAAATACTAGCCACACTAGCATTGTTTTGTGAAGCAGCATTATCGTCATGAATTACATGCAAAATCTGCAGCTAATAAAATTTATAAGTAATTAAAAAACTTTTGAAAAAAAGCAACTAAAACGCTAATATAACAAAAATTCATCTAGATATTTTTTTTAAGCTACTTGGGTTTTTTTCGTGTAATTGTAGAAAAAATAATTTTTTTATCAATTTAATTTATAATCTATATTTCCAGAATTTATTTATTAAAAAATATTTTAGTAAAATTTGAAATTCTATTAAAAATAAGAATAGGAGATAGTAGAGATAAATGGTTACTTTCCTGACTTAAGATACCAAAACTCAAAGATTGTATTAGCAGGTGATTAAATATCTTCAGTAAAAGGTAATACGTACTTTTTCCTGAAAAAAAAAAGGTTAATATGAATCACATGTTGCAATAACAGACATTATAAAGACAAGACATTACGAAAACAAAATTGACTACAGACAAAAAAAAATGTAAACTAACTAAAAAATGTAAAATTATCTTTCAAAATTGATACTTATATGTAGTTATACAAATATCAATTTAAAAGGTAATTCGTTGAGAAACTGCTTTTTTTAAAACTAAATTACATTCATAATTGTTGAATAACTTCAATTTTTCAGACAATTTTTCTACAATATTTTTTTCAATTCGTGCATAGATAATGATATATCAATAATTAATCTAGTTTTTAAAGAAATTTCATTGTGATAAAGAGACGGATGAAAGAAATATTATACTCATAGAAATTCTATTTTGTAACTACATCTTTTCTATTACATTGAATGAGCGAGTTATCACTTTGTATTGATAATTAAATTAAAACGTTATTTAATTTAAAATATATTCATAATTATTAATATTGCTTTTATATCTGAAAAATAATCACATTTACAAAAGATTATTTTTTTTTTTTTAAATTACAAGATTATATTTTAAACTAGCAAATTTATACCCGTACTTCGCACGGATTAAAAAAAAATTCAAATCGATCCAAGTATGTGTACCATATAACCTGTTTTAACCCTTTCGCTACGAAGGCTATTTGCTTCCTCGTAGTATTTGATAGGAATAACATTATCGAATCCTTAGTTGTTCGGGCGTTTTGGGGCGCTTCAGTAAGGAAAGGAATAAAATCATAAACTTAAGTTATTCTTCCCGCTCGTTTTCGAGTATGAAATCCCGTTTCATTGTTTTAAAATTCCAAAATCAAAAATACGGTGTAAAATGCACTCATAAATGGCATCACAATTCCCTCATAAATAAATATCGTCACCTGACTGTGGTTCTAAAATACGACGCCCGTCGCCAATATACCCCTCGTGCAGCTCTAGAGCAACGTTAATTCAAACCAGAAAAAAAAAACATAAATAAATAAAACCTTTTAACTCTTTTGGCGCGTTTTGGGAAATAATTTGGCGAGAAAATAGATATAGCTACAAACACACCATTATACAGCTCTAACACAATGACCTTAGCACAACTAACCAGCTTTTAAATTAGTTTTAAAAAACATTTTGCCCATTGGGCGAATTTTAATACATAATTTGGCGAGATTGGCAACATATATGGCGAAAAAAATAAAGAATAAAACCCTGATATGCAGCTGTATAGTGCGATGGCCTTTATTAACCATCATATTTCAGTAAAAGCCTAACAAACATTGTGCCCATTTGGCGAGATTGGCAACGTATTTGGCGAAAAAATAAAGACATAAAATCCTAATATGCAGCTGTAAT
This sequence comes from Hylyphantes graminicola, assembly GCA_023701765.1. Lineage (NCBI taxonomy): Eukaryota > Metazoa > Arthropoda > Arachnida > Araneae > Linyphiidae > Hylyphantes > Hylyphantes graminicola. The sequence continues at coordinate 56,328,158 of CM043117.1, read as the reverse complement.
GCGATGGCCTTTATTAACCATCACAGTTCAGTAATAGCTTAACAAACATTTTGCCAATTTGGCGAGTTTTAATTAATAATTTGGCGAGATTGGTAACATATTTGGCGAAACAATAAAGACATAAAACGCTTATACGCAGCTCTAGTGCAATTTCGTTATTAACCATCGCATTTCTGTAATTGCTTAGCTATACATTTATTGCTCATATTTGCAATCAACAAAACCATCAATGAAGAAATCATCAACTATACCCACAATATATCCTCGTATGAAAACTGGTAAGAAATATGTCACTTGAAACATATCAATTATTTTCAAATGATGAATTTAGTTTCTGAAAGTAATGGCAAAACAAAAAGAAACATTTAAACTTAATTTTTATTATTATAGATTTAAATATCAAGTTAAAAATTAAAAGTTGCCTTCATATAAATTAAAGAATAATATAAAATGAAAGTTTACTACTTAAAATGATAGTAAACTAAATCTTTAAAATGAAAATATTTGTAAGTTTTTAAGAATAAAGTATTTTATTTTTTATATTTTAACTATTTTCGAAAAGTTTATTTTAATTTCTTCTGCTGAATGGCAACTCGAAAGAAAAAATTTCATCGGATTTGAGCCAAAGTGGTGTAGTTTTTTCAGAAAATTCGATTTTTCTCTAAAAGTAGAACATTTTGAGCTCTGAAAGTTCTTATTTTGTTACTCAAGTATTAATTACACATTTGTGCCAAGTTACGAGTCAAACAAATGTCTAGTTTGTGAGTTTCGGAGAGACATACACACACACACACATACACACAAAACTTCATTTTTATTATTATAGATAGTTACTTACCTTTCTACTTCTTCTTCCTCCTCTTCTTCACTGTAAATTATTAAAATAATTAATTTAAAATCATGTGAATATATGTTTTATATTGAAAGTAATTTGAAGCTGATATATTTCTTCACTTTTACTACAGTTTAAATATTAATTCTAGTTTGTTTGTTTTTAATCTCAATTATGAAATGCGGCGTTGCGTATTAACTGTTTAATTAAAATTCATTTGTTTTATTAGGGATAAAAGACATTACTAAATGAACTGTTACACATATAATTATTTCTTAAATAAGTGTATGTTATCTGTATTACATTTGATTAATTTCCTAACAGCTGGTAAGATTTTAACTTTTATTATGCGTTTGAAATATTTTAAATTTCATTATCATCTTTTGACACTTAATTCTTTAAGCTGAATGTATTACAAATATTATTTTTTACTTCAAAAAAGGTATTTTTTAATAAAACGATAACGTTAGTTCAAACCCTATACTTAAAATTTAAAAATACTTTTATTTTTAAAGTGAATATATATCAAGACAGTCGACTTAAAAGTCGAATTTGAGTGAGTAAATGTTTTCATGCAGATTTTTTCTTTTTTTTTTTCAATAAATCCAAAAAAAATGGCTAATTAAAAAACCTTAAAAAAATACACAATGTTCTATCATTTGAATTTAAAAACTAAATGAAACGCAAAAATATAGTAAAAAAGTAATAAAGTCTTTATTACACATTATCAACATAATCTCATAGATTGATAGTTGTAATAATTCAAAACGATATCTGAAATAATATATTATCATGCACACGTAAACTTTCTTAATGATGTCAATTAACACCATGCTTAGCAATTTCATTGTGAAAAGGGGGGAATAATTTGCAAAAATGAAAAGGTCAAAACCGATTAATAATTCAGAATTTATAAACAAACTTCGTATTAATATGTTTCACAAAACTAAAAAATTGTTACAGATGCTCTTTCTAAACAAAGGAACAAAAAAGGTGTCTGATTTATGGTTATTATTTATGTATGGAAGTTAGTAACAGTTTAGTTAACGTCAGGTATATTTGTAACATTACTGTTCAAGATGTTTGAACTACAAAATGATTGCGAAAAATCTGTAAACCATAAAAATTAAAATTGTAACACTTATAAACATCTATGAAGATACAACGTTAAGATTACATGTGCGTAATAAAATTTAAAAAGCTTTCACTTTTTACGTTATAAACGTAGGTTGGAAGCTTCAACCATTACCAGCACTTTCATTGTACATTGCATTCGTTTCACAAGCAAATTATTTAATATTTATGCATTAATTCAAAACTTACAAACCAGTTTTGAAACGCGTACTTATATATCTTTCTTGTTTAAAAGAAAATTTTCATACTACAGTAAAGAAACAGAATTTTAACATGCTAAAAAAAAAGCAGCGACTAGCAGAGGTATAGTAAAGGAGAAGCCATGCGCTTGGTAAAGGGGTAGAACCAAATGGTAAATCAAGATCCAAATGGAAAAGGATTAAGTAAACTTTTTAGGAGTAACTAGGGTCACTTAATATTGACTTTTACTAATACGTTAAAGAATCACGACAAGTCGTAGTTTTGACGAGTTGGATAACGCTTCCTTGAACCATCTGAATTAAATTATTGGCTTCTAACAATCTGAGGGATAATCAATTAGGTTGACATGTAAACTTGTTTTCTTTGCATAAGAAAACAAGTTTACTTTTCAACCTATTGCATAAGATTATTTTTTTTTTAATTTTTAAAATTCTACTTCTTTAGCAGATAGTTATAAGTTACACCTCCATATTTATTTATTTTTATGCTGTAAAATTATAAAAAAAATATATACATTTTAAATGTGTTTTTACTGGAAAACGTGACCCCCAGATGACGGGTTTATATGTCAAAACCTTCAGAAGGTATATCTAGTAGGTATCCGACGTGCGTTAAGCTATCGGTTACCGCAGATTGCTATATCACCAACAGGCACGTTTACACGAGCCATCGAATCCATGCAATGCCAAAATCCCCATTAGTGGAAAAGTAGGTTGAGCAGGATTTCTAACCCAAATGAACTCGGCCGAATCCATGGTAAGAAACATCAAACCGTCCTTCATTGGAGGGCTTGCGAAACCCCTTAATGAACCCTGCAATTCCGGTTGTCTGGGAGAAAATCCTCAAGAGGGAAAAATTTCTGAGTTTGCTCTTCAATCCATGGATTTGATGGCTCATGTAAACGCACCTAATGCTATCTTGATTTAATCAATGTTAGCAGAGCCAATATGTAGTAACTCTAGTGGTACTAAGGAGGAGCTAAAAAGTTTAGGAGGAACCAAATATGTTTAGGAGGAACCAAGTGGGACAGGAAGAACCAAATCGTCACACGGATTGGACAATGCACAAAGGGGCATCATCCTACCTTGATCAGTAAGGGAAGTAAGTTCAGTCCCCAAAAGCTTGGTTACTGACTAATAGTAGCTTCAAAACACTTCTTTTTGTGGATTGATTCTTTCAGCTGCAGTATATGAAATGGTAAGAAGTATCAGGGCACTACGTATTATCACTAGAAGCCTTCAAGTACATGCATTTAATAGCTATAGCCCTGGCTATCAGAATAGTAGTTGTTTAAAATAAAACTGTATTTCAGTGTTTAAATAAATCTTGCTTTGTAGACAGTATTTATTTTAAAGAACTTCGAAAGTAAAAAACAAATAAATCTGTATATAATCAAATATGTTTGAGATATGCATAAAAATTTTGAAATGTAATCTAAAAAAAAATTAATCTTGAAAAAGTTTATTTAAAAATATATCTCATAGTCAAAATAAATTTAATAAAAAAAATCTCAGTTTAAAATTTTCTGTTCTTAGCAGATTAAGTTTAGAAGAATGTTTTCAAGTTATCTTATCTTTAATAGTTTTTCGTTTTCCATAATGGAAAAAAATAAATATTTAAAAATTATTAATATTATTATTTATATAAATTTTGATAAAGTCAATGTTAATGTAATATAAAACTTTATAAAAATGTTTTACAATTTTGAACAAAGTCCAGTAATTAAGTAAAGTTACGCAAATAATGGTTATCTTTAAAATGATTTCTTCAGTTTAATTGTTTGGAAATATTTTGAGAACGAAATAATAAAAAAAAACATTGATAGCCATGGTTATAAAAGCGCATTTTAAAACTATCTAATATGATTGGATATGCATCTACAATGTTACAACCTACGAGAACTATAATAAAAAATATGGAACAATAGAAATTTTTAAAAACAACAGAATTTTATCTATTTAGATACACAATATACTTTAATAGCAAAATGAGACTTCCTTAAAAAACAATAATAGTTAAGTGTCATGTAAAACTTAAACCTTAAAACTTTAATTTTAAAACAACAATGTTAATCTGGATGTTTTTACGAAAACCTTAACATAATTTAAATACTTTTATATATATTACAGGATAATTAATTTAAATTATACTTAATATTAATTGTCAACACTCATAAAAGTCATTATACGTATTTAATATCTTATGATTTTTTTTTAACTTTAACTATCTAACATAATTTTAAGTTTAAGCTGACCCTTTAACTATAAAAAGATAAATACATACCTGTATTCTCGGTCGCTGTCAGCCATGTGTTTACTTTAAAAATATTATTTACACCTGGAAGAGAAAAATCTTATTAGTAATAATTATATTTTACATGAAAAAATATGTTTAACAAGGTAACATATGATAAATGACACCTATGTAATTTTGTTATCAAGGAGAACTATGCTTCAATAAAAGCCGTAATTTAACATCCTTTCAAAACTAAGGTACATACGTGGCTGCGTTAAAGCTCCTCTTAAAGGCTAGAAATGAACAGCCAGAATCATTTAAACCAAACTTTTAAGACAATGCTACACATACAAAAAGACGTAAAAAACATAGCCTAAATTATAAAAAGTGTAAAATGCATTCATAGAATATTATAGATTCTTTTCAAAATTCAAAAAGTAGATCCAGCAAATTAACATCATTAATACAGATACAACGCTTGAAAACATATTACCCTAATTAAAAAGCTCATAGATTTATTACGATTTCAAGGACATGGGAATTTTTAAGTCACATTACCACGTATGACGGAGAAATTCCAAAGATTCGGTAATTACTATTTATCACATGACATACATAGTCAATTAAATTCCTTATCACCTTTCAATGTAATATCGTATTGCAAAAACCTTAGTACAAATACTTTTAATAATTCAACAATTGAATGCAGTAACAAACGTTACAAATCTCCAGTCACCTTTTAAAAACCTAATAAATATATTAGAAAATTCACAATAAAATAATAGATTGAAAAACTATCACTTAGATTAATCAAAAATATCAATAATTTTTTATTAAGTTTTCAAATTTAAAAATATATAATGCTATCAACACAATAACTTATCGAGTTTCGGTTTAAAATAACAAACGAGGCGCAACACCTTACTTCAATGGAGGTTACCTTAAAAGAAGTAGGCTGCTTAAAATGCTTAGAATCAAAATAAATCTATTTCAAGTTAAACACGACATTGTAATCGAAACGAAAAATGTCACAATAATAAATATTTCTGCCTCACCTAATTTTAATTGACTTAAAAATCTGAAAACAATTGAAAAGTCACTATTCCTGAGAAACAAAAGAAATGCAGTAGAGGTGTTCATGTTTAAAAACACAATAAAATATAATTAAAATTATTATCAAATAGGTACTTGTTCTATAAATGACAAGCTAAAATATTTTAGTTATCAATCAATCAAAAAAATTAACAAACATTGTAAGGCTTCGATTTAAAGAGAGAGACGAGAACCATTGTATTTTTTTGGCTAGAGTCAACCACCCATATTTTTACAAATTACAATTAATTTATTTAAACTTTTCAAAATAAAGCACAGATTCCGTAGATGGTCCAGCAAAGTATTCCAACATCAGTTAGTTCCAATTTACTCACAAATCATCAAATAGTAATCACTGATCCTTCCCAAATAGAACCTAACCATACAGGTTCAGTCAACTCACGCGCATCGCTTAAAATCTCAGCAAATTGGTTAAAAAAAATTATTCACACCAAAGTATTCAATTTGTTCCATCGGCAAAACAAAGTAATCCATTGTCAATGAACTTCGATTTGCCATAAATCCTCAACTGATTTTTTTAAAAAAAACCAGTATTTCAACCAAATTTACACCATAGCACATTGGGTCAACTCATGTGCGCCATTTAAAGTCCAATCAAATCGTTTAAAAATTATTCACAGCTAAGTATCCAATATAACAACTTGCTAAACAAAGCAATACAGCATCAATGGACTTCGATTTACTCACAATTCCTCGAACGATAATCTGAAAATAACTACTCCAACGAGAATTACTCCTTACCACACTGGGTCAACTCAAGCAAACCTTTTAGAATATCACCAAATTATTTAAAAATTATTCAGAAGTCAAAGTATTTGATAGTACAATGATCAAAACAAGTAATCCAGCATGAATTAATTTCGATTTACTCACAAATTCTCAACTGATAATAAAACAATCAACCACGTTTACACCTTACCACATTCTGTCACCTTGCGTACGACGTTTAAAATCCTGGGAAATCGTTTAAAATATATTTCCAACTAAGTATCCAATGGTACAATCGGCTAAACAAAGCAATACAGCATCAATGAACTCCGATTTACTCACAGTCCCTCAAACGATAATCTGATAATAACTACTCCAATCAGAGTTACTCCTTACCACACTAGGTCAACTCAAGCACACATTTTAGAATCCCAACAACTCGTTTAAAATTATTCACAACCAAAGCATTCAAATAGTACAATAAATTAAAACAAAATAATCCAGCAGATTTGTTAACAAATCCTCAACTAGTAATAAAACATTCACTAATCCAACAAGAGTACTGTGCTCGGTCAACTCACGCAAACCGTTTAGAATCTCAGCAAATCGATTACAAATTATTCACACAAAGTATTCAATGGTAAAGAAAGCAATACAGCATCATTGAACTTCGATTTACTCACAATTCCTCAACTGACAATAAAACAATCACTTATCCAGCTTCGCCTTAAGGAAGATAGCAAGACAAGGCAGTAGCAACCTTACCTAAGTAGAAAAAGCCACAGGCGCCTTCGGGGTATCCAGCCAACAAGGGAAGAAAGAAGCGGACCAACCTCTACAAGTGCCTTCCCGAAAGAAATCTAGCCCTTGTGGGCCGATTGCCAAAGAACGGAAAAATTCTACCGCCCGACGAACATTTTTAGAACATGATATTGGGGTTGGGAGCCTGCCTTAACTTGGAACAGACAGAAGAGGCTTGCCATTCGAACCTGCAGTTCTACTTTATTTCTGTAGCTTCGTATAAAGAGGGTCGAGTCTGAAACCTGTGCCTACCATTGCTGCTTGTGGGCTTTATTTAGATCTGGGAGATGGGTGTGGGCGCCATGGGAGCACCGTATGGGTCTTTTAGTTTGAATGTGGGTCTTGAGGTTCTGTTTTGTGTTCCGTAGTGATTCTTTCATCCCAAACTAATAAGTTATTGATTATTAGAGAACCATTGAAGTACAATTTCAAAATAAAACATGACATTAAAAATTGGTATTTTTAAGTTTCCATTAACTAGATGAGGTTTATTTTCGTAGATGAGCTTCCACTCCAAACTAATAGTAATTTATTAATTAGAGAACCATTGAAATTAAATTTAAAAATAAATCGCATAATATTAAAAACCTTCAAGAGATTGTATCATTGTGCTGTTTTCATTATTCAGAAAACGTTTAAGGATTTTTCAGTTATTTTTGGAGACAGTCATTTCTTGATTTTAACAAATAATTGATCCCAACAGACGAAAAGGCTGTGTGTCAACACATTTCAGGATATTTCCAATTTTAAGTTGAATGACTTTTCAGATTTCGTCAATCAAAACTTGAAAATTGGTTCAACCGAATTCCAGAATAAAACAAATTGTTTTCAATCCATTTGCGATCATTATATTTTGTTTACCAAGTTTTTGTTAAGTTTTCAAGTGTCAAACGAAACCATTAGAATTTTACAATCATAATTATAAGGAATCTAAGAAATTGTTCCTAGAAAAAATAATATATTTCGGTAGATTTTTATTGAAGAAATGGTCTGATACAGGCGTTTGCCAGTTCTTATGGATCTTAATTTAGATGCTCCATTCCGAAAAAGCGTGGGAGCTTTTTGAAAGACAATAAAGCTTTTCATTATTTTAAATATATTCTTTAGGTGGGTGCTTTTGGGTCTGAAGTATAAGAATAGTTATTAGAAGAGAAAAGTTGAGAAGAGCTGCTAAAATTCAAGAAAATTTTATTAAACAGTAACTAAATGAATCTCGTTATTTTTATTTGCATCACTACGATTTTTCTTTCAAGTTTTAATAAATCGCGATATTTATATATTTATTTTTTACATTTCGATCGAAAGTCACAAATTCTGAGCATAAGAAAAAGGAAGATAAAAAGCTTTTGATAGAAAAAATTTATGTATTCGATGATTCTCATTAAACGTTAAGTTGTAAGGCATAGTAAAATTATCTTTGAAAGAACTAAATGGTCCATAACTATGACTTACAAAGCAATTCTGTAGAAAATATTATATTGATTGGGAAACAATAAGTCTTTGTAGTCACCCTAAGACACTCTTTTTTAAAACAACCTTGATCCTCTTCCGAACTTTTTTTAATCTTTTCGTATCGTAAGTTAGACAACGTTGTTTTTTGAAGTCAACGGATTTTTGTACATTCGATTGAAAAACTATAATTGCAATTACGTTACGATAATAAAAAAAAATTCAATCCTATCTAGCTCACTAAATAACCAATTAAATTTGTTATTTAAAATAAAATTTTTAATCAAACCATTTCTATCTCTGTTAGAGATATGACAAAGGTACCTTTACAAAGGTCTTTAGAAGAGGTCTCAAAGTGAATTTCAAAACACAAAACTCAGTCTTTATGTTAAAAGCTACAACAGCGTTAAAATGTAAACTGTATTTAATAATTACTTGTGGCATTAAAAAAGGATAAACTCGTATCGGTATTATCAGCATCACATATACACTGCTCACAATAATTAGGGGAGCGCATGATTTAAACTCTTTCAACCTTAATATTTACATTTGGAATCATCAGCTTGCGATTTGTTCTCAATAAGTTGAACTTGCACTGATTTATAGTTACAAGGAAGAATCATATATTTTGAGGATGTAAATAATGTTTGCTTTAATCAAATGAAAATATAAAAACACGGTAAAATAAAGTTCACTCCCAAAAAATTTTATGAAATATATTGACCCTAAATTCTTCACGCTAACATTCTCAGATGTTTAAAAATCGATTTTACCTCTTTTTTGCAAATAAAAATTTGAAAAATTATTGTTATAGCTTGTTCTTAATTTTTTATTCCAATTTTTCCCTCCTTAAGTTTTAGTTTAAAAAATAATATTTTCCGCCTGTTTTTTACCATTTCATTCTGGATGCATAATGAATTTATTTAACAAATTTTAGATTTTTAGAATGAAAAGCAAAACGCTGAAACTGAAATTGAAAACAAAAGTACGCAAAGTGCTCCCCCAAATTGTTTTGAGCATTGTATTTTTTTTTAAATAGTATATTTTTTAATTTATTTTTTCGCATTAAGGCTAGATTAACCATTTACTGCAGACATAAATTATAAATATGTAAAAAAAATAATAAATGGAAAACAGTAGATTAAATGTAATGCAGAGTAAACTAGTTTTCACTTTGGCAGCCAAAAGGTTTATGTTTAGAGTGTTAACTGTTTTGGAAACTAAAATAAATCTGTAACTTCTGGATTACAAAATATTAAAATAATTCACTTCTTAGCAAACACAAACATTGTATTTTACTGCCAAAACCTCAAATTCAATAGAACAGTCAATTACATTTTTTTCCAAACTACGGAACCATAATGTCCTCACTGGATCAAAAGTGGACTGTTTTGTACACACAAGGATTGTGACGTCACAAGAAAGGTCTGTAATTGTTGAAGAGAAACTGAAGTGCATCTTTAATGGGTACGTGATGTTTATTAGGAAAAGTATGTCCCTCAGGGGTATCGGGTTACAAGACAGACTTAAAAGCATTCGATTGCTACTAATGAAAGTTGTTTATTAGGTGTTTTTTTGTTACACCAGAAAATAAATTGTTTTTGCTGGATAAAAAGTGACGAGGATACATTTTATTTGGACAGATAATGTTCATTATTTTGTAGTTTTAAATTGAAGTTGAGAATGAGACGTTTTAGATGGGAATACTTAAGGAGATAGGTTTTTTTTTTTTTTTTTTGTAAATTCATTGATTCTACGAGTGAAAATTTGTCAATTATAACACAATTTTCTTCAATTGATGTATTACTGACCCGATATATTTTTTAGTAAACAATATTCATAAAAAATATTAAATTTTTACGTAAACTGTTTAAAACTTACAATAACCTATTAACCCTCTAATGCATAACTGTTGCCATATGGCAACAAGTAACACATAATCCTTTTTATTCTATTAAAGTAGAGCTCCCTCTCGACAAATCTGTATTTCTTCATCCATATCATTCCATTTTGAAGTTTTAGTTGCTAATAATCCTCATAGATGACAGTAGTAAAAGTGTTATCAAAATTAAAGAGTGAAGCTATTAACTTTTGTGAAATTGCGTCTTTTTTAATATTAAAAGTATAATAATATTAGTACTAAATACAAATAAATTGTTTTGAAATAATAATTATAGTTCAAGAGGGTTATTTTAAAATATATTTAGTAGTTTTCTAATCATTCTTATCAAATTGAAATTTTGTAGTTGATTTTTGCCGTATTGTAACAATTTAAAAATTGAAATTATTTAAATTACAATGTAGTTAATTTTTTTCAGTGTTTTTCCCATAATGTATGAGTATTAAAGATACAGATCAGTTTTTTCTGTTTTCATTAGTAAATATTCATAAATAGCTCTTAATTTTTTGAAGTGATGATTCCAATTGTTTTTAACTCAATAACAAAACTAGGAGGGCTCTAATGTGTTCTTACTAACAAAAAAAGTTCCAAACTTTGTATACGATCATAGGTTTTATATTAAAAAATTATAATTGGCTTGTTGAGTTACAAAAATCGAATTATTTTAACTTAAAAATTAAATAATAAAATAGTGAAAAGACGTACTTAAAACCGAAGAATTATTAACTGAAATGCAATTCAAATATTAAGTTAAAAAACAGACGGGCACTAGACACCATTCAAAAGATTTATATCTAGGTGATTAACTTCAAAAAGAACGAAAATACCTAAATATTTATATGTTTGTGACACATTTTTATAAACAAATTAAGTTATCGTGTCCAAGTGTTAATCTTACTCTCGTTGCGCGATTAATACGATGCCGAAACGTGACGGGCAATCTTCCAAATAAAATGTGGCAACATTTCGGAAGTAAGAAGAGTTAGTCTCGTGTTTATAATTTCGTTTTATGATCTCATTTTGTTAAGATGCCAATTTCTGAATAATTGGGAAAAGTTCCGGTTATTATGGAACGTTTACTATCGAATCTTGTTAACGGAAACCGGAGGAACGCGCCAAAACATTTACGCCCACTGAAATTCATATTAACCGTCGGAAAGTTTAGACATTCACTCTGTGTATAGCTAAAATATTTTTTTTAATTATTACTAATAATTTTGTAATAGTAAATGGCACATTTTTTAATGTTTTATTAAAAATAAGAATAGTAAATATCGGACATTAACTAAATCGAACAAGAATTAAAAGCAGAATTTTTTCGTTTGTTTCTAAAAATTTTGGCATCATTTCTTATTTTTTTAAAAATTAATATCGATATTTCATCTATAAATTCCTAAAACAATGTTCTCAAACATTCTTTTCTCATAAAAATATTGATTATAATTTTTAAATATTAAATTATTAAAAATAATGTACTGTGAATTTTTAGTTACCAATGGCATGTTCTGTGATTTAACCTATAGCAAAATTTTCAGCATAAGTTCAAGGCTTTACCTTCACTTCATCTGAAGAGAAATTTCTCGTTAATAAGGTTTGACTGTGTAGTGTATGTTTTCAAAGGCTAGTTATATTTTGACTTATTGATAGTAAGTATATGGGCATTACAGAGCGGGTAAAAATATTCTGTTTTTAAATAGATTTTTAATAATCATAGAACGTTGAGTTCATATATCCCAATACATGCATACATTTGAAAATATGAAGACAAAAGCAATTAATGAAAAAAACTAACTTCAGAAATATGTGCATTATTCCCCAATTGGATGCGGAGTAAAGCCACCATGCGCACTAATTGTTTAATTTTGTGTTAAAAACAGAGATATTTCGTTTAAAATATTTTTCAAGATAAAAATGTAAATAAACTAAAATTAAGTAAAATTAAATCCATTATAATAATACTTAAACATTTTTTTTAAAATTACTGTTGAACATATTTTTATTGTGATGATAAGGATCTTTAGTTTATTTATAAAATTAAATTCCAAGTTAATGTATTTTGAGTAAGGCACACTTAATATTTTAATTAATATATGTTATTAAAATTAATTTTATTAACTCTATTTTTTCTTATAAAATTGAAATTTACCAAATATTGATAAGCACATTATAAAAAACCCTTTTCCTTCGTTGCTACGAGGCTTCGTTGCACGGAGGCAATAAAAGAAAGCTTAATGTGTATAAATAAAACATGCTTTTCATTATCATAATATATAGCTGTCCAAACGCAGATAAATTTTAAATAAATAAAAGGGAAATACAAATATTTATTAATTTCTTCAAATTCTTTAAAGGGTTGCTTTTATTTTAACACGAAATAAATATTAACTTTAAATTTGAAGCCTAAGTAGTTTTTCGCTTGTAAATCAGCGAATATTATAAAAGTATTACTGTAATACTTTAAAATTAAATAGCCTAACAAAAGAAATTTAACGAATCAAATTTCCGAATATGTTTACGTACATTATTGAACACGTTAATCAAATTCCAATTACATAAGTGGATGCCAATGGAAATTTAATTCCCTTGTCACTATCGGAATTGCCTAAATTAGTGATTCGTTAATTAAATAATGAGTATTTAATCATTTAAAGGATTCTCAGGGAAATCAGAATGTTTGGAGTATTAACACTTATTTCGGTAAGTATTAAAACAAAAAAGCAAATGTTTACTAAGATTTCCGGAAAATTTAAAATAATTGGATTGTGAGATTGAAATCACTTTGTATGAATGATTATTTGAAAATGCAATTTACTGTTTGATATTTCAAAAGTTATTTTGTAAACCTTGAGGAGATTTAACTTTGAATATTTTATCAGTGGAAACATGTTTATATGCTTATATACATATTTTTATATTTTTCAAATTACGTTCATTAACTTATCGCATATTAAAGTCTGAAACTAACATAACGTTTTCCAAGCTAGAATTATAAAATACGACTTAGGTAATATTTGTAATTCTTGCATACTTTAGAACATTTAAATGTGTAAAATAAATGAGTTTAATAGAATTTAATTTTTCGTTTTCTATAATACAAAATAACTCATACAAATAATGTCAAATGAATAATGTATTCTTAAAAGAAGTAATATTTTTTATTGATGTATTTCAAACCATTAGTAAAGTATTCTGGATTTCCACATAACTGTAATTTTAATAAAACAGGCAACAAAATGCCTACTCCATAATATGATGAAATTAAACTAATCTAAATTTTACCAAATTTTGTAGCTTGACTGTCCATAGTAGGCCAAGGCCTGCTGTGCCCATTTTAGCTCTCGTGACCAGTTTAGTTCCTAAGCCGGCTGGGTCCTTTTTTTATCAACCCAGTTAAATTAAGGGAACTGAATGAACCTTTCCTAACTTAGAAATGTACACCGATCATTTTATTTTACCAAATAATTGTTTTTATTCTAAAAAATATGCATAAACATTTGTTTTATTCTGACATAAACTGTCCAATATTTAAATTAACAATTTTTAGTACAATGAGATAAATTGCAAAATACGCGTGGTTTCCCTGTTTCTTTTAGGAAAACATTTATGAACCGTTTTTAATCGTATAAAACTGGTGGTTAATGGTAAAGAACTGAGTTTTAATTGTATAAATATGAGGATTCCAATCGCTTTATATTCAGTAACATACTAGGCTACCCACTTGAAGGATGAAAGACTGAAATTAACCATACCCCAAATATGAGAAGGGGGCCAGGGAGCCCAGTCGGTCAGGCACTCGCTTAACATGCGAAAGGTCCCCGGTTCGAGTCCGAGCATCGCCAAAATAACTGCCGACCTATAAACGGCCCGTGCAGAAAAAATGTCCGACGAATAATACACCGTCTAAGGGAGTGCACGTTAAAGATCCGTCTAAGTCTTAACGCTGCGTACGATGCCGCCTTTAACGGTTTCGTTGGGTGTCTATTTAAGAGTCGGCGCATCACTTGACTGTGGTCCTAAAAATACGACGCCTGTCGCCAATAGCCCTATCGCAGCCCTAGTGCTATAATAATTTAAACCACCTAATCTGAGAAATAAACCCCTAATAATTTTATTCTAACAATTTCATTCTATAGGTACCAATAAATTGCAAAGATAAATGAAACAAAAATCCTAATAACTAAACTAATATTTAGACATTTCCACACAAGTAATGAAACTAAACGTCTCTGTTTCTCTTTCCTTTAGGGGAGCAGCACTTTTCTCTTCATCACAACTCGACTGGAACTTAAAGATATTTATAGCCAGAGGTTGCAGTACTCTCAAAATATAGTATATTGGCTCTTTCTAAATATAAACTGCTGCTATGACGACAAGAGTGTCAACCAAATCGGTCTTCGTAGATAATTTGTTTTCCGGTTTGTTTTAAATTTTCATCTTAGAACGAGAATTTATCTTTTTGGAAATACTTATAAAATAATATTTTTTATCTTTTTTGCTAATAGCGCATTGTAATATATACACAAATTAAGCATTCCTTTCACGGTTTGCATGGGTTCATTGAGGGATAACTTTATTTCATTGTTATTTGTCAGTTATTTGTCCGTAATATAACTTTACTATACTAATCTATGGAGGGCTATTGATTTTACTATACTTACTTTATTCTGTTTAACTACTTCATAAGGTTTTTTGCTTACTATAAAGTGTGCTTTCAATTGTATTTTTTATGTAAAATTTGTGCCATGCGAGTTTCATAAAAAAAATTAATGTGATAAGAAATTAGTAGTAATTGAGTTGAATTAGTAACAATCTTACTACTATAAAAAGTAGAGAAAAATGCAATAAAAATGTATGACATAAAATTATGTGAATGTATGCTGGATAAATGTGGGTATGCTTGATACAGTTTGATTAACTTTAAAGTATCAGTTTCACATAAGAAAAAATAAAGTTTTATGCAATCAGACTATTAGTTCATTTTAAACAAGATTTGGTAACACACGTATTTTCTTTTTTAAATTAAAATATTTCACATAAATTCTAGCAAAAAATTTATGTGCCTGACCCACGCAACCCACATAAAAAACTAAGACTAATAGACATTACTATAAGCTTTACTGTACCTCTTAAACGTTACTAGAAAGACAAATCTTTCTGGTGTAAAAGTATGAACTCTAACATCAATATTTACAACAAGAATTGAGAATCATACGTTTCAATCAAAATAACTTTATTTATTTACAACCGAAGCTTGAAAATCCTACAAATGTATTTAAATTGTCGAAATAGCAGCACATGCAAGCATACAAAATAATTTTCGGATTTTTTTCAAATCTTTTGACGATTTAGCAAAAAAAAAGTAATATGAAAACGTTATTCAATGACACATTATCCTTTTTCCAGCTTTAGTTGTAGTCTTAATTCAACAGAAACAATTCTTTACTAACTCAAGTTTTGTATAAAATGAAAAAGGAATTTGAATAATTCTACATGACGTAAACATTACATTTGCATTTCAAATACGAAACTTTAAATGAAAAAAAGATATAAAGTTCATGAATTATTTCTACTAAAGTTTCTTCTTTCAGTAAAATATTTGAAGGTAGGATCGTATAGGGAAATTACCCAATGGACTTGGCCCCATTTACATTTAGAGATTTGAGTGCTCCTTCCCAAAAGAATTTGTGCTACAGCTTTTATAAACATGAGTTCTACGTCAACTTGAGTTTAAGCTGATAAATTTGTGGAGACTTTTGTCTAATTATCCTACACTAAAGTTCCTCATCGATTATCTGTACTGTATCGATTTTAAAATATTCCGGTAATTTATACATATAAACAAAAACTGTCATTTTTTCATTAGAGTAACATTTTTTCACATTAGAGAGACATTTTTTAATTAGAGTAACAATCAAAAATTACATACTTTTTAAACATAAAGCAATTCATTCCACACATAAAACCTAAAATAAGTTTAGATAAAATGTATTTTGTTTTTAACGCATTCAATTTTAATATTAAAAATTTATATTTTGATGCATATAATACTATTGGCCATTGCAATTACTTATAAAATATATTTTTTAGTTTACATCAATAAACATAATTTATAAGTCAAAATAAGTATATGGATTCCTTAACCTAACATGATCAGAAGTAAAATAAATCGTGCTTTAGAAGGGAGGTAAGAAAGCATTATTTTCACAGTCGAGTTGTCAATGAGCGGAATGCTTTACCCGATTATGTCTGCATTCGAAGTGAGTAAAATATAAGTAGAATCTTGAGAGTCATTGGAAACGGGTAAAGTATTAGATTTATTTTGAACCAAACTTGCTGGGCCTCTGACCTGTTGGTGGTCGACAATTTTTGTATTTGCATTTGTTATCTGTTAGAAAAAAACTCGATTTAAATAAATTTAAAAATATTTAACTTTTTGTAATTTTCACTTTGCATGTCCTAACTAGAAAGGCAAACTTTAAATTCATTCAACTACTTGATTTATTTATCATTACTTTGATAATTATTTCAAAAACGCACTAATCGATAAGATTTGATGCATTTTTATAAGAATATATTGCCGCTTAGTCAAAGAAATACTCAAGATTTAATCGGAAGCGAAACCTTATTAATTCATGTTACAAGTCCATACCAACTAGGAAAAGACAACTAACTTCAATGTGAGAGAATAATTTAAACAAAAGAGTTCGATAAGAAATGACCGTATAAGAAAGATAATATAAATAATAATTTACATAATTAATACAAAGTTATCAAATGATAAATAGCATATCAAGGATTAAAAAAATTAAATTACGGTAATTATGGGATTTCAACGGGCAAGAAACCTGTCCATTCTCCAATGTTCTTACGTGGGGAACACAGTGTCAAAAAATTTTTATGAAACATTATTCTGAAGGAAAAAAAAACCCTCAATTTTCTTAGTTTTAAATACTTTCTCTACCAAGAAATCTATACAGCTTTTAGTTAATCGTGAGCCTAGTTTGAGCATTTTAAAGTAATGTCCACAAATATTTTTTAAATAATTTGTAACCGGTTCTATAAAAACTTACTTTATAAACCCGGCGTTGCACGGGTGTACCCTTACTGACGATGATTGTTTTTTTTTTAAGTAAACTTTTATTTTATGCCAATTGATTCACTTTCTCCTGTTCAACACTCTATCAGTATATTATAATTTCCTCCCGTTATAGTATCTGCATTATTTTTTTTAAAGAAGTCCGATTATATCCAGGTCCTTCTATGATTTAGGGATTTCTCATAGGCCCCTGTTTAACCAGCCAGAATAGCTATGATAAAATGGCCAGTTTCTATTTGCCCTCCTACGGCCAAAAATCCCCAAAATGTGGCTACCTATAAACCGCCAAAGCAGACAAAAATGTCCTGTGTCCGACGAATAATACCCCGTGTAAGGGAGTGCACGTAAAATATTTTTCAATGTTCCAACGCTACGTACAATGTCGCCCTTAAAAGTTGCACTAGGTGCCTACTCAGGTGTCAGCTCGTCACTTGCCTGTGGTTCTAAATTAAGGCACACTTGAACAATAGACCGTGTATAGCTGTAGTGCGACGACAATTCAAACTAACCCTAAGCCTTACAATTAGGTGGGAATAGCTACCTTAGCTTTTCAACTTCGCCAAAATCGGCCACTGCCAAAATTCAATCGGCCAATATATCTTAGCTGTACCAAATCGCCTGTTTCATAAACATAAAGTACGCTATACGTAGAGATAATTGACATTTTATATGTAGAATAATTATCGCCTTTTTTGACATGAGACATTGTAGCAATATCTTCATTTCTGCAATTTGTAAACATTAACTAAATTAAATTCGGAAACAAAAAATTAAAAGTTTAAATGACGCCTACTATTTCAAAAAATATTCTCCCAAAATTTTTGTATCTATACCTCAAGTAGTTTGGGATGGGCGTTGATACGTAAGTCAGTCTGTCAGTTGAGTCAGGGCTTTGCCTTTTATGTATATAGATATGTCTTATACCCCTCTAGTTATTGAATAAATATAATTTAATTGCGATTTCAATGCATAAAAAGTATAGATAAAAGGCTTTAAACTTTTCATTAACGAGATGAACAAAAAACTTGCCTTCTCAATACCAAATCGTGTCTCGAATATTGGTTAAAACATTGAAAGCATTGTATAAAATTTATAGTTTACTTCAAAAAGTTAATGATAAAAAGCTTAAAAACTTAATACACATGAAAAAAGGCATATTTTTCTATATGATTTTGAAAAAGCTCATTAAAATACGTAATTGCTGCATTTTCACTATACTCTCCCATTAAAAATCTTTAATTCCTGCATTTTTACTATTTTTATCAAATAAACTATTATAGTCTTTCATCCATTGTTTCCCCGAAAAGCTTCTTACCCCAACAATCCTTAAGAATGAAAACCCAAACAATGTGTACTGAGAATTTTGTAAGGAGCTTATAGCTCCAAAAATAGATAGTTTAGAGAAATGGGAAAAGGGCTTGAAGTTATGGGTGTTTTGTTTATTTGAACAGCGCCCGACTGGGCTCAACTGTTGATTGCTTCCTGCTTGGAATATTATGAGCTTAGCCATTTATGGTATTACAAATTCTGAGCATCAGAATTTGTCGAACTAAAATCGAAGTATCAAAGGTAAACATATAAACTGAATGTAACGACAGTTTTAGTGAAGAACAGGCAAGTGCAAAATGGCCCTACGAAATTTTTATCTCTTAATGTTAAAAGCATGGTGTAGTATTTTCGCTAAAATATAGTGCTAAAAGTAAATTTCCTGAGTTTGGCGTAACTTGATTATTTACTTCGACGACTTCGTTGCATTAAGAACACTATAAAGGATTTAAGAATGTCCCGTTTGAAAATATTGACTTTGTTTCAAAGAGGGGATAGGAGTAGGTACTTATATATTCCGGCTTGTATGCTTGATCAGAGAACATCTAATATAAGCTTTCGTCAATTAAGACAGACACAAAAAGAATTTTTTACTGTCACATAGAAAAGAAAGTACACCCTAGGCGAAGCCGGGAATCGTACCCGCACGCGTTGCAGAACGCAGACTCCTGGCGTAATGGTCCGAACCACTCGAACATCTGGGTCTCATTTTTCAAAGGAAATTTTCATATGTATAAAAAAAATATGATAAAAAAGCAAAGTAGTAAACAATAGTTTTTCTCCGTTTGTCAACTAAATTTAGTTTTCGAAATATTTAATGGGAAATATATAATGACTAAATATTTTGCTTTAAAATTTTTAACTGATCTAGAAGTGAAATATACTGAGTATGGGTAGTTATTATAAGTGTCAAGCGTCATGGGGGGGGGGACTGGCATAGTTTAGCACTACCGGTGTCTTGGCTTCGAATTCTGATATAGGTAAGGTTTACTTTTTATTTCAATGCTTACGCGGGAACAGTAAAATGAGCCCCAAATTAGCCTAGGAGCTAAGCATTCAAACTTTTGGGTTGGTCTGATCGAGTAATGAGAACACCTGCTGCAGTATATCCCAAATACTACAAATAATTTAGGATGAACTAGATGCAGCAGGCTTAGGCCTTCTGCGGGCTGTTACACCCCTGAATTTATTTTTTTAATCAGGAAGTTATTATTCTGTAAAAAAAACATTGATTATCAAAATATTTCTTACAAATCATTAATTCATGCTAGATTGCAAATTAATAAAATAAAACACTTTTATACCGGTTTGAATAATCTTGTTTTACATAATTTGGATTAAAAGAACACTTTTTTTTAAATTTAATGAAGTCGAATTGGTATTAAAATAACCAAGAGAACCATGAGGTGTCATATGGCGGCATTATATTGGATTGTATCTCAGATAGTTTTGATAAATAGAAAATATTCCAATGAAATTTATTCTTATTTTTATGGTATAAGGTTTGGGGAAACATTAATATTCCTTTATTTTATTCTGCAATGCCCTAGTTTTTAAGAAAAAATTCAAGAACAATATTAACAAAATTTTAAGTGGTGAATAAATGAAATAATTAAAAGATTAATTCGAAGTAGGAAATCATTTAAATATTATTTACAATATTTTAAGTCTAAAGTAATGAATCTCATAACCTTTTTGTATTGCTGAATCTCGTTAAAAGAAATTTAAATGAATTTGTATGTTTTACTCGAGCAGGCAAAATTGTATCGCCAAATGTGGTTTACCTGCTATTCAAGTATTTAAAAAAAATCAACTCTAAGTTTGTATTGTCCTCTCTCAAAACATATAGCCTGGGTGGACTTTTCAGGCTATCTGCGTTTCGTTTCAAAACAATAATATTTATACAAATATCTCCACAAAAATATTGTCTGAAATGCAGATTACCTCAAATTAGTGAATATTTTGAAAACATCATTTATTCCATCAAATAAAACTTTAAATGGTAAATTAAAGTACTTTTGGATAATCGTTGATTGTTGTTAAATTATTTAGAAGTAGTTTTTCATACTCGTGCGTGGCTAAGACCATATATTTCGCTCTATTGCTCTCTATTCATCAGAAACCAAAATCAAACTCAAAATAGTTCCTAAACCACTGATGATTGATAGTCTTTAAATAAAATATTTAAATTTCAAAATAAGCTATTCAAACAATATAAAACATTCATGAGATGTCAAAATATTTATTTTTCCCAATGAATATTTGTTTTAAACAAATGGTTGTTTAAACATGTTTTTACGTTATGAAAACGATAAACTTTATATTTATCTGTTCATGAATAATGTAGCAACGTCGTATAAATTTAATTAAAAACTTGACATCATTGTGTAATTATTAAAACAATAAAATATCAGTAAATGTTAGTTAATTGTTTTTACTATTATTTTAAAATTAATAAGTTCATTGTTATAAATAATATAATATTTAACATTTTAAAAATTTCCAATTTACGTAATACATATTTAATGTTTTTTAAAGTTTTTGCATTTAAAAAGGCATATAGCTTTGCTAAAAATAAACATTATTTTATTATTATTTATCAAGAGCTTAAAGTATGTATTTTTTATTATTCTTATTAAAAGTCATAAGGTATCTAGTTGGAATGTACTGGAGACTTTATATAGATTTAAACATAGTTTATTTTTGATCAATTTCATGTTTGTTTTAAAACTTAAAACATATTCAATTGGCTTTTGTGATTAAACATGCGCAAAAAAATATTAAATTTGAAGTGCTGCTATCTAATTGAAACGCGTATTTACGGTTCTCAATTATTATTGATTGAAAATATTTTTTTTATTTTCAAATGTTTATTTTTTTATTTTCAAATGGTTATTTTTTATTTCCAAATGTTTATTTTTTTATTTTCAATGTCATTGTCTATTTTATTTTTGTATGGAAAAACCATTCCAACAAGTAAAGGTTTTAACATAGAATCATTCAGTAGTTGGCAAGCTTAGTTTTGCAACCTACTTTCCCACCTCTAAACTTTATAGATTTTTATAATTATTTATATTATTTGCATAAACGTCAGTGTTTTTCCTACTTTAAGTTTCTCGAAAAAATAGCTGTTCCTTATGTGTTTGTTTAATTATTTGCAAAAATGATACTTTAAATAACTTATACAAACGAAATTTGTATCATTTCCCCCTTTTTATATTATATTTTATAGTATAAGGGTAAGCATGGTATAAGTAATGGGTACTTAAATAAGTAGTTAAAGGTTTACAAAATATTAAATGCCGAATGTCATCATTGACAGAAAGACATCTATTTTTTTATGCTTACTTTAAAAAAAAATTTGAACGATTTTTGCTGTATTGATTAACCCCTTAACTTATTAACCCCTCAAATTCGCCCCCATTTACTAAAACAAAATCTATAGACTTGTATTTTATAGAAAACTATACATTAAATAAAAATGTTTTTTAAAAAAATAAGTACTGTAATTATTTCAGACACTCAAGCATAGCGAATTATTTTCATGCAATTAGTTCATTGACTAATTTTTAGACGGATGTTTTCTCAACTTGAAAAGTAGGGATTAGTGTTTTTTAATAATTGAATAAAATTTCACAAGTTTATAACGTACTAACTCACGACATATCTATTTATTTTCATAGAAATTAAACTCAGAACTTAATATACTGTTCATTGTATGTTAAGTTTCCTAATTTTAACCCTTTTAGTCCCAGTGATGCCATTTGGCATCATCATGTGTCTGATCATAATTTTCAAAAACTAATATAGCTGACATCTTTTGGGATTAATAAAAAAAAATCCAACAGAATAAAATGTGAAGAATCGAATGCTGTGCTTTTATAGCTGTTGACAATCAGAAATTTTTTTCTAAAATGATGATGCCAAATTGCCATTGGACTGAGAGCGTTAAAAGTTACCTTTTTTGTTGTTATACTAAAATAAACAACGTTAAATACAATTTGAAAAGTTCCTAAAAGTCTAACACTTGATTTCACACTGCACTCAACATGCTAACTCACTTTTTAAATTCCAAATGAACCTCAGAAACGCACTGAGGTGACGATCCCGCAACAAATTTTCAATCCAAGTTGTTTTCGAATCCGAGGGATTGTAAGGTGCTGCCGCTCGGAAACGATCTTTAAAAGCGCGCCGAAAATCAAAACTTCTTCAGAGAACTGGAAGACTGTAGCACAGCGACATCTTACGGCGAGAGAAATAAACTAATTAACATATTAACGACATTTTATTTTAAATAATTATTAATTTTACAGAGGTACTGCCTTTTTAATTACCAATAACACATTTAATTATTGTATATGTAAATTAAGAACATCAGTAAAATTAATCTATTTATCTTGAAAATGAAGGTGTATAGCTACATATAGTACTGTATTCTTAAGTAGCAATGGCAAAATTTAATTGCTGTATATGTATTTTATAAACATTATAAAACTCATATATTACGGTTACAAATAAAACTGGCATTTTCTAGGCAGTTTCTTATGTATATGCATTTTAGTTGTTAAGTTACGTCACAAAGGTGTCAAATTCTTATATTTTATTCTTGAATATTGTAGCGTATTTATATATTTATGTTTAGAATGTCCCGAAAAAATTTTTCATATTAATCGAGCTGTTATAACACGTAATTTTATGATGAAAAATGCGAAATAATATAATAATCAATAAAATTCTAAGCTGAAAAACTCCTTCAGTTTTAGAGTAAAAATTATGGTTACCTCATTAATTCTTCAATCGGTATTTTGTATTAAACATTATGTTAAATTAAAATAAATTGTAAATGTAGAAAAAAATAAGTAATAATTTTATGAACAATGTTATTTGATAACATACCAAATTCAGCATTTTTAATTTAAACTTATATTTGCTATATCAAGGAAGTATTTTATACATATATTCCAAAAGTGTTAATTAGTTAAGTTGGGTAATACTTACGTCTTTTGGAATGGTTTTAATTCAAATTCCTCTTTCAAACCCTACCGAATGTCTCAAAATAATAAAAAATGATATATAATAGATGGAACTACAACAAACATTATTATTGTAGTTATATTTCAAAATTCATTCGGTTAGCTCACCTTGAACCAATTATTTTTTTGTAATTATTGAGCAACCAATTATTTGAGTTACATACAAATGCTTTTTAGGCGTATTTCATAAATCTAAGACTAAAAATGTGTCACACCAATCTCCCCAAATATTACAACGGTGGGCAATAATATATTCAGTAATATACAAATGTGTTTTTAATTTACATCCAATAAGTCAATGATCATCTAAATAATGAAAGGAACCTTCTTTTCTTTTAACTTATTAACCCTTCAAAATCTCTAATACTATTTACTACACTGCTTAATCTGTTACATTTACATATTTCTGACCTTCAACAAGTTTTGCCCCTTATCATTGCTTTTCCTCTATAAAATAAAAATTCAAACGCGTGCGCAGGACTCTCGGGGGTGTGAACAAAATTAATTTTCAATAAAAGATAAATTAAATTTACAATATGTTTAATTATAATTCAATAACCAATAATATAATTTCAATAAAATAAAAAGATTATTTATGACAGCTACCATTTGCATAGATACGATTTTCTTATTATGGCATCCAACAGGTACTGAAATTCGTGAGTAGTTGATTAAAAATATTAAATTAGTTTTTTACTTACAGCCTTTCTTTTTCACTTTTTCACTTTTCAAAAAAATTCTTAAAATACAAAAAGCATTTTTTTTGGTTTTTAAAGCTTTTTTTTTTTAAATGTATATGGAAAAAGTATCCAAGTTAGTGTGTTTGTTAGAAATTTAAGATTTTTGGTGCGCAATGATTTCAAAATGAGTAAGCAGTGTATTGAAGCAAGTAAAAAAGCCAATCGAATGTTGGGATATATTTGAAAAAATATCACTTCTAAATAATGAGATTATTTTGCCATTCTATTGGGGATTGGTAAGGCCACATCTAGAATATGCTGTTGAGTTTTGGTCTCCCTTCCTCAGAAAAGATATACAGTTGCTTTAAAAAGATCAGCATAGGGCTACAAAAATTATTAAGGGTCCTTCTGATGTTGATTACGATAACAGATTAAGATCGTTAAGAATGTATTCCCTGGAAAATAGAAGAGCTAGGGGTGATTTAATGCAGTTACTCAAGTTCATAAAACAGGAAGACATGGGGAGCTTAGGTTTTACCTTAAATAACCGGGCCAGAGGACATTATCGGAAACTGAATAAATGGTGCTTTGGAAGAGAGGCAAGAAAGCATTATTTCTACAATAGAGTTGCCAATGAGTTCAATGCTTTACCCGATTATGCTGTACATTCAAAAGGAATCGAAGATTCTAAGAAGAATCTTGATAGTTATTGGAAACTGGTAAAGTATAAGATTTATTTTAGACCAACCTTTCTGGGCCCCTGGCCTGTTGTTGGTCGACAATGTTTGTATTTGTATTTCTCATTCAAGTTTTTTCTTTTAACTATTCTCTATATGGTTTCCTTCATTCTCTACTTTAAGTGTTTTCCTCAGTATGTACCTAGAAAAAGTTGCTTCTTCCCCCTGATATATAAAAAAGTTATTTTGTGCATATCTTGGTAAAGGTACATAAAAAAGGAACCACATTTGTGTCTAGCATCAAAAACCTACGTAAGAAACATTATATTTTTTAGAAGTCTTAAACCAATTTTTTTTCGATCACTTCTTTTCCAAAGACGTAAATATCTCATTACATATATATTATTGAAAAACTTATTTGATATTTAGAATCTACGATCCCAATCAATTGAAATCAGCACTACAATACTAGGAAACACAAAAAATGTATATAGCCTCGTATTATCAATCATAAAACATTTTTACATTTGTAGTCGACCCCTAACTCCCGCCCATCCCTCACAAAGTAACGAAACATACTAGGAGCTCGAAGAAAAGAAGCGCAAGATAAAAAAGCGCATTCCTTTTCTCCTCTGCCCTCCTTTTCCTCCTTTATTTATTCTCCGGCACTTCCACTGCCTATTATGGGCACACGAGAAACCCGATAGGTGCTCGGTGGTCACGTGGTTTGGTGACGTCGGCATGGGATCGCTCTTGCACATCACCCTCTTGAAAAACGAGAAGGAATATTGTTTGAGGTGCGAGTTTGTTATTGTTTAAAAGGGGAGTTATTGTTTGATTGGGTTTTGAACCGGATTTGATTAGGGATGGAAATGATGCTAGTGTAGATGTAGGGTGTAGGGCTGGGAATAATTATACAAAGGGTGGATGTGGATTATTATGTGATATTGCTTTAATGGAGAGTTATTGCTTGATTAGCTTTTCTTCAATCATCAAACGATAACTCTCCATTCGGATAATTCTGAATAATTACAATAATCCGAATTTGAGTAAAGATATCCAAGCAATAGGTTAATTCGATTAGTTAACTTTCATATCGATGATTGTTTTTAACACTAAATTGTTCAGATTTTTTTTAATTCGACGGCTTTGATGGCTTTAAAGAAATATTGTTTAGGTGTCCTTTTTTCAAGTTTTCAAAATTTTACACAAATAACCTATTTATTTTACAAAACGGATTATTAATCTTATTCGAATTTGGATTTGATTTTTGGATTTTATGGGTTTATTAGGCCAAATTTAATCAATATTGGGAATGATTGTGTAAATGTAGCTTTGGGGTTTGGTATTATATGAGGTAGATGTAGTTCATTAAGTTTTATTGTTTCAATGATTGTTAATTTTCATGGTTTTAAACCGGATATGATTGGGGATGCAAATGGTGCACATGTATATGGTAGTAGTTAGGGTTGATAATATTGCAGGAAGTTGTTATGGGTTTTGTTTATTTAATTTTTGAATTTTCGAAAGGATACTTTTAAGGGGAAATCTTATACATCAAATATTTTTCCTGCCCGCTCTTTACCTCGAAATTTTAATGAAAGGAGAAGTTTACATGATAAAATCGCTTTATTTTATATAAAATAAATATAGAAAATTAGTTGATTAATTACAAAAAAAAACTAATTCATTTTCTTAATGCTTTATTCTAGTCAGATTGTTCCAAAACTTCAACCGATTTTTTTTAATGTTTTTTAATTCAATGGGCGGGAATAATTTAAGAAGATTTCCAAGCGAGTCGAAAGAGTGAAGAAGAGTTGTTAAATAAATCTCTAAGTGCAAAAGGAGGTCAAGTCCACTGAGAAATTTCCGCAAAAACTTTTTCTTCCACTAAAAATGTTATTGAAAGAAGGGTAAAGGAATACTCTCCATAGAACTCTAGTCTTTTATTTTACATTTGGCGAATCAAATGAGGGATGGATGACTGTTTATTCGTGTTGGGTGATATGATAGATGGTGTAGTTGATAAAGAGAAGCTTGGAAAAAAGTAACGGTATGTTCATAGTAGTTACAGTAGTCAGCGCAAAATTACCGAAGACTTGTAAAGACGACAGAAGGAAAAACATTAAATTTTCAGAAATAACATTTTTAACACAGATAATGATATATTATTTTTTTGTTCAATTAAAATATTTTTCAACACCAATGACAACAAGATTTGCTTTAATAATAATTAAAAATTAAGTATGTGAAACATTGAAATTTAAAGGATTTCAAATGACCTTTCAAGAGTTTAACGAAAATTCACTTACGGTATTTTTGAGCAGAAGAACTCAATAAGATAGCCCTTCAATTACTCGCATATTTTAAACCCAAAAGAACAAAGAAAACAAGGGTAGTTTTAATAGTTTTAAATGGAAATTATAATTAGGAGCTTTCCTTAACTATTCGTCGTAAAAAAAATTAGATCCATTTAAAACTTTCTAGTGTTCCTAACTTAAATTTTAAATTCAACGAAAAAATACCAAATCACTTGTATGTGAAATACTTTTAAGAACCCACATAAAAACTAATTTTTAGTACTTTTTGATAACTTGTTGCAGTATAATTGTGATACACAGTGTTCAAAGCATAAATTGTCTTTCATATAATACTAAATTGTACAAATGTTTTGTATTAAACCTATATAATGAATAATTGTTTGGCCTTAATTGCTTTCCTGGTATCAGAGATGGCCCTAACTTGATCTTTTGAGTATTCTTTTATTTCCTCAACAAAACCATTGATCTAATAATAAGTAAAAGAAGCTTTTGTTCATACAACAATGATATAATAGATGTAATTCCTAATAGCTAAACATAAATGTGCAATGTTCTGAAACTGGAACTTTTTCTGAAACTAGCAGCTCAGTGGCTGAGAGGCTAAACGTGTCAGCCTCGGTTGCGGGTTCCAGCGAAGTCCAAGGTTGTTCGAGCCCCGGCTAAATCGTCGGATTTTCTGGATGGGAAAATCGTGGGCACGCACGTCATATGATTATGTGGCATGTAAAAGATCCCTGGAGGGCCCAGTTGGCCTGGGTTCTCTTGGTAAAATTAAATCTCGGCATACTTTAACATCCACAGAGACCTCAGATTCATTGTAATCTGTGCGTCAAAATTGGTATCGAGAGTCGCCAAATTGGTGCAACAAAAAATGGCTCTCAGTTCTGGTTAATATGCCGAGTCTACAAAGGTTGACCGCCAATGTTGCAGCCCCATTAGAGAAAAAAGAATTCTGAAACTTAACCAATCAAAAACTTGTATAAAGTTACCCACAAAGTGGAATGCATTCTGATAATTTTTCTATTGCCACAATAAGACAGAACAATACCTAAATTACGCACTGTGTATAACTTTCCTCCATAAAATTGGTGAAAACGTATCTCCCATTGGTTTTTTGGAGTAAAGTTAAACCTTTTTCTTTCGGTAAAGTTACCCCATAAATGTACTGTATCATTACTCCGTGAAACCAAACGCAGTACCACTTGCTGCCAGACATTCTGCAAATTCAACTCCTTATTTGAGTAATCTTACTCCATAAATTCGGTGTAACATTACTCCATGAAGCTAGTGTAACGTATCATCTAATCATTACAGAGCGTGCAGTGCGATATGTCTTGTTATTGGTAAATTTCAATAAACCCTTTGATTACTTAACTGATATCACAAATGCTTACAACTTCATAGGCCCTTTAAGCCAGAGCCCTATATTTCCTGGAACCAAGTAACCTTGGATCCCGTATCTGATGAAGGACGTCATTGTTCTAACACAGAATAGCCTTGTTCCTTGCTGACGAAGAAGAATCCACTCAAGGAATGGAACACAATAAACAAAAGCAAAATTCGGGACACAATTGCAGGGCCGGAAGTGTTTGGTAAACAGCCAAGAATCTAGAAGTTGAACTTTAAGCTTATTGGTAGCCATTGCTTGAATTTTAAGCCTAGTTGTTGTTTCATAATCATATAATTAATTTGAAGTTAATAAGTAGTAAGAGGTACTAGTTTTAATTCGTTGAAAATCATTGTTTAAAGTTGAGTACTTAAGGAACTGAAAATCAACACAAATTAGAAAATAAAGTACACCGCTAGGAAAATTTGGCAAAAAGGTCCATTAGTTTAACAATAAGAGTTGCAATAAATAGTACGAGGCACTAGTTTTAATTCGTTAGAAATCATTTTTTAAAATTGACTTTTTAAGGTTCCAAAATTAACATAAATTAGAAAATAAAATAAATCGCATTTAAAATTTTTCAAAGAAGTCCATTACTTATACAATAAGAGTTATTTTACTTTTAAAAAATAGTTTCATCGCCAAATAATTAATTTTTAAAACAAATCAAAGCTTAATTTTTAACAATTACAATTCTAAAGAAATTTTCTTTTTAAAAAAAGAAATTTGCAAATTTGGTAGTTTGTATGATAAAATATAAATTTTCACAAATTTCGATAATGATAATCATGTATAATTGTTCAATATATTAAGTCATATTTCATTTATGAACACTAACCAAACTCTGAGGTGCTCCAATTATGAAATTAAATAGTTTTTAATAATTTTTCTACAAACAAAAGTTATAAGTAAAAGTTTATATTTAAAAAAAAACTTGCTTATTCAATAAAAAAATTAATGTAAATAAGTTTTTTTTAAAACTTTTATAGACGTTGCGATTGCAAATAACCTCATGAAAATTATTTTTCTGCAACCTATTAGAAAATACAGATTTAGTGATTTTTAGAAAAATTTATAAAAAAATATAGTGATAGTGCATTCTTTTTTAATGCATGATTTCAGTTAAGATGTTTATAACGAAAGAACGTATATTTTTAACGAAAAATGTTCAAGAAAATACTATTTAAAAAAATATTTATATAATGTTATTTTAATAACTGAAAAAAAATACTGGTATGTAAAAAGTAAAACATTTGTCAAATTTAGTTACTCAGCTTTTAAATGCAACGGTGTAATGCAAAATGCATTGTTGTAAACTATGCATTTAAAAATGACTCTCTAATTTCCAGCAATGCTAAGCGTAATTACCTTTACTATGTTTATTTTTCAGAAAATATAACCCCATACCAGGTTCCCAGGTGATAAAACTCAATTTCATTGCCCCGCATATTTTTTGTTCATTTGCGACATCTAAAATAAATTTTATTTCCTATTTCTACAATAATAAGAATTTTAAAATGGACCCTACATTGCGAAATTAAAAAATGATTTTGACGTTACAGAAAATTAATTTTGGTGCCAAAAACATTGCGCGATAACGATTCGTTGAAAAAAAATTCATTTTCCTTTTTGAATCAACCAGCATAAAAAGATATACTGTTGAAATGTGAAAAAAACAGTTCGTAATTAAATTTTTGCAGTATCCCTTTTCATTTTTAAAGGAATTTATAGCATCTTATCAGTATATGCTCTCAGAAACAACAACAAAAAAATCTTCGTTTTAAATACCGTCGTCTTTATTAAAGAGAGTAGAAATTAATTTTCATCGAGAGCTTTTTTTGTACAAGGCAAACAATTTTATTTATTAAGTGTATCTTATTTTCACTACATAAATTATAAATTCGAATTTTGAACTCGTTTTTGTAACTGTGGTAAAATAATCTTTCTGTTGAAATTATACCCCTTAGGTGGGCTATTGGATTTTTTATGCATGTACCCCTCTAATAAATAGATATATAAATGAACTTAAGCGTACTTATTGTGTTTTCCCCTGTGTACACTCTAAGCAGTAAAAAAAAATCTCATTGTTGATGATTCTTTAATCATCAAAGTGAATTTCATCATTTCTGATAATTTTTTCTTAATAAAGTCACTCACTTGACCTTTCAAAACTCGTATACTCTCACATTTCCTACGAAATTATTTGCTCACTTTTTACTCTCCAAAAGTAGTTCAAATTTAAATTGAGATCAGTATGAAAATAACAAGAAACAATAAGTAAACAAACTACATAAGTTTAGTTTAGTTTGAACTAGAGCTACACGAGAGCTATTTGTGACAGGCGTCATATGTCAGAACCACAGTAAGTGACTAGCCGACACCTGAGTCGGCACTCAACGCATCCGTTAATGGCGACATCGTACGCTAAGGATGTTTAATGTACGCTCCCTTCACACGGGGTACTATTCGTAGCACATTTTTGGCTGCACGGGCCGTTTATAGGCCGGCAGTTATTTTGGTGAAGCCCGGACCCGAACCTGGGACCTTCCGCATTTTAGGCGAATGCCTAAACGACTGGGCTCCCCAGTCCACACAAACTACTTAAGTAATATTATTTTTGCGAATAGTTATTAAGACTTTTAATAATTTTCATAAATAAGTAATAACTTTAAAAAAAATGTATAAATATTTTATGACATTCAGGCCCTATATCCGTGATGTCAGAACATCATCCTGGTTGCGTTGGGTGCCTATTCAGGTGTGGCTCGTCACTTGACTGTGGTTCTAAAATACGACGCCCGTCGCCAATAGCCCTCGTGTAGCTCTTAGTGCGACGATAATTCAAACCTAACCTAATCAGAACATCATCCACTCTTACGGAAGTTTCGGGTTAAAAATATAGCCGCCACTTAAGCAGATTCGAGCTTTAAAATAAATGTAATTGATCGGGGGTGCTCAGCTAGTACACTGGAACAGACGTGCTTGTTAAATATGAGGAGCCCCAAGCTCCGATGATGATATTTTAAGGTGTCGCTCAAAATTAAAATTATGGAATATGTTCTACTCTTTTATGAAGTTCATTTCGTCAAAAGGTAAGAAACAATTCATTATTTATCTGACGAAACTAATTTCGCCAACTAGATGATGAAACAAATTTTGAAATTCTTATTTATCGAAAGGTTTTATCAAAGACAAACCATCTTTTCATGGCTAAAATAATGTTTTAAATGAAATTATACGAAAAACCCATTCGGTTAATACTTTGCTTTGATATTTTGTACTACCTGGTATTTACATTTCGGCATTGGCATGGCGATTAAAGATACTTCTCATACTAATAAAATTTCCTACTTATAGTTATATTAAATTATTTAGTTATTAAACTTATTAAAGCATAAATATAGAATGTCATAATTGATAAAGGCTTTTTGAAATATTTTTTCTCTGTTTACAAGTTCTTCCGTTATTGCCCTGTTCAACAAAATTTTTTAATGTCCCAACGTACAGTGAACTTTCTTGTCATATTTCTTCTTGTTTTTTCATTGATATTAACTGTTAAGATTAAATTAGCCAAGTTAAGTAAAATTTTGCCGAAAAAAACTTAAACAATGGGAATTGACAATGATCTTAAAAATCTTAAACTTATAATCCGAAGTCTCCCTCTGTCTCTTTTTAATTTAAATACCAAAACTTTTAAACTTCAAACGATATAAAAATTTTAATGTATTTTAACCATAATATGTGTTATATTTTGTGTATTTCATGTTTTTTTTTGCAACGATGCATCTGAATCCCCCCCCCCCTTCTAAATAATAAATTAAGAAATTAAATTTATTTTTTATTATTTTCATTATTAAAATATGCAAATTTAAATTTAAATAATTTAAATAAACGATTTAAATTTCAATTTTTTCCAAACTTGTTTATTGTACAAATAAGAAAGAAAACACAAATCAAGGAACATTAATATTTATTCATACAATTTGTAAAGAAAAATGGCATAACATTTTCCAGCACTTAACAGCAATCACGTTTAATTACATTCTTGTTACGCGATACAACATGCTCGACGTTTCGTTACGGATAAATACAACTTTTATTTTGCACAGTTAATGCTTCAAAAAATAGATGTTCCAACATGTAAAACTCCTGCATCACTTCTAAGCTGTAAGAAAGATGCAACAGTCTGCAAGTTAAAAAAAAAGTTGAATAAACAGTTGAGTTGTTTCAATTTCTGGTTATGTTTTGCCGCGTAATCCACCGTAGTAGATATCGGCATCGTTTTTTGTGGTTAGTTTGAAGACTCTTGAAATGTGGATGGAAGTTTAGTTGCTATTTGTGGAACGTTGAACACCTTACTCTTCGGCCTCTCCACCTGCATCCGCCTTCTTGGCTCCCAAAGCCCAGTCGGGTTTGGCCTAGTTGAAAACACAGGTAACAGTAAGTGTGAGATTACTAAACACATTCAATTTAAACTGGTAGATATTTCTTTGAAAATGGTTAAATTATCGCCAGCAGTCTATCCATCAAGTTAACGATAAATATTACAGTTTAAGAAATGTTTTACTATATTCGCTTACAACAGAACTGGTAAAATTACTGTAAATATCAAGCTAGACGCTTTTTAACTAGTAAATATAAGTGTGGTTTAAAAAAAAAACTGTAACCGTTCTATTAAATGAGAAGGGCCATGGAAATTTCTTTGAGAAATAACCCCCTAAATAATTTATAGTAACCTATCCATGAATAATACCGTTTAAGAAATGTTTTACTGTAACAGCTGTAACTGTTAACAACAGAAATGGTAAAGTACTGCAAATACCAAGGTACACGGTGTTTTAACCGTTAATGATAAGTATCTCTCTATATTAAAAAAAAAAGTGGTATAAAAAAAAACGTTAGATAAATAAATGATCCTGTGCGAGTGTCCTCGAGGCTTATGATTGTGTGAATTTTTATTTTATTCTTTCTAGAACAAATCTAGTTACATGATGGCTCAGATTTGAAACCAGGCCTTCCCGAGAAGACTCAGGTATCTAAACAACTCGGCCATGAAAGTTTGTCTCACAGAAACAATATATTTATTATGTAAAAGAAAACAAGCCAATTGCTAGCTCGATTCTAATTGGCGGAAAGTGTTTGATCTTCGACGACTGGTTAGCAACTGATACTTGCACTCAAAGGCTAAAAGTTGATTTCCACATCTTATAATGAATTAAGCGGCTCAGTGACTGGAGAGGTTAAACGCATCCGCCTCGTAAGTCCAAGACCGCGGGTTCGAGTCCTCTGGCTGAGTCGTCGGATTTTCTGGATGGGAAAATTCTGAGCACTTATGTCATATGATTATGTCTCATGTAAAAGATCCCTGGAGAGCCAATTTGACCTGGGTTCTATTGGCAAAATTAAATCTCGGCATACTTTATCATACACAGAGACCTCATATTCATTATAATCTGTGCGTCAAAATGGATAGCGAGAGTGGCCTAGATGGTGCCTCAAAAAATGGCTCTCAGTTCTGGAGAATGTGCCGAGTCTGCATGCAATGGGTGGACCTCCAATGTTGCAGTCCCATTAGAGAAAAAATAATGAATAATTTTATTTGAAAATATAATGAATTATTTTAATTATTAAAATTTAACATGCATTCTGTAGTAACTGGAATGAAAAATCAAACATGCGCTTATATGGATTCCAGGCCTAAAGAGGCATTTAAATTAAAATAAAGACCAAGGATTTAAAATTGATAATTGTGAAATAATTGAGTTGAGGGGGGGGGGTTA
Source organism: Hylyphantes graminicola (assembly GCA_023701765.1). Lineage (NCBI taxonomy): Eukaryota > Metazoa > Arthropoda > Arachnida > Araneae > Linyphiidae > Hylyphantes > Hylyphantes graminicola. The sequence goes on along the minus strand of CM043117.1, from coordinate 56,293,485 downwards.
AACATGGAATATTAGTTTATGAACAAATCACACAAACTTACCTTTCAATAGTGTCATCGTTTTAATTGTTTGTGATAAGCATTTTAAGTGTTAAAATAAATATTATACGCGATCTAAATTACAATAAAGAAGCATCTAATTTTGAAAAAATTCTACTCTCAAAGGCATCACAAAATTGCAATAAAAAAACTACAAAATACAAAAACTACAAACTACAAAACTACAAAATAAAAGGAATAAAATAATCCTTAAAAAAATCAAACATAGACAAACAAAAATGAAAACACAAATATTTTTAAGCAAATATGGACGACACACAAAACACAGAAAAAGATTTGATGAAAAATCTTTAGAAAAAGAAATAAGGGATTTCTAAAAATAATATATATTATCCCAGTACACTTAAACAACCAAAATACTCATTGATCTAAATTTTCGACAAAAAACTGTTTTGATTTTTGTTGTGAAAAATCCGCATTCAAGATTCAAAATTCTTTTCGACTTAAAAAATGAAATTATGGGCTGCATTTTCGTCGAAGAAAAATTCGTTCGAATTTCGTGGTGAAAAATACGTATTCAAGACTCAAAATGCGTTTCGCCTTAAAAATGAAAACTGTGGCAAAACTCAGTCTCGAATTTGTGTAAAAAGTAGTATTTTTTTTATCTATAAAGATGTACGCAAATGACAAAAATTAATTTTTATTATTGTTTAAATGTGTTGATGAGAATTACAAGTCAATTTGATGTTGTGTCATTTAGAAAGTGGTTCCAATCACACGAAGGTTTGTCGCCGATGGTGGTACAGTGGTTACTTTGCCGCCCATTCGGGGGCTGTCTTCTGTTGAGAAACAAAAATATAATATATAGTACTCGGGCTCACGTATAAGGGAAATACAGGGGGAACGTAAATTAACTGACGGTACTCAGAATTTTATGTAGAACAAACTAATGTTCCGAATTACTGCTCATTTTGTGAGAAGCTAAGCACAATACTCAAATGAGAATCCTATTAAAAAAATAAGTGTTTTCCCTTTCCAATATGAAATATTTGACCCATTGTCATTGTATGTACAAACGAATAAAATTGCCAAAAAAACATAAACTTTTTTAAACCAAATTTTAAAACATATCTGTTTATTTCCTATTATTGAACTTCAAATCAATAATATTGCTGAAATTAAAAAAAAAATACTGTGTCTATAAATTTTTAAGGTGATTTTAAGCTGGGATACACTTCAGTGGGGCCATATTTTCCTTAATGGATTTTTTTTAATTATTTTTCATCTGACTTTTTTCATATAGCTAATGGCTTCTCTACCAAACGAATAGTAATTCGACTCATTTGTTGATTCTACAGAATTTCTGTAGCGACCACCCTGTATAAGTAATTTTATTTCTACACATAAAAATTACATAACATAGAATTTCTATCGAAGCACATTGCTAAGTTTACTGGATACATGATTACGATAGCAATACGAAGTTTTTCAACATGAATGTATATAAGATTGTGGAAAAGGTGAGGTAAGTAAATTTTATTTTTTAACTGCGAACTTAAATAATAATAATGTTAACGATCACAAATTGAACCCACATATAACTAATATAAAGTTTTAAAAACATTATTTTATATAAACCTTTTACAGTATTTTTTATTACTATAGTATATTTTCTGAATGAATATGTTGTTTTTCTATTTATTTACTATGTAAAATTATTTTTATTAAATAAGCATTCTTATCTTAATTAACTTTATTTTTATACCTGAGTAGGAAAATTTTCTATGAAACTAAACAAAGGGTAGAAACACAGCTTTCTAAAACTAGTTTAAGCCATGCCGGGTAGAACAAAAAACATTCTACGTAAGAATACACATAAAAAATAAATAACATAAAATAACTTATTACATTTTAAATATTTTTAAAAAGATATTATCTGTTTACTTTTAAAAACAAAGGTATTTTTACCTCTTTCACTCCTTCATCAATTGTGAATTTGGGCTTCTCAACAGATTTCAGCATTCCACGGAAGCCTTGGTCGGCCTTTTTGGCAGCTCGCATCAGTTTGTCGAACCTAAGATGAATTAAACACTCAAAATCAAATTTAAAATAAATTTCATGTTTCAACCGTGGTGTAACGGTCAGCAAGCCAGGATTCCATGCTGTTGAACAGAGTTCATAAACGGGAAGGGTACCCTGTTCTTGGACACCGTGATATTGGTTCCTGTAGTAGCTACAACATCTGAGTGAAGCTATTATTGTTATGTTTCACCATATTATATCACAAGTTATATTCCACCAAACAAAATGAAACCATGTAGAAGTGGTTAAAGTAAAAATGTTAGTATGTTCTTAAAATTAAGTTATTTAATTCAATAGCACAACAACTTTTAGTAAAAATATTTTTTTTGTTATTTTTTTGTTTTCAATAAATAAATATAAATTAATTGAAAATCTTTTTTGTTGAAAATAATTTGCAATCAAAGCCACTTTTTTCCTTAATTCACTTTTTTTTAGTAGATAAATAGTTCTTTGATGAACAATCGATTATTATATTTAAAAAATAACACTTACTTTCCGTATTCGAATTTGGATACCTTCTTGAGGGGAGGTTTGATGCTGAAATTAAAAAATATATTTATTAATAATCAAAAACTATTTACTTAAAACTTTTACTTTAAAACTTAAAACTTAAAAACTTTTATCAATAAACTTAAAACTTAAAAACTTTTATTAATAATCAAAAACTACTTATAGAAAAGAAAAATATATATTTTAGATTTCATTACTACTTACAATTTGCCACGCAGGTCGTTGACTTGCATGTTCAGCTCGTTAATCTGAAAGAAGAGGTTAATTATTAATTTTTCTGCGTAATTTAAAGTATTAATTTAAAGGTTAGTTATTAATTTTTCTTATCTGTGTAATTTAAAGTGTGTATGTAATTATTAATGCTATTTTGATTTTTTTTTAAAATATCATCATGTTAGTAAATTGATTATAATACTACTTTATAATTAAAAAAATTAAATAAGTTTGTAACTAAATTTTATTACTAAGCGTTATTTTTGGCTATGATTTTTACTTTCATGAAAAAAAATAAAATATCTATTTTTTAGCACAAATAGGTATTTAAAAATTATACTATGGTTTTTGCATTCCTAATTTTAGAAATATATTTTATAAAAAAATGAATTAATAATTTCATAGGCTTCAATTTTATACATTAATTATTAAATTAAGTTTTAGCATTTTTTAAATTCAAAATTGAAGAGGCAAGTGAATGTTTTCTTATTTGAGAACAAGGCATCATTTTTTAAGCATGTTACTTTCATCCGCGAAACCCTCTTTATCAAATGTGTTTAAAACTACTTAAAATGAGTAGTACTAGTATCCTTCGTGCATGTTTCAACATACAGCTCGAATGTATGCAATTTAGTTAGTTATATTATTTTAAATCTAAAAGAAATTGATTAGAAATTGATTTTACAAATGTTGCCACAAGTCACACGATCACTTGCCCCCTCAAATAGATAGTTATTCAAAAAAAAAAAAAAAAACTGTACCTGTTCATAGGTTAAGAGCAAAAAAACAGATTAAATTCATAAAACAATATTCAAAAAGGACTAATTTGTTGCACGATTGATATTACGAGTATAATGTTACGCTTTGAAATCCAATGCATGAGTTTCATTAAATAATTATTTACTTAAATAATCACTAAAATACTTTAAAAGTAGCGTTCACTTGCGTAGAAAATGTTGTTACATGAAAAGTTAATGGTTATAACACTTTATCCTTTCTGAACTGCACATGTGAGTTATTAGTTTAGATTGAAAAACCATTTAAGATAGCCTATATCAACTATTTTCTTTAATAACCTCCTACTAGTAGAATTATGTTTTTAGAGAGGAATTGCATATTATTTAATCGTATCTTTATAGTGTTTAATCATTTCATACAGTATGCACCTGCAATTGAAAGCATCTATATAAGTGGCAGCTGCCAACATTTGAAAAATTAATTAATAACTAATTTTGTAGGCGTCGCATATGTCCAAGCATTTGTGTTAAATATTTTTCGAATAGAATACCGTAAAAATTTCAAATGCCTTTAAAAAAACTCATCTAAAGGACATGAAATTAAAGTTTTTTTCATCAAACACGTCGACTAAACAATGATATCGAAGTTAGAGACGTCCAAACGACTTCATTGAGATGTTTCAAAAATTATATTTCTTATGCCATCGTAAATCAAGTAAATCAGGTGTGAATCAGGTCCATTCTTGTCAATTTACAGCCCGAAACAAAATATCGACGGAGAAGAAGAGATTTTGAAAAATCTGAATGTGTTGTTCTACCTTTGTGATTTTGTAATTAAGTTTAATTTGAAATTAAAAAAGAATAGTGTAGGAGCCTATTATCTTGGCTTTTGGCGAATTAAATATTAAATTTTCAAATCGGCCTAACTAGTAACTATCTCTCGTACGTGGACCTCGATTTCATCCCTGTGTTTAGAATGACTTTGACTGACCTTGTACTCCTTGTGCCTTGCCTGATACTCCATGTCGTATTTTTCACTTTCCAAATGATTGATTCTTTCGTGCAATTCTTTGCAGATTTGCATTAGTTCAGCTGCAAAAAGCAGGTTGCGGAAAAGCAAAATAATGAGTTAAGTAAAAGCTTTTTTGGATCAACATGCAATATTGGGGAGGTAGGGTCAAGGGATGAAGAGATCGACATGAACATGCAGGAAATTTTGGGAAACGTGGGAAAGGGGTGTAACCTATACGGCCATGACTAGCAAAATATCTACACATGAAAAAACCTACAACAGAAGCTGTGTTCTCATTCGTCAGTTTTGTGTGAATCAAAAAATATGGTTATGCAGCACAAAAAGATATGTTCTGCACATTAAAATGGAAATAGTAAAAATTCATTTCAAAATTCGAAAATTCTCTAAAGTATAAGTTTTCAAAGCTAGAGATCTATATATGTTCAAATTTCTTAAACATGTAACAAAATGCCTGCTTTGCATGTTTAAGTTTTCAAAATATTAGGCGGAAAAATTTCAAATTTTTTTGTTGCCCAAACCACCAAGACTGACGAACTCGAACTACCGTTAAAAAAGATCTAAAAGCTACAAAAAACATGAGACAGCGAGACAAAAAAGAGAACAGCCCATCAAAAACAAAAACAACAAAAAGTACAAAGCGTGAGTTGTGCCGTTGCTTAATTTCATTCAAAATAGAGTAAAAAAATCCGATGTTATTATCATGGTAGTAAGTAGCCCACAACACCAGATGATCCCTTCTCGATATCACCCCGACATTACGATATCGAAAGACGATCATGCGACATTGTGCGCCACGAGGTTTGATGATGGCCCATACCACAAATTCCTTCTGTCTAACTGCGTATTCCAGATCGTATTTAGCGTCCTCTAGTTGCATGATCCTTTGGTGATACTGTTTGCAGATGGCCTGAATACCGGCTGCGAGTTCGCGAAGGATATATTGGAGGGTGGGAAGAAAGGTAGAGGAATGGATATAGTCGGGGTAGAACAAAAACGTGGAACAAAAAAAAAGAGAAAGAGGCATTATAGATTAAGTACTGTTGCTGGTGGGAACATGTAAAAGAGCAAATAAAAGCGAAAAAAAGTGCAAAAATTTTAATTAGATATTAATAAATTTCATTGAAAAATATTGCATCAAAACTGTTAAAAATGTAGGGAAAAGGAAATTTCAAAAAATTAAAATTCTACCTTTTAAAAACTAGCCAGCTACACAATCCAGTTTAGAGTTTATTTGTCTATAATCTAAGAAAGATTGATGGGCAAGTTAAGTTAAACGTCTGTACAAATTTCATTTAGCAGATTCGATCATTTTCAAAATTCTTCCCACTATACTCGCAGCAGCCGAGATACCGGGATATGATAGACGAGTGGAGTAAAAAAAAATCATGGTAATAAACAAACCAAATACGTTTGGAATCTATCATTACAAATTCAATAGTTCAAATGAGTATCAAAGTTTCGCTTAGGAACCTCAAACTCGTGGCTATTGTTGGAGGTCGGTTTTAAACGAATATAATATTACAATTCTTCATTTAGTTTGCGACAATAAATAGTTCTTTTTGCACTAGCAAAAACGCTTTTATTTACTCTTATTTTAAAATGTTTAATCACAACAAAAGAAAAGTGCTTTGAACACAAATAATTCTTATTTTTTATATAATTGCATATATAACATAAAATATCATTTCGATTTCTTTAAATTCCTTTAATGAGTCCTTGATTAGTTTTTAACTCTATATACTCACTCTAATTTTTACAAAATAAATAAATAATGAAACTATTAATGAAAATTACTTAAATATAAACTAATTTGCTTCATAAGTTAGACTAGATAAATTTTTGAGCATTCAAAGCACTTTTAAACAAATCTTAAAACAATTACTGTTAGGTAATGATAATATTATTGACGCATGCCACAAAATTTAATGATAATCAAACAAGATTATCAGAGATTTATATTCTAAAAATTAACACGATGTGCACATTTAACAAAAATACTTAAAAATACAATTTAAAACAACTTAATGTTCGAAACATGTAAGCATGCATCAATTGTATACACAATTCTACTGAAAGCACACATTATATTACATAAGTAACTACTTTTTTCACTAAATGCTTTTGAGTAGGTATAACATACTTCTTTATGCATCAATTGAAAATCCATTAAAAAATTCAAAAACTCATTTAACTCAATAAGCTACATGAATAATAAATAATTTTTTATTATTTAAAATAATAGTTAAATCATTCCAATATTTATGCCCATGATAAAGTTAAAATCAAACTTTTCCAACACAAAACTTTCGAAATTATATATTTTCATTGGTAGTTTTTTTGTGACATATTTAGAAAAAAAAACTGAAATTGTACTTCCAGAAAAAATAATAAATCGAGATCTTGTCACTTCATTCTTCGTCGAAGGTACGTTAGTTAAAATGTATACTTCCTGCTTACACTTATATTTCTTTAATCCTTCACTATCTTAAAATTGCAAATACTTATATAACTTCCCAAAACTTTTAAACTCACTCAACATGGACTTGTACTAAGTAATATGTTCTAATCCATTAAAACTAGTAGTTTTAGAGAGATCCTTTCACCAACCAAGGCAGATTATATGCTATTCAGAGCCATCTAGTCCAATTGCAACGCAACACATTCTGTATTCTCCAGAATAATGATAATCTCGGCTAAAGAGGGTGCAAATAACTCTAACGTAGTGAAAGTAGTTTGCAAATAACTAGAATGTTGTCACAACTCTATCTCTGATAGTTAGATCCCATATGTAGTGAGTCTAGTTGATATGGATTGTAGTTATGTATTTACCTTCATTGATGCCGTCTAACTGCTTGGGTGGTCCACACCTCTCTGCAATGGTCCTCTTCCTCTCTTCTGCTTTCCTTTCCTGTTCCTTCTTCAACTCTTCGGCGGCCTTTTTCCTCAGCAGGGTCTGGAAATGAACATAGATGCAAATGAAGACGATGATGATATACAGATGAAGTCATACATTGTTTCCAATAGATATGGAGATTCAAGTGCGCAATCCGCATTTTCCCAATGCACTTAAGGTATTATCATAGAGTTAGGAAAGAGAATAGAGCGGACAATGTATGTGCGCAGTAACGCACAAAAGAAGAAGGCTAGAGCGGTGCATCTTGGGATACCTCAGTGCCAGTTTCGGCCTCTATGTTATGAACAGTAGCTCAAAAAACCGCTAAAGTGGTGAATCTTAGGATACCTCGCGCCAGAATGTTATGCGTACCTCGAAAAACCTGACATCCCTGCTTCAAACCATTTGAACTGATAGACCCCTCTACTCCTCCTTCCTAGCTCTATGGGTATTATAGGGTAAGTCCGAGTCCCTTCTGACTTGGACCGTCTGAACACATTTTCGTTTTGAAACAATCACATTCCTTACAACTTCACTACATACTTAAGTTCTTTCATAACGAAAAAGTCCAGAGCGTTTCATTAGTAATATGACGCCGTCAAAGTTTTTACAGTCATACGATGCCAATTCTGACTTGGACCATTTTTCATTCTGAAACACTTACACTTCCAACAATCTAATTTTTTTTTATCTTAACTGTTTCAGAACTCAAAAGGACTAGGTCCTAAGTGGACGTGTCTGCGTGTAATTTCGAAATATGGAAAAGAAGCTATCAACAACTGACGATGCATTTTCAGAATTAGGCGACTGTCCTATTCTGAAAGACTTAAGCCAAATATACTTAATAATCGAGAAGACGCGCGTATCTGAATTAAAGATGCACCCTAAGTTGAATTAGGTAGAATTTTGCAAGTCAGATTTTTTCATAGAAATTATATATCTTTACATTCATCTAATGCTAACAAATGTTGCATCTCTTTTTAAAAAAATGTATACTAGACTATCTGAGAGATACGCTTAAATATTTATGTTATTTTTGATCACCGGCCTTTCCGAAGGATAACTGTTTTAACAATTTTAACCCTCTGAGGACAAAAAAAATTGACTAAAGTGTAAACTTGTTTTCTCTGACTGATTTTAATATATTTAAATATTTACCTAAAAATAGTTATTTCTTTAATTTTTTTTATAATTGTATTTTTGTAGCAGATGATTACAAATTACTCCTCCCTCCTTAAATAAAATTTAAAAATTAAGTAAAATTATAAAATTTATAATTTCCTAAAAATTATGAAATTTATATTTTCTTAAAAATTATTTGTATTGCTGGAAAACCTGACAGTCATTGATGGAATTATGCGTCTGTATACCTCAGAGGGTTAAAGCAAAAACATAATTGCTGTACTTGATTTGTAATGAGGGGTAGGGGAATATAGCGTACCCTGAAATTCTGCTATTGAAAAGTTATATTTTATACTAGAGTACCTAAGAGATACTCGCAACCGTTCATGTCAGTTCAGATCGTGAATCTACCCGAAGGATAACTCAAAATGTTCGATAGTAGGGATGAGACTGAACCTGGCAACAGCATCATGGCCAAGCACGCTGAATATATAGGGTGGGTGGCATGTGGGGCCCGATGGCCGATTGGTTTGGATGACAGGCCATAACGCTAGCAGTCCGTGCGCAGTAACGGGTGCGGGTTCAATTCCCGCCTTTGCCCTGGGTGTACTTCCTTTCTCAGTATCAAAATTTCAAATCAACTGCTGCATTTGGTAAAATTTATAAATCATTTAAAATATAGTCAAAATTCCCTTAGATAGCTTCGATTCCAATTGGCCTCTAAACCGAAACTAGCTCGTTTGCACCTCTATTCCCGCTCCGTAGTGAGCCATGGCTGCTGATGGCAGCTCAGTTCGATTCGTTCCTCTACCCTACTATAGAACTCTTTGGGAACCAAAAACACCGGTGTTGTACTTAATTTGTAATGAGAGGTAGGGGAATACAGCGTACCCTGAGCTTCTTCTTGCGGGCAGGTGTCATGAAGCCCTTTTTGCCGCCTCCCTTCTTGGCCTGTGCGGCCGCCTCCAGGCGGGCTCGCACCTCCGCCTTCTTGCGCTCCTTCTCTTCCTGCACTCGCTTTGCCTCCTTCAGAAAGAAAACACAGCATTACTCTTTAAATACTGTTTTAATGAATACTAATATTTTACTCTTTAAATATTGTTTTAATGAATATTAATATATTACTCTTTAGATATTGTTTTAATGAATATTAATCTATTACTCTTTAAATATAGTTTTAATGAATATTAATATATTACTCTTTAAATATTGTTTTATTGAATATTAATATTTTACTCTTTAAATATTGTTTTAATGAATATTAATATATTACTTTTTAAATATTGTTTTAATGAATAATAATATATTACTCTTGAAATATAGTTTTAATGAATATTAATATATTACTTTTTAAATATTGTTTTAATGAATATTAATATATTACTCTTTAAATATAGTTTTAAGAATTTTTTTTTAAAATTATGAACTCATTTTTACTTCCTATAATGAACTTTTTATATATTTTACTCTTTTAGACAATATTTACTCATTGAAAAAAATTTACTTTTTACTTAATATTTAGTTTTTGACAAATTTTGCTTTATATTGACAAAATTTACTTTCTATAAACAACTGTTTACATTTTAAATAAATTTTACTCTTAAGAAAAGTTTTATATTAAACAAAATTTACTTTAAAACAAAACTACACTTTAAACAAAATTTACTTTAAAATGTCAAGGCTTTTTATTAATATTTTTTTAATTTAGTTGATGGCAATATGAAAAGAGTAAAAATCCATTTTAAGTATAATGCTACCAGTTGATAATGCGTCAAAAAAAAACTAATTGAATACAGCTTTTTATGAAATCCTCCGGGAGATTTGAATAAAGGCGACTTTATTTGAATAAAAATAATTTAAAAATTTACATTCTCTTCTACACTCAAATGTTCTTCATTAAGGTTAGAGAAAAATAACAGAGAATAAATTATACTAAGAAGAAAAAAATTATAAATTTCGATTTCCATTATGAATTTAGAGTTATATTCTTAATTTTAGTTTAATAGGAGATAAATTAAATGCTACGAATACTTACACTGATTTTTTCATTCCCACGGAAAAGGTTTCATGAAAAAAATGACCATAAATTAGTAAAACAATTATCAAATATTGTACTTAAAGTATTGTCTGCATGAATAATTATGTATAAATCATATGTATTATGTTTTTTACATAATATATACACAAATGAATAATTAGTATTTGTTGAATTAGTGTTAAGGAACTGAGATTTTTTAAATTTTTAAAAAAAAAGCACTTCATAAAATCTCATTTTAAAATATTCTATGAAATAATGATTATTAATTTTAGAGATAATAAACACAATTAAAAAAATACTACTTATTTATAGTTTTTAAAACAACTTATGTTATAATATTAAATGAATATCATTTTAAATTAATTGGTTTAGAAAAAAAATACCAATACAAAATGTAGCATCGCATACTTACTCTGCCATGGTTATCGTTCGTTAGGCCCAATTAAAGGGACCTACAGAAAAACAAAAACATATCTACGATTAAAAAAGTTTACATTTTAGAATTTAATAGATTTTTAATATTTTTATAAAAGTTTTTTTATTGCATTGTTTAATTTAAAGTAAAATTTAATGTTTTATTTTAAACTTGTTAATGAAAAAAATATTTTTTTAAAATAATTGTTTTATGAGTCGAAATAGTTATTATAAATATTATTTTTTAATAAAAATATTTTAAATAAATAAAAATTATTTTTTAAAGAATTTCAAGTCGAAAAAGCTGTGTGTTTCACGCACTTTATTTGATCAAATACGAATATTTATTACATTATAAAAGATATAAACACAAAACTATATATAAGAATAAAAGCTATGAGTAAATTATACACAAGCAAATGTATCTATCTTTGAATCAGATACACATTTATAGCGCAATCCAAACATTACATAAATTTTTCTTAATACATTGGATGTTTCTATTCACATCTTTAAAACATTTTATTTCAAAACATTAACTTTTGCAACTCTACTTTATCAATGCTGATTTTTTATTTAAAAAACATGTTTTTATTCTTGTAAAATTATTACTTAAATTCCTTACTTTGCATTTTGAAAAAAATATTTAAAAGTATAATAGAATGAAAAGGGTTTTTTTAATTCTTGAAGCTAAAATTGGATTGAATTGTTCAAAATCAGTGAAAATATGAAATTTGAATTTACCGTTAAATCCCCCCCCCCCCCACCAAAAAAAAATAAGGTAAATACGCTTTTATTATTAGTCTGGATTAAAAACTTTTAAATATATTAAATAGTAAACAGAAAACAACACAACTTAACTGTTTTATTGATGTAAAAAATCAATTATCAAATAAGCTATAAAAATAAAAAAAGCGTTGCAAAAATCTATTTTTAAAATTAAAAAATCAAATAAAAACATTAAACTTCGATCTGCCTCATCGCAAGCACAGCATATACAATGACAAAAATAACGTAAAAAGCAACAAAATAAAACAAAAATCGGCTAAGAAACATAATTAAAAAAACTTAACAAAATCGGAATTACAGGCCTCTGTGGTATCAATAACGGTAACCTAAAAATTTGTTCTAGAGAAAAGTTGAGAAGAGGAGAAAATGGAGGGGAGCGACTAAGTGTAAAAATAGCGCAGACGATCAGGTTTGTTCTCTTCCTCATCACTAAATAAGGTGGGATGGGAAGAGGATAGTTTATTTTTCTTCGTAAAGTGTTGTGGGTTTTCTAGAAAGAGTATTTGAGGATAGTGTACTTTACGGATTGTAATAGAGCTTTAAAATGCAACATTTTGTAATAGAGCTATAACAATATTGTAAAATATTGTAACAATTTGTAATAGAACTCCAACAATATTTTAAAATATTGTATTCATTTGTAATATAGAACTTTACAATAATGTTATGGGTTTTCCAGAAAGAGTATTGACGATAGTGTACTTTACGAATTGTAATATAACTTTCAAATACAACATTTTGTAATAGAACTCCAACAATGTTGTAAAATTTTGTAACAATTTATAATGGAACTTTACAATAATGTTATGGGTTTTCTAGAAAGAGTATTTGAGGATAGTGTATTTTACGGATTGTAATGGAACTTAATAATACAACATTTTGTAATAGAATTCCAACAATATTGTAAAATATTGCAACAGTTTGTAATAGAATTTTACAATCATGTTATGGGTTTTCTAGAAAAAGTATTTGAGGCTAGTTTATTTTACAGATTATAATAGAACTTTAAATATTTATAATTTTGGTTGAATATCGATGTCTTATAAAAATTAATCTTTGGACTATATTTAAAAGTTAATTTTTTAATGTGCAGTTTATTCTGAAATATTTATTTATTATTTAAAAGTTTATCCTTTTTTTATGGAAAACGTACACTTGGTTACGTGAAAGTTTATTTATGATCTTTATATACATTTTTCCGCTATTGGTAAAGGAAAAGTAGGCTATAGGTTAGTTGGTAAAGAGTTGAAATAATCTCTAAATTTGTATATTTTATAAAATTTAAAGTGCGTGACTTTAATTTAGAAAAAAAATTAACACTCACCGTAGGTTTCTTATATAATCATGCATGACTGTATAGGTTTCTCCATAACCGTATCCATGCATCAAATACTTATTTCATGTTTAATAAAATAGAATTTAACAAAATTAATTTATTAGTTGTTCTCAGTAAAACTTAGCTAGTTTAATTTTAAACATTCATACTCACATCCACAATCACCTACACATTATTTTCACCCCAAAAACTTCTCGGGTGCAAATTATAAATTGTAAAAGAAAAGAAACATTTTTAAAAATAATGTTCTTCTAAACTATTAAGTTATTTTTGATTTAATTGGAAGTTATTTAAATAACTGTGTATCTAGTATCAAATTTCTAAAATAAAATGATTCATTTAACAATTATGAGTAAACTTTAAAAAAAGCATAAAAAAGCAAATAAAACAAAAGTATTTTAGCATATTAATAATGAATGAATTAAAATAAGCATTTTAAAAAAATAATAATGTTACGGTGATAGAACTTAGTTTGGGCATAGTCCAATGTTTACATATGTTGAGTGAAATAACAAAAGATATTTTACAAAAAGATATTTCCATTTATTAACTGTTATATTATTTTTAAATTTTGTTTTTTACTAATATTATGTATATTGAAGACATATATTTCTTTTTCAAAACTCTTTGAAATGTTGTTGTGTCACACGCATCAAACACGGAATAAAATTTAACTTTTCGAAATTTAGTCATCAATATAAATAATTTAACTAAAGCAACGTTAGTTTAAATATTTAATTTTAACCATAATTATAAAATACTAAGCCAAAATATGGCAACAAACAAAAATTTTGATCTTAATAATATGGTAACTACATACTCTGACTGTCAAAGCATTTCGTTGATATTTCAATCACCATTGGAGAAACTTATTTTTAAACAACTTGTTTGATTATTTTAAACCTTAAATCAAAAAACCATGAAACCGAACTCTAAAACTCGAAGGCATGGAAATTTAATAAGAAAAACACAAAAAGTAGCAGCTGACGCAAAGCATGGAAACGGGAAATTATTGAACATACCACTTGCATTCATTAATGTTAAATTATAAATACTTTTAATATTATTACATTATAAATTCACTGCAAGACAACAACAATCACAATAGACAAATCATTACAATTACCTGCCAATACAAATCGAATGAAAAACTGTCCGAGGAGCTGTTATAATGAGGAGTGCACGGCACTTGTTCCACAGCAAAGAAACTCCTAAAGAAACGGGAATATTTTCAGACGATCTCAACCGGGATCTTTTTTCTACTCTTCAGCCTCCTGATTGGTCCCCGCGTCTGTTCCAATCCGGGCCTAACCGAGACATGCGCTACTTCCCAGCCTCACCCGATATTCCGAGGTAAAAAAAAGAAAAACAAAGATTCCTTTAGAAATAGAAGTATGGGTGGGATAGATGTACAAGAACACTTCATTTCCACTTGCTATTTGCCATACTTCCGTCGGCGGGTATGGTATGGTAGGTACATATACATATATTCCAGCTTGTGTGCTTGTTCAGAGAACCGCTTATAAGCTTTCGTCAAGTGGGACAGACACAAAAAAAAGTTTTTACAAGCACACACAAAGAAATGACAACACAAACACATGGACAAATAACAACATTTATTGACGGTCACAAACATCCATGCCTGACCGGGATTCGAGCCCGCCCCTGCAGCTCCAAAGGCTAGCATCCTAACGATTGCGCCACCGGGGCGGCCCGTGAACGGGTAAACTGATGCATCTAAGACTAATGACTTGTACCATTGTTGCAAATACTCAGGTTCTCTTAACCCTTGAGAAAGTATTCTGAAAGACGGATTAATTCAGAGCAAAAAAGGTGTAATTTATTGTTGTGGTTATTGCAGTTTAGCAGTCAACGGCAGCATACTAAATAGAGGAACACAATTTTAAATTGGCCAAAGACAAAATCACATTTATTTCATTGTTTTGTCTTCAGTTCCTGTACCTAGAATGGCACAAGGATATTCTATCGCACCTGATATTCTATTTTCAAAGATATCTTTATGCTAAATTTTCAGAAATAATTAAATCAAAAATTAGGAACTGTTCTTTCAAAGGAACCTGGCTTCTTCTTTAAAATAGCGTCGCCCTTGGTCTGTAGAGAATTCGCAAAGGTATAGGTTTTTAACCCTCGGAGAACAGTTTTGTTACAGTATTCTATTAACTAAGCACACAATTTTAAAACATATAAATAATGAATACATTTTAAATAAATTACGAAGTAATATAAATTAAAACTTATAAAACAATAATACCGAAAATGTATAGCTTAATGATTAAATAAACCAAAACTTGCTCTTCATAACTGTCCTTTCCTAAAACAGTTCCAGAGTAAAAAAAAAAGGGTTTCATTTGTTAAAAAGTTGCTTTTTTGTTCTTAAAGGACGCGGTATCGTTCTTAAGAGAAGCAAGTTTATTTATTTATTTATTTATTTATTTATTTATTTATTTATTTATTTATTTATTTATTTATTTATTTATTTATTTATTTATTTATTTATTTATTTATTTATTTATTTATTTATTTATTTATTTATTTATTTATTTATTTATTTATTTATTTATTTATTTATTTATTTATTTATTTATTTATTTATTTATTTATTTATTTATTTATTTATTTATTTATTTATTTTCGGGGAGGGGGGTCACTGTGTAGTTCTTACGTAAAATACAATTTGCTTTTCAAGATATGATTGCTAAATTGTATTTGGTATAAAATAAATATTTGCATAAATCAAGATAAAAAAATTAAATAAATATCTTTCAATAGCTTTTGCCCTGGTTCCAGATGTCAGTTCGGCAATAAACGGCATTTAACAATTAACCTTTACGTGGTTCTGATTTCAGTGATATAAAAACATAAACACAAATAGCTCTTCTGAAGGATAAGCAAATTAGCTTATATGTAAACCTGTTTTCTATGCATGCGATTAAATTTTAATTAATAAATATTTTTTTATTATATTTCTGTACCTGATAATTGTTAGTGATTACTCCATATTTTAAATTTTCAAATTAATTAAAATTATTAAATTTATTTTTTAAAAAAAATTGTGTATAGCTGGGAAAACCTGACAATCAGGTGAAACATTGTTGAAACTTTTAAGCGATTCCTAAAAAAAATTAAGAAGTTGAAAGCTTGGATTTAAATATCCTGCATTGAAAATAAGTTGCTTATTCCCTAGAAGGTTAAAATATAATTGCTTTCAGTTTTTAATGACAACAGATAAATCATCTCGTTGTGACAATTTTTATAAGTAACTATATATAATAAGTAAGTAACTATAGATAAGTAACTACATATAGTTACTTATATAATTTTAACTATATGTAATTTTTTTAAACTTCTTTCAAAAATAACTTGTTAGTGAATTGAATAGAAACCCTGAACTAATGCCCCTATGCTAAAATCAAGAAATTGCAATACCATCTCAGCTTTTTCTTCAATTGTCACAAAATAGCTAATGAGAGGAAAGATTTAAAACCTTAGCGTGTTTGCACGCACGATTAAAGCATTATATAGGTATACATACCCGTTAGTCCTTATGCAGAAACTGCCAGTTTAGCCCCCTTAGGATATATATAGTAAAATATTAAATATATAATTTTCAATCAAAATTAAAGAACAAGTTGCCATTATGATGGACCATTAAATAAATGAAAATGCTGATATTTGAAAGAGTTACTCAGTAATGCACATATAAGAATAATTGTATAGTATAATGGATAAAGTACCGGATTCATAACAGTTTCTTCTTCAGAAGTATTTAACCAAATTCACCTATTGTATATTTCTCAGATACGTAAGCCTTTCCAATTGTTGATTTGGGCTGGGGAGCTCAGTCGGTTAGGCATTCGCCTAGCAGGCGAAGGGTCCCAGTTTCGGATCCGGGCATCGCCAAAATAACTGCCGACCTATAAACGGCCCATGCAGCCAAAAATTTCCGACGAATAATATCCCGTGTAAGGGAGTGAACGTTAAATGACCTTCAAAGTCCTAACGCAGCGCACGATGTCGCCCTTAACGGTTGTGTTGGGTGCCTATTCAAGTGTCGGCTCGTCCCTTGTTTGTGGTTCTAAAATGCGGCGCCCATAGCCCTCGTGTAGCTCTAGTTTGACGATAATTCAAACCTAACCTAACCAATTGTTGATTTATTATTTGAACCTTGACTACCTTCAGTTCTGAATAGCTCAAAACACCAATCTAGAGTATTTCCAAAACAATTAATCAATATCTAAAATCGATGTACAAAAACCATCGTTTCTTTTTATCTTGTGTTTAGTGGGTGGAAAACATAAATAAATGGATGAATTCTTAAATAAAATAATGACAAGGTGTTTTAAAAATTGATAAACATATTCAGGTCCCCTGTTAACACTTCTTATTTTAGGTTTTTCCGTTATAAATAGAAATCGGTTCCTTTTCATCATGACACAAACGTTATGAGGTTTAGATAAAATAGGTTAGGGACCTACTCCATAAGTTTCCAAATTTACGAAAAGGGGATTCAAAAATATTTCTTCGGTAGATATTTTTTCCTCAAACTTTCAGCAAACCGGAAACTTTTTTGGTTGAAAAAACAAGTCACGATGCAACATTGCACGTCACTACGCTTTGGTGCGTACTTGAAACGTACAGCGACGTACAGACAGATCCGAAGTCACCCACCCGAAAGACGTTTCAATTCCGTAGTGGTACTACTTCTCTCCAAAGAATACTCAACATTAGCTTGAAAAAATTGTAAGGAATAACTATCTGAATTTTAGTGAAGGAGATGAAAAATTATCTTTCAAGTTCATCCTTTCCCTCACATTACGAATACCAAGTTTTGTCTATTTATAAAAATGCGATGAACATTTTATTACTTTCTCTCTTTCCTCGGAGCAACAGCCAATTACTGGGTCATGGCCTGCCGTGCCCATTTCACCTTTCGTGCAGGGCTCTGTGTAGCTAGGCACTTGTCCCGGTAAGGTGGTCAGCCTCACGCGGAACACCCAGAGTTTAGTTCCCAAGCATGCCTGGTACCCGTTTTATCGACCCACTCAAGGGAGGAAAGGATGGGTCTACCTCGCCCTATCCGGGATTCGATCCCCGGACCTGTAAAGTGGCAATGCGAAGCACTACCACCAAGCCACTGGGCCTCGAACATCTTATTACTCTGGATATAAATTTCCAACACAGCACATTTTTTAGAGTTTTCTATATTTTTTTCAATCTCCCACAAAATAAGCCCAATGGACAATTACATGAGAGCATTTTAGTTACTTAAAACTAAAAACTGCTATAGAGAGCTTCAAATGAATAAGAAATTGCACATGCAAGTCGAAAAGCTGAGACTTGCGGGTGATGTTGTGTGGTGAATATGCTTACAAATTAACACAAAAAAGTTATATGGATGTTTTAAATTTAAAATTAGGTCAATTTTCAAGTACAAAAGCTCATTTCGTGGCTAAAATGTCCTTTACAGCTATGTCGTGCTAAAATAACGAAATGTAGGCAACGAGGTGGCTGTATTTTTAGATCGCTCGGGAAAAACAGCCTTATACAGAGGACTATGCAGGAAACCAGAAGCAAGCTTTGGTTCTTGACTTGCGAAACGTGTAAAAAAGAAAGGAGAGCAGGGAGACAATCTAATTTGAGAACTGAAGCTCCGATTCTAGGATCTCTCTCTTTTTTTTACTTCACCAGGATCCGCGCTTGTTTATTAGTTTTGATGGTGTGAACTTGTGAAAAACATTAGATTGAATGATGGTTTATATCCCACAAAATATCAGAAGTTGAGTCTAATGTTTCGTCAAATCTGAATACATTATGTTACTATTAAAACCTGATATTTACTTTTTTCACTGAAATGTGCTCAGGCAGAATTTAATTTTTAAGAAACTAATTTGACATATTACAAATCACGACTCTTTTGGCCACACATAAGCACGATTATTAATTAATGTGTTCCAAGAATGAACTTATGCAATTACATCGCACATAATTATAATAACTGATTCAAACTGAACTCGAATACATCATTGAAAATTTTGTTCAATGTATCTCTATTTTTACACAATTACAAAATGATGGAAAGAATTTTCATTTCCCAATACGATACAATCTTAAAGGAAATACCATTGTAAAGATCTCTCTGTTCTGGCAAGAATTTCTCCAAATACACCTAACCAGTTTTCGAAAGTCTTATTTCATACTGATCTGTATAACAATAGTTTATTTTTAAAAATTAAATTTTTTTTTTAATAAATTACAAGCAGTTAGATTGTGGAAAAATTGTCCGATAAAAAGTTATTAGAAATTTTCGAAACGTGGATGGACATTATGGCGTGTGAAGTCAACAACCAGGAAACATTTCAATTCAAATAATAATAAGCTTTTCATTCTTTTAATAAATTAATTATCTTTTATGAATATAATTTAAAAAAAAACATAATTATAATCATTAGTCAAAGTGTTAAAAAGAAAATGTCTGATTGTCAGGTATTTTTTACTATTTGCGCACTGTTAGGGAAATAGATTTCATTTCATGAGGAAAAAAGATTTCTGAAATGAATCCAATTCATCACTTTCGCGAACTATTAGAAAATAAATTAAAATATTTTAAAAACTTCTTATAGCATCTTATATAATTTGAAAATCGTATATGTTCAATGATATATTGATAAAATAAGGTTGGAAAAAAATTTGAGTGGGTTGATAAGATTAAGTTTGATAATCGAATGGATATATACGGTTAAACCCTGCATATTAATGCTTTTTAGAGACAAACTTACTTATAAAATTCAAAATAGAACTTAAGAAATCTAAAATATTGATGAGTCTACAAAATCTAAAATTTTTAATGAGTCTATGAAATCTAAAATATTCCTGAGTCTATGAAATCTAAAATATTCCTTAGTCTAAGAAATCTTAAATATTCCTGAGTCTATGAAATTGATGAGTTGCTTACATAAAATAATTTACTACACAAACCTAATTTCAAATTTAAAAAGAAATAAATTACTGATTCACTACAATTTTGAGTTTCATTCAGAAAAACAAGTTTTACAAAACAGTTTATCCCTCGGAGAGTTTTAAATAAATTGAAGTAGCAAAAAAGTGATATAAATTGAATAGTTTAGTTCAAACATCACAAAATCTTTTCTAATAAGCTAAGAATGTGAGAATGCTGTGTATTTGTATTGTCACTTAAAAGAAAATTATTATGGGCAAGGCCGGATTTCTAAATAGGCTAAGTAGGCTGTAGCCTAGAGCGGCAAATTTTTGGAGGCGGCAAATTTTTGGAGGCGGCAAATTTTACGTCGAATAAAAGCAGCATTCAGCGTAAAATATTAGTAGCTTTGTAATATTTTTTTGTGAAAAAAACCCTAATAATTTACATTAATGCGTAAATCGTAAACGAATATATTGTAATAATATTTAGTAGTGAACATGGTAGCTGTAAGAGTAATTGCAGATTCTCCCCCGGATTTCGAAGTTGAAAGAAAAATAGTAGAACAGTTCAAAAAATTCGCCTATCATTTCGCTTTTGATTGAGAGTGTATGTAGATATTCTAATATGTAGAAAGGAAAAAATAGCCGAGAAAACTATACCTGGCGGAAAATTGATCGCAGCCTACAGGCGGCAAATCTTTAAATCCGGCCCTGATTATGGGCTTTCAATTCGATAAAAAATAAGAATTATGACTTTCTAAATTTTAAAATTCATTAATTTTTAAGTTTATATGATATAAAAAGTATAATGGTGTCAATACCACAACACTGAAATAAAAATTGTTTTAAAATTATTCTAAAACGTACTAAAAAAAGTTTTTGATTTTTCAGAATATTATTTTTAAGAACAAAAATGTGTTTGGATATTTGGTTGGTTGGTATACATATGTTTTCAGGCTTGTGTGCTTGGTCAGAGACCCCGCTTATAAACCTTCGTCAAGTAAGACAGAAACAAACACACAATCCCAAGCACACACACATACGTGACATGACAGATGATGCCATCTATCGCGCGCCACCTCCACAATTAAGACATGTCCCTGAAGGGGAGGGAAATAGTCTCCAGAGACCTGTACCAGTGTACCCGTGGGAAACTGCGCAATGACCGCCCACGGGACTTTCGGACCCAACAGATTTAACGAGCACGTACTCCGCATATACTTTTTGGGTCTTCCGTGGTCCCGGGCCTCGATCGTGGGACCTTCCGATCCGGAGATCGAGATCCTAACGGCTATCCACTACAGTGGTGGCGCTAGGAATTCCCCGACGGGTGGGCTAGCTTACCCCGACGGGGGGGGCTTCGGTATAAATCAAAATTAAAGTTTTTTTTAGCATATTCATTCTCGAATTGGTCAAATATAACCAACAATCAACATCAAACCGTAAACACTTCGCACGGTTATTATAAATATTCACAAATGAAACAAAAACACAATCTAAAAAATTTATAAATCTATTATAATACCTTTGTTCAATTATAAAATTCGATTTCAAACTATCTTTTTAAAGCTAAATGTGCTACTATTCAGATTTTTTTCAACTCTATACAAATCCTCAAAAATTTCCACAAAACAAACAGTAGGATGCTTTGCCAAATAATTTTTTAGGGATTCACATTTTGCCAAAAGGGGTACAAACATGGCTCTAAAATTTTCCAATAGACTAAAAACGTCTAGTTTTACCAGTTTTTAGAAGTATGAAGCCCCATTTTTCCTTATTTAAACTAATTTAGGCTAAAATTACTACATTTTTAGCGCTCCAATTATTCCCTAATGTTGGTAAATTCAGCTAGTGCTAATTCCTTTACGAAACTGTACAGTTATTGCACGACTAAATTGATGTGAAGTTAGTCTAAGATTCTTCAGATTATATTTTTTTGCATCATTATCTCCAAAATACCGTGGTAGTTGTACACATGGAATGAAAACCTTTAGAATATGAAGAATTGGAATCTCTGTTAAAGTTGGCTTTGACTTGAGCTTCCGCCTTAGCCCATTTTGAAAAAGTTTCAAATGTTTTAATTATTCAAAGGAATAGTTGTTCAGATCATTTAATGTACAGTCGATTATTCTCCGAACGCTGCATGGTCTAAATAAATTGTCAAAATAGGGCATTATTTTACTTTGATTAGTTCATAAGAGTCATTAAACTGAGTGTTATTTCAATGTTTAGAAAAAAAGAGCCATATATACTCATTATTTACACTTTGACAATTGAGAGTAATAAAACAATTAGGATTTTCATATTTTATATTAAAAAACCCGTACAAAATTTGAAAGCCGTTTTGAAAACAACATTTAAAGGGATTTCAAATTGCGTAGTATTTTTTTTTACGTGCGGAGACGAGCACAAACAACAAATTTACTGCTTTTTCTTCAATTTTAACTCAAAAAATATCAATAATCGAGGAAATCCATTATTTTTAAAATAAAAAATATGTATTAAAATACTTCCAAAAAATCCAATAAAATTAATTGAGGTTAAACTTACCACAAGTAGTGTGTTCCCTTACATTCTTATCATTTATTCTGACGAAAAAGCAAATCTTTTAAAAGTGCACTAAGTAAATCCGTTCGGAAGAAATCTCTTAGTGGTAATGAATGAACCCTCTTGCGAAGGAGGCTATGCACCCCTCACGAAAAGTTCCCCGAACCCATAAATTTGTCAGTAGTGGGGTTTTGTTTTCCCAGCGTTTAGAGGGTTTCAACAGCCATCCCCCCTCCCTGTTTGGGGTGGTGGGACGATGAAAGAAAAGTTACATTTCGCCGCTTAGGGGTATGCACTCAAGGTCAATTGAAGAATTGTACGAACCACGACTTGAAATGACAGTTTTGGAAAATGCGAAACAGTGTTGAGTTTTGAAACCATTGAAAAGGTTTTTTTTTTTCCAACTCAAATTTTTCCAATATCGTAAGTTAGTTTTACCCCGACGAAATTTAAAATTTCCCCGACAGGGGGGCTTGAGCACCCCTAGCCCCACCGCTGCCGCCGCCCCTGGCTATCCACACGGCCCCTAACAAAACTATGGTTTTAAAATTGAGCGAGTCGGGCTAAGGCCTTTCCCGCTTCTGGAAACGTTGCCATATGTTATTCGGAAAACTCTGCACGCGGGCAGTCTTTAGTCAAAAGCAATGACTGAATCATGTGTTCGCCTCTGATGCTCACTTTGTAAGCTTTGGGGTACGGAGTTCTTCTTCGTTCTGAGAGGGGCGTCCATCCACGACCTAACTGGACTTTAGAGGCGTTGATCTTCCCTCTGTGGCGAGAATGTAGCGATGTCGGGTCTCATATCCCCAACTTTTTGCGGGACGTACCTTGTAACTCCTTCGGGTTGGGTTGAATCCCACTAGAGCTACAAGAGGCCCTTTTCGACAGGCTTTGTAAATCAACTGGACTTCAATGACAACTTAGTCGTCAGGACGTCACATATACGTCAAACATTGTCTTATATCCCACAAACAAAAACCACCCGGAAAGTAATTCGTCCAATTTAGAACCACGACAATGCAGATGTCCAACTGCTTCAAGCATTGCTTTCCACCTCCACAAACTCCAATCCTTCTAGTCCGAATCGTCCATTCATTTTTGATCGCGATTAACTTTTTCCAAGTGACGTATCAGCTTTCATTCCTGATTTCATTAGATCGTTGTTACTATTGGTGCTCCGTTCTCATATGACATTGATTCACCAATCAAGGTTATAGATCAAACTTATTTTCACTCAGCATTTCTGTTGTAACTTCAAAACTTGAAACATATCCATTCTAGTTAGACTTAATTTTACAACCAACTAAATATTCCTAAATGACAGTTTCGATATCTGCAACTTAACTGTAACCAATCAAGTGTAAAAAAAATATCAAAATAAAAATGAGTACCAATGTGATCTCCGTTTTACGTTTCTTCCTTTTCGCGAAAAACAAAATAAATTGTTATCATGAGGATGTTTAATCCAGGCTTTCAAGTCCGATGGAAACTTTCGAATAAACTTTATAATCATGAATCAAACGAGTTGTTCTCTCGTAAGTTTTGAAGGTGTTTCTTGCATTTGTAATATGACCTACTAAGTTTTGTTTTCATTCACATAACTGTTATGATGCATTTCTGAACATACAACTATTATTAAGTTTTCTTATATTTTTTATTTACCTTTTTCCATAGATACTACACAAAATCATAGCTGAACACAGAGCCAATTTAAAGGAAAATTGACTAATCAAGAATAGTCATGGCTGTTGGAGGCATTTCTTCTCCCAGAGTTTCCTATATTTTGGCCGAATTAGAAGATGTGGATGCAGTATTTGCACCAATCAAAACAGCCAATCGTGTAAAGGTAAACTTAATAATTACAAATGCCATTATATTAAGCACTGACACTTATTATTCTAGGTTAATCATTCTACTTGAAATTCCTTCTGTAAATTTGGAAAAGCTTATTTATTTCTTGAATTTTGCAACTTAATTGTTTGCTTTTGGAAAAAGTATGCTTATAATAAGCCAGAAAGTTATAAACAGCTAATATCGTAAAGTTACACACCAAATAATGATCCTCAAAATATAATTGCATGAAGATTTCTTTTAAACCTTTGCAATAGTCTAGTCTTCCAAAGGCATTAAATTTCTTGTAGCAATCTCGAAATGCTCACAAAGTCCAATGATATTTGTAATGAAAAGTTGGAAAGGTTTTTGTAAAATTCTTTGACAACTATAAAGACAGGAAAATGAATTTAAAGTCATTGCAGACGTTGCCTGATAAAGTAAAATTCAGACTGTTGGCACAAACAAATTTGGCTCCTTTATGGACAATGTTGTGTGTATTTGCCCTTTATGATGTTTCTAGTTGGCCGAAGTATCCTTTTTTGCTCCCATTTTATTGGCTTCCTTATATCACTGGGATATAAGGAAGCCAATAAAACGGGAGCAAAAAAGGATACTTCGGCCAACTAGAAACATCATAAAGAGCAAATACACACAACATTGTATTGTTCCATTGTATACACACAACATGTATTGATACATTATTTTATTGCCAACATATAAGTCAAAGTCATGCTAAAGTGAAGAATTTGCCTTAATAACAGGGACGACAGTATTTAGCATAGTTGAATATAAACTTTAGGGACCCTTATTATTTGGGGGCAGAACCATGGCCCTAAAAGTAAATTAGGCCTGAATGCAGGTATTTTAAAGACAGACAGTTGAACAATTTAATCTGCTTTTTTTTAAATTTAATTAGCCAAATTAATGTTTAGAAAAATGTTTTTCAAAAATTAAAAGATCATTTTCTACTGCTCAAAATTAAAATTCCCCAAAGTATATATAAGATATAGAGTATAGTCCATTCATTAGTGACTTTTAATAATTGTAAATTCAATAAAATATATTTGCTATTGATCTGACAGGACCTATAGGTTCACCTTTGCTGTATGGTAACCATTGGCGTGATTTTTTAGATTTGGCGATAAATAGTTTTTTGTGGCAACCTGTCTGACTTCGACCGAAACCCATAACGGTCAGATAGGGTTGCCTGAAAACGTCATCGTTGTGAAGAGAGCATGACATCAAAAGTCGATAGAATACGGACTTTTGGCGCGATTTCGGAAAGTTCGCCAATGGTTACCGTACAGTAAATTTCTACCGGACCTATATTTTAGTTATACTTTAGAGCGTGCAAGTTTTGCAAATGCACACCTCAATGGAACGGTTTTGTTGTTTGTATCGATTGGTTTTTTAATGCATTCTCATTTTTTTTTTCAGTACACATGTTTTGATGTCTCTCGACGCTATATAGTTTTTGGAACAAATGCTGGTGGAGTTGTGTTCCTACAGCATGAAAGCTTGTCTTACATTAAAACTGTCACTGCAAAGGTATAATAAATTTTTGAAAAATTATAATTTCTATAACATTTGACATTCAGACTAAAGAAGAGTTTGAATGTTCTTTTAATAGTACTTATTGCTATAAATTATATTCTTAAAAGTATGATTTAAGCAACATATCTTGCTTTGCCTAACAATCAATTTATAATCTTTATTTTATTTTTGCAACTTTTTCTATTTTTTCATGTCTGTTGAAGCTTATGATTTGAAAAATGAGTTTACTAGACATTAAGCTAATAAATTTCTTTTACAATGTTTAAACATATCCATTACAAGGCTATTGCATAAAATTCCAATGTGCATTTTATATATTTTAATGGCATTGATTTTTAAACTTATGTATCCCAAAATTTTTAGGAAGGACCAGTATGTGTTGTTGCATTGTCTCCTGATGAAAATGTTGTCGCTTTCGGTACCAGGTAAATTATTATAATTAAAAAAAATTGCTTGTTAGTGTATTTATTCTTTGGTTAAAATCAGTCAAATTTAAGTAGCTGCTTCCAATATTATCAGAGTAATTGTTCTTTAGTTTATAGTGATGAGATATAAAAATGTTTCTACTCTAATATGTTTTACAACGATTTTCAGTTTAGTTGGTTATGGCATTGAGTTTAGTTGGTTATTCAGTTTAGTTAGTTATTATTAATTTAGCAATTTAATTATTTAGAATTTAGACATGTATTTCAATATTTTAAACCAGTAATGTATTTTAGAATGCAAGAGACTTTGATGTTCGTCAATATATTTTTAGAAACATAACCTTTTTACTTATTTTCTATATTTTAAGTTTCCTGTCATTTGACCCTCTAAAGAGTTAATTAGCTCAAAAGTATACCTGGAATATAAAATTATAAATATCAATTATTAAATTCAGCCAAACTTCTTATAACTACTTACTGCCAATACCATTAGAGTAATTATTTTAGTTTATTTAATACATTAATTTTTCAAAAGTTTATGTACAGTTAACCTTTGCCGCTTTTATGAATGCAGAGCTAGTTTAAAACAAAGTTTTAATTTTGGAAACAAGGTATTGTCACATTAATTTTCATGGACCATGCTTAATAGCCCTCGTGTAGCTCTAGTGCGACGATAATTCAAAAACCTAACCTAATCCATGGACCATGCTTCTATAATTTTGAAGCAAGTTATTGTAACATATGTTGCAGTAATCAGTTTAACAAACATGAATCAAATTTTAAATATCGTATCAATTCTAATAGCTGTTTTGTGTTTCAGCCGTGGAGTTACAGTTGTTATGGAACACAATGCAGAGAGAGGTGTTGCACAGCCTCAACGACTCCAGATCTCTCACGAACACAGGGGCTGTCTTGTGACAGCAATGCAATGGAATGTCTCTTCTTCCAAAATATTTGTTGCTGACGACAAGGGAAAAGTGTCCGTTATAAGTGTTTCAACCTCAAGGGTGGGTTTCATGCTTGTTTCCATTGTTTAATTAATGTTTTTATGTGCTCAGATTGGTTGTTAGGGAATTCTTAGTCTTAGGTCTGGAGTTGCGCAATCTTTCTGGTAAATTCTAGGAAATGTATAAATATTTGCTCTTTTTTAAAGTTTTCCAATATTTTTTTGTGTTATGCTAAATATTTGAAAAGAGTAGGGAAAGAAATTAAAAACTTATGGTAAAGAGCAAAAGGTTTTTAAGTATCTAATTTTTTTATATCAATTTTTATTTTCAACAGATGTAATATAATAAGTAGTAGTGTCTAACAGTTGTAATATTATAAGTAGTAGGGTCTAACAGTTGTAATATTATAAGTAGTAGGGTCTAACAGTTGTAATATTATAGGTATAGGTAGTAATACTTAGGTCTGGAGTTGCGCGATCGTTCTGGGAAATGAATAATTATTTTTTCTTTTAAAGTTTTCCAATATTTTTTTTATTCATGTTATGCTAAATATTTGCATAGAACAGAGAAAGAAATTAAAAATTAGGGTAAAGAGCAAAAGGTTTTTAAGTATCAAATTTTTTTATCAACTTTGATTTTCAACAGTTGTAATATTATCTTCGATATAATAACATCTTTATAATATCTCCTTTCGCCTTACTTTTTATTTTTCTAATTCAAGATCATTGGTCAACTCAAATTTGATTGAAATAATACAGTCCATTTAATTCATTACTATTCCTTAAATGTTAAATTATAGTTTGTAATTTTTGTTTTTGTATACTGGATTTTTTTGTATGGTATAAAGCTTATATTTAAAACTTTTTTTTTTAAATGCATGCGTTACCATATAACCAAACATATAACCTATGTTTTAACTTTTACTTAGCATTTATTCTTATATTTCATACAATGTTATAGCAATGAGTTGAATTTTTATAAATTGAATAATTAGTTTTGTGCTTCATTACTATAAAAGCCATTGTGTCCAACTATTAAAAATTCTTTCTTTGTTATAAATTTAACACAAAAGCTTCAATTATGTTTTGTTGATTTATATTTTCCTTATAGACTAGAAATATTTTTCAAGTTCCTACAACTACTCTCATGAGGCTTGACTCAAAAGTGATACAGTTAGATTTTGCTCAGGATCATTTACTTGTATCCACTCTCACCAGGTGTTACCTTTGTGATACAAATAAGTAAGTTCACTTTCTTGACCAAATTGTTTAAAAATAATCATGTTTATATGTGCAACCACAATGTTAATGCTACAAAATTGTCTTCAGGATTTAGTATTTTTTTTTACCAGTTGATCTCATAGAGCTAATTGCAATAGTTTTGAATCACAACTTCTGCAGCTGTATTACTTTGCCATGTTAGCCCTTTTTCCTGAGGTATGTGAATCAACATATACCTTGAAATGAGACTAATTTTTAACTAAAATTTTATCTAGTTATTTAATTTAATTTTTGAATTTTTAAAGCACCAAAAATATACAGCAGATAGCCCACTACTTAAAAACTTTATCAATTAATAATTAAATTAACGGATGTTATTTTCTTTTCAATTTTGTTTCAAATTTATGTTATGACTATTCCACTACCTGGTGAAAATGGGATAACAGGGCAAAATCAATTCTTTAGCAAAAGTTGTGATTTCAAAACTGTTGCATTAGTTCTATGGGACTGACAGTCCCTCTTAACTAAGAATTGAAAAATATTATTACTTTTTAATTTGTGTTTTAAAGTGACAATACCATGCACCTGCCTTTTAGTAAATTACGAAAAACTCTTGTAAATGGAGAAAAAAACAGTAAAGACTGTACAAATGTATTATTTACAGACTTACAAATATAATATAAAAACTCTCTGGATTGAACCCTGCCATACCAGATTTTTAACAATTTTCTGTATTACTGTGTCATATCAATTACTAGAAGTGGGCATTATGAAACTTTCTTGGAGCGCAGAAATGGATTATTACCTAGTTAAACTCAGAAAGTTTGTTGAATTTATGTTGCATTAAAGTGGAAGTTAGAAGATCTGCTAGAGATTTTGGAGTGTTCTTTAAGAGATTTTAATTAAGTTTTTGTGCTATCAAAGCGAACTCATTCTAGCATGATAAGTTTAGAAAATTAAACAATAATTTTTTTTAATACAGTTATACAAAATGTTATACGTAGTAATACAGCTACAGAATATATTTTGCTCCAATTATATTTAATAAGTTTCTTACATACTAAAAATAATATTATTTATTTTTTATTGTGGTTTTATGTTACACTAGCTAGTAATATAGCAATTGTACATTTCAGAAGATTTAAATATGTATGTAAAAGAAACGTTAGTAGTTTTATTGTAATGCCATTATGTATAAAATGTTTTTAACTTAGGTTAACAAGCTAAATAGATTTAAATTGAAAAATCATTATTTATTTTTTCGTGTACATAATTTAAAAACAAAATAATGCCCATGTTTTTAATAAAAATGTTAGTATTTTATAGTTTTATATTATCCATTTTAAAATTGCAAGTTGCAAGGATATTACGAGCTGTGAGTTATTGCATAATATTCTTGAATAATTATAAATTAACCTAAAAAAATGAAGAGTGTAGTTGCAAAACTTACATTCATTAAAGTTATAACTCAGATATAAGGCCCATTTGTTGTCGACTTCATCTGCACTCCGTGCCACCCTAACTTGGGTAAAAACAAAGAATAAAAAGACAGAGGGAAAAGTGCAGTTGGCTCATTAGTTGGAAACTCTTGTAAGGTAATATTTACTTGCAAAATGATCTGAATGCACTTTTCATTCTGATAAAATTGCCAAATTTTCTCAAATAATATTGAAATCTGTTAGACCTTAAACAAAATTAATGTTTTAAACATATTTTCTGGATAGATTCACAAAAAAATGTATGGAATTCTTTACATGCGCAGAAGGATCTTCTCCATAGCATATTTCTATTAACCCAACTTAGGTTGGCAAGGAGTGTAATTGAATTTATCATCATAAGTCCCCACTGAACGGACCAAGCTCTATATCTTAATTTTACTTTGGAGAGTGTGGGTTTTTAAACTGTACCTCTCAATCATATTTTGCAATCTTTACATTTCTTATATTTTCCAATCAGAGAACAATATCTAACCATTGGCAAGAAACTGAGAGAAGGTGAATATGGAGCTTGCTTCTATCCCGGTCAGAGGTCAGTTGATCCTTGCACTATATACTCTGCAAGACCAGGATCCAGATTGTGGGAGGTAAATGAAAAGTTATTTGCATTTGAATTTTTATTTTAATAAAATAAAAATGAATTCATAAATTTAAAATTTATATAATTATTAATACCAAAATTTTCATTTAGATTACTTTTTTAATGCTTATATGTAAATACTTTATTTTGATAGACCTTTACACCAGTTCAATATTCTAGTAATTTAAGTTCAGTAGAACAAATATAAAAACACTTTTTATGACATAATACTTATGTTCAATATTTTAGATGCTTACACAATCAATTAAAACACAGAGCTATAATAAAAGTTAGTGTTTATGTATTGTATTCGCCTTTTTTCCCCCTTCTATTTACATACAATAATTACTTTTAAAGGTTGATATCAAAGGAAACGTAAATTGTACACATCAGTTTAAAACTGCACTTGCTGTGAAACCTGAAAAACTTTTTACATTTAGGTGAGCATTTATTTATACATTTTTGAATTTAATATTTTTTTAATCACTCTCAAGTTTTGAATTTTAATGATTTCCACAACATGTTTTCTTTTTTCAGAAATGAAGTTAACATGGATGATGTTGTCGAAGAATATAAACCACAAGCAACAAATTTTCAAAAAATTCTACTCGTCTGGGCCAGGTATATATTGTTACCCCTAATCAGAAAACTTACACTTTATACCAAAACTGCCTTTTAAATCATTTTATTATGATTAATAAGTTAAATTTTGAAACCTTAAGTTATAAAACAATTTGAAATCCTCGCAATAAAATTTTAGTGTTATTAAATATCTTAATTTTGTTTTCGATTCAAGAATTTTCATTATTACAATTTTGTGTTTTCTTAGCTCTGAAGATGCACCATTTGTGTTCACTTGGAGTCCCCAAGGAGTTTACATATTTGATCCAAAGAGAGCAGAAGTTATACTTTGGTGTGAAGATATAAAAGGCTTGTTTTTATTTAACTAGATTTTTTTTTTTGAATTTATGCATTTATAAAGCAACACAATCAATTTTCATAAAAAAAAAATACTTAAGTCATGAGGGTGTACAATCTCTTGAATAATTTTTATTTATCTGTGCCTTTATATTAACTTGATACTAGAGATACCTTTGTTTATAATATATATTGTAGATATCTTAATTTTTTTTCTACAGATAAGTTTTCTTCAAGTTTTTTTATAGTTCAGGTATAATTGAATAAAAATATTCATTTTTCGTTACAAGTCTCCAACATTATTTAAAAATTATAAATCTTTTTGTTTCCTTTTTCTATAGGCATCAAAGATGTCAGATGTTTAAAGACGGACATATACGTGCAGTTCACTGATGGAAGATTTTTCAAGTACTCTCTAATGAGTGTGGAACAAGGTGTGTGCCGTTTATACCAGCAAGGACTAGCCATACATGGGGCACAGTTACTTCTGCTTAAAAAATCGTCTCTGTGTACATCCCGATTGAATCTATACGTTCCTGCATCTTTTATCGTCGACATGCTTCAGAAGGCTTCAGAAATGGGAAAGTCCTATCTGTTTACCGGCCTCACATCTGTCCTGAATAGTCTAGGCCTCAGCCCTGACAAACTCTCGCAATCTAGTCGCTCCAGCTCAGCTATGTCAGAACCGGTGAGACTGAACACTGGAATCTATGTTGTAAATAAATTGATGAGAGATGCTGATGATGAAGCCACGTCTCCTGTTTGCCTCACCAGATGGCGTTCTGCTTCTCCAGTGTACAGGCGCAATAGTCAGTCTCCACATTCCAGCCCTTCGAGATCTAGCGATCGGGCATCTTACAGTCCAAAAAGCCAAAGATCTGTCACTGTTAGAGAATCCAAATACAAATCGTCAGGACTTATTAAGACGCCGGATAGTGACTCTGGCGCTTCAGGAAAAGTGTCTAATCTCAGCGACGAAACCCAAAGCAGTCCTTCTTTTAAAGATTCACATACGAAAGAAAACTGGCAGTCCTGTACCCACCCTTCAAACACCCAGAAACAAGATTCTATAGATTCCAACAGTGAAAACTCTTCTAAAATCGATGAAAACAATGTCAGCAAAGATATACTCAAGGAAAGAGTGAATGGATCGCATGATAATAATTCTCCCAAAGTCAACGGAGGAGAGTGCAGCAGTGGTTCAAGTGCAATACCAAGTTTCAGCCTTAACTTGCAGGACTTGTCTAGACATGGCAATACTGGAGAGAAGAGAGTGTCTTTTAAAAGCAAGCTCTCAAGCAGTTTGGAAGACGTGTCCCCTACATCAAAAGAAAATGGCTTCGCTTTGAATGGTGTGTCAAATGGTAGGGATTCCAGGTATTCCCCTCAGTATGAATGTCCAGATAGCATGTATGATGAGTATAAATACACCAGCATTGGATTGTATGGGTCAATGATGCTTATGCCAAACTTGGACATGTCTTTGCTGTTTGGATCCGAAGCTGATTTCCAAGATATTAAACAAAGGTGAGATAATTGTTTTGCATGGAAATATTTTCTTAATATATTTGTTGTAAAATTTTGGGATGAAATTGAACTATCTTAAATTGTAATGAAACTGTAAACATACTTTTATATACCTCCTATTTAAAGAAATATAATCTAACTTTAAGTTTTATAAAAACCAATTTCCAAAATATTAAAGGAAATTGAGATTAATGAAAAATGTTTCGTTATAATTTCATGACATGTGTTAAATGAAATTTTAGATTGAAATTAATACATTTTATTTTTTTAAAAATTAAAAGTGTCCTGTTGTTTATCACCAATTTAAAAAAGAAATAGTAATTATAGAATATAAATGTCTAAATCCTCATTTTGAACAGTGCAATCTGCTTATCATTATGTATTATTTTGGATTCCAATGAGTCATTTAAGTATAGATATAATAAAATAAATATGCTTAAATTATCTATCTCCAAATGCACTGTTAATTAAGCAAATAGTGTGTAATTCTGACATGCAATGCCATGTAGTCAATTATAATTCTCTTTTTAGTTTAGCGAACAAGTTTTCCTCAGGAAAAAGTATGATCATGAAGAATTTAAAAGGACTAGAGCAAAGACTGATGCAAGATAAACCAGAGCTTCTTGATGTGAAGCCCAAGAGTGTTGAACAACCTACATCTCCTGGATCTCACTCGGGTAAGGAAAAAACTATATTTCATTAAAACTAATTCTTCGAAATAATTTTTTTCAATTTTAACCTAATTTACTTAGGAATGGTCTATAACATATAACATAGAAAAATAGCGCCCAAAAGGGAAAGGCGTAGGCTATATAACCCTATACGCGTAGAATGACAGATGTACACTGTATGAAGGAAAATAAAAGAAAAATGTTATTAAACCATTTACTCGACTATTGGGTCAGGGAAAGGTGAGAATGATATAGGGAGGTATCATGTACGTATTGCATGCCACCCCCCTACATAAAATGAAACGGTGAAGTGGCAGATGAGCCACTACCCGTCACACTCCTCTGCAATTCCACTGGGCAGGAAAACATCGCTCTGCCGCAGTGGACATTTAGGTAATTAGGGACCTTATTCCGAAGAGGTGTCCTGCAAAGTAAAACAAAATTCAAATTAAAATTGTAAAAAGAGCATATTAACACAAAGTAAGAAAATGACCCATGTAGAAGCGAGCCCAACAGGTAGCCATAGACACAATGTATCCATCATGCAAATTAAGAGACGAGGTGTCTTGTGTAGTTTAAGTACCCAATAAGACCAGAGAGACCTTTATACGAGAGAACTTGATCAAAGCTTATAATGGGTAGCCCGAAAAACTCAGACCGAGGGGAAAAGAAAATCGGGCAGGGAATGGTCTAAAGTTATATTCAAATTTTAGCAGAACTTGACCATTTTTAAATCAAGATAAACTCAGAAGTTACTTTATGATACATTAAAACCTCTAAGAATGACCGTCCTCTCGTTCTCTAATAAATCGGTCGTAAATGGAGGTTGGTCGCTCCTATAGTACAAAAAGTGAATTAGCGTGAAAGTTGAAATATCACTTTACAGCAAATTAACCATTAAAAAATTGCAAAAATCTATTTATCATTTGATTTATAAATATTAAAATACCATACACTACACAAAATTGTACTAACTTACTTTTAAACAAACTGTAAATATGTAAAAAAAAATACTAAATTAACTTATTTTAACAAACTAGTGTGTACTAGTTAAACCTTTTTAAAGTAAGAAGAAACTTCTGACTGCATCATTGTCCATTTTTTTTTTGCAAATACACATATTGACAAGTGCAGGAAAAATATTTTTATCCTAAAATGGGATTTGAATCCGATCGTTTTGGGGAGTGAAATCTGGACTCTCTCAGAGTGGCTTTTAACATTGAACACATATGGAGAATAATCAGCGCCATGAAATTTGTGTTGTAAGTGGAGGTAGTAGAGTTTCCAGTTTCCACTGCATTTGAAATAATTTTAGATTAACTGTGAATTGAAATTTAAAAAAAAAAAACTTTTCTATTTCTTAATAAAGCTTATCACTTATCAGTTTTATTTGTTTAGTCAAATAAATATTAGTCCTAAATAATTATTAATGTACAACATTTTATTGCCTTTAGAAACTGAAAGAAGCTCTTCAGATTTCCATTCCACTGATAGACAGTTTTGGTCATTTCTACCTGCAATAGATATAAATGAATTAGTAGAAACAACAAAAAGCGTATGGTAAGAATCAATAATCTTTTTGGATTAGGTACTCTGTGGTACCCAGCTAAAATATGCATTAATCTGTTTGTAATGGAAACTTTTTTTACATTAAATAAGCAATTAAAGTTGTAGCAAAAGTATATAATATATAATATTTTTTAATCATCTGAGGGTTGAACCAATCTATTGAAGTATAAACTTGTTTCACTGTGCAAAGTTTAAATTTTTAACTGAAAATTTTATTTTTTTTAACCTAGTACCAATAGTTTAATTATATTTATGTAGCAGATATTATGTTTTTAAATTAACGAAATTAAAAACCTTTTTTTCTCTAAAATTCAGGTTTTTATCGTTTTATTCGTCCAATGGATAAATTCATTTTCAGTGTTATAACAGTAGAAATTATGTTTACATTCTCTATGATCAAAGAAGTTTTTTATTTGTCATGTTACTTACCAACTGGTTTAGCTACTTTAAGGTAATTTCTTCAATATTTATGAAAAATTTTATTTTCAGGGCTTCTTCTCGAGACTTAACTGTACTCTGTGATAAAGAAAACCTCGCCAAACTACTAGAAAAATGGGTGAACTCCCTTCACTCCGCTCAAATAGGTGTCATCCAGGCAGTTGTCACATTCCTACAAAACTACCAAAACCCAGGCAGCCATTCCTACAAGGATGACGACACCCTCAGAAGCACTTGCAGTCTGATTACTAGTCAAGAGTCGTCCCCGAGTGAAAATTGTGAAATCAGTGAACGTCTGGAGCAAGAAGATCCTTCGATTTCAGATTCAAAATCTTATGACGAGGACAAGCATCTTGAATCGACCCATTCCCTGAATGTAGAAATTTCAGACTCCAGCACATTGAGAACAGAGAGTGTTCTCGGAAAGTTGGTCAATCTTGAAGACTTTGTGTTTGTGTACAATCCTTTTAAGGTGTCTTCGGAAGATTTCAAGATGATGTCAGAGCTGGCGTTCATGTGTTTCCAGTTGAAAATTCTGGGGAAGATCGATAAGGTGATGGAAGTGAGAAATACCTTTATGAAAGTTAAGGAAAGGATCGAAGAACTTCAGAAAGCCAGTGAAAGAAAGGAGCCCGTGAATTCCTCGTCCTTCCACCAAGACCTATCTGAGAATCTTAAGCCCTCTGTGCCTTTAAAACATTCTGAGAGTGCCCAGTCGTTTCACAAGGCTCACCATACACATTCCAGCAATGATACAACATTTCTTAAAAAACCTCTGACATTTCAAATTAGTGATCCCAGTAATATTATCCAAAACGGAAACTCTGGTAGTGCTCATAACTCAATCCGTGAAATTCCATTTTATTCCGCTGATTCCCGATTAGCATCCTTCCTCCAAAACTATTTTCATTTTTTCGATGTACAAAAACTTAGAGAATTACTCAATGTTCTTAACGAGCCGTGCATAAAGACCTGGACTATTATGCTAAGTGGAGTGGCTTCCCTCAATGGTTCAGATGAGTTTACTAGAAAACTTGCTGCTGAACAGCTTGATGCAGCTGCTAACTGTCTTGAAAGAAACTTTTTTGGACCCATTTTAATTGCCCATTTATTGAAGTAAGTTTGACTTTTTGAATTTTGTGTGGTTCAATGATCAGTACCATAATTTTTCATATTAAAAATAGCATGTTTAAATGTCTATGTCCTTTTATTTCTATAGTTTTCATAATTTGTCTAAATCTAAATTGTTTTACGTAATAACTTATTAATACTTACACTTAGTTTGTTATGTACAAATTGTGGGTATATTTGATTTTGTAATGCATATTGTTTATGCATGTGCCAGGCAGTTGCCAGTTTTGCTCATGTTAGTTGACTATATGTCATACTAACCATCATTCTTCTGTTGCCTTTTCCTGTGTCAGAGGCTAATTTGTGTTGTGTTCATACCTTAAGATTTAAATTGCATATTGTGTTCATTGATACTTCCATTAGGATGGAAGCAATATGCCTATTGAAATCATCCAAACTTAGTTTCCTGAATGAAATATTGTAAAAATTAATTTACTTATTGAGCTGTTTAAAAAACATTTGATATTAATAACATTGCTAAATTTAAATAGAAATACTAAAACTTGTTAAATTTTAGTGTATTTGGTAGGCTTAAATCAACTATTAAAATAATGCAAATTAACTATTTCATTACCATAAAGTTTAGAAGAATTAGTGCATAATAATACTAAATTAATAATCTTTATATTTTCAATACTTCTTGGACTTTATATTTAAATGTTATTCTTTATTTTTCCCATAGGGTATTTAAAGTGAATTCTTCAAGAGGCATTGACTTATGTTTGCAACGGAGTTACCATATTACCTCATTAGATGTTTTATATCTATCCAAGTCTTCTGAAATTCATCCAAAACCCTTCCTGCAGTATATTTCTCGTGTTTTAGATTGTCTTCCACAACTACAAAGGTTAGTATTTTTGAAAGCTCTTTTATAAAAAAGGAATTTTTAAAGTGGAAATTCCAACTTTTACTTTATTTAAAAGTTTTTTGAAAACTAGAATATATATATTTAAGTGTCTAAATGTCGTTTTAAGTGCCTCCTAATGTATAAATTTTTTAATATTAGCTGTACATTAGGCTCCCTTTCTTAATCAGACTTAGTTTATGCTGAATATTTTTATCCTTTAGAGTGTGAAAACTAAAAAAATGCTAAAAGATCACATGTTTTGTAATCTATTCTCATGTGATGCTGTTTAAAATAATGTTGAAGAAATGTGGCAAGTTGCCAAACTTCTGGATTTCATTAAAAAGGTTACTAGTTCTTTTAATGATATATTATAACAATAATGCTTTTAATAAAATTATGCACTATTTTAATTGTGTATTTATAAAGCAAATTATCATCGATGTAGAAATGTGCATCATCGAAAACTTAATATATTTCACTTCCAGTTTTACTGGATTTTCGCTGAACCAGTTAACCTTTGGTTCCATTTAATACTGTCATGAGGGTATTGACAGTACAGTTAAGATTAAAGATTGCACAGAATCTAAATTTAATTCTGTCATTTGAGCCCACTTCATTCGATTTTTAAATAAAAACAAATCATGTAAAGCATTGCATTACTATCACATTCACATCTGCTATAATATATTTGTTAAATTGTTTCAATACAATACTCTTTTGCTGTTTTTATTTACTTGTAGGCCAAAGGTTCTAGAAAAATTGTTGCATCTTTCTGAAGTTCAGCTGGAATGGATTAATGGAGCCATCCAAGTGGAAAGTGATGTTACAAAAAGTTTAAAATGCAGCTGTGGATGGCCGAGGTTCATATATTTGATTATTTAGGTCAATAATGCTTCATATTTTGTGTTCATGTCTTTGCACTGTTCACATGGTCAAGTCTCAATACAATACTCATTTTAATATTTAATCTTAGTATGCAATTCTTTTGTCAACTTTTGCTGATTCAACATGTTAATAATTAACTTTTCAAACTTAAAGTAATTTCTTATTTAAATTGATACCAAGTTAACTTTTTGACTCTCAATAGAGGGGTTTTGTAGAAAAATTATATCAAAGTTGTTTTTCATAACTATTTTCTAAAAAAATAATGAATGTAAAAAATGATTGATGAAATGATTAAAGCTGAATTAGTAATAATATATATTATTTGTGATAAATCACATTTGCTTGCAAGCTTTCAAATTATTAAATGTGCAAGATAAGCTCTTATTATATTAAAAATGCATATGTATATTTAAATAATGTTTATGGTGCAAAATTTCATCTTCACATTTAAATGTAATACTGGTGTGGGCAGGCAACCTGCAGTATCTATACTAATGACTTGAACCATTGTTGCAAGCTCTCAGTTGTCTAACCTATAAGAAAGTATGCCGTAAGACTAATGTCAGAGCAATAACGATCCAACTTTTTGCTGTAGTTACTACAGTTTTCCTGCCACAGGAGAATAGATTACTAATATTTAGTATCATTTAATAATTTCTCTAATTTGAAGATGAGATTTGAGATGTAGAGTCAACTGCAATTCTAACTAATGCTGGTTTCTGAAGTTACAAATGTACACAATTATAGTTTATGATCTAAAGTTGAATTTCTAAGAAGCACTTCTATTGCACAATGTGCAGGAAAACGTCAGATCTCTTACGTTAACTCAATGGGAAATCCATCGCTTTTCCTTGTGTATACCTTGTCTAGCCAGAATGCAAGCTTCGAAAAGACTTTCTTCTCCCATCCCTTTGCTTGTTTTTCTAAGAAACAGGAGGAGTATTGCTTTTCTAAACCTAACGTGTTTGAGGTTCTGTTTTGGGGTTAACAATCTGTACAGTTCAAACCCAAATTGGGTGGAGGGAAAACACGTTAATGCAGTTTCAAAGAAAATCAAGCGAAGGGAGGTTGGAAGAAAGTCTTTCCGAAGCTCGAATTCTGGCAAGACAAGGTATAATATAGGCACTGAACAAATCTCTTGTAAAAAAGTGGCTTTTGTGGACCAGTCATCCAGTTTATTAGAATGAACAAGTACAACAAAATATTGTCATAGTCCTTGCATTTGGAGATCCTATTATAACAGGAAAAGTATTATACTTGCATCATAATCGAAAACAATGTTGGTGGCAAAGATTGTTATGTGGTAACACTGGACTTCAATGGGATTTTTTTAAGCCCAAATGTAGAACTCTGACTCTTAATAACTACTTGGAATTTTCCTGGGATATGGAAACTTTTTATATTATTCACGGGCTTTGCTTCCTTATGTTGATGTTATAACTAACACCATATCTATTCAATAGTTGTTTTGCTACTAACGTCCTGTATGATTTTGAATTATTGTGTCTGCTCTCTGTATTGCAGTTTTTTTAATTGCTAGGATCATTGTACTATATTTTCAATTATATTATTATACGATTGCATTATTTAACCCTTTCGGTCCCAGTGATGCCGTTTGGCATCATCAGGTTTCTTATCATAATTTTTAAAAAAATAAAATTGCTGACATCTATTGGGATTAATAAAAAATATTTTCTAATGGAAAAAAATTTGAAGAATCAAATGATGTGCCTTTTGATATCATAAATGGCTATAGACGATCAGAAAAAAATTCTAAAATGATGCCAAATTGCCATTGGGACTTAAAGAGTTAAAAATAGCTAGTTACCTTGATGTTTATTCAATGAAAAGTTAATGATTTGTAAAATATGTTAAGAATTCACTTAGTAAGAAATTAAATATTTTATTTCTTTTTCCAGACCGGGATCGCATTTTTTTCCTTGGCTATATTCTGATCTATTGTTGCATATGTTATCAGCTTCCAAAGACTTGTATAAGGCATATTTAGATAAATGTTTTTTGCATGGGTGAGTACTTTTATTTTCCTTTTTAAGTGTTTTTAAAGGCTTCACCCCTGTGTTATAAAACTATTTATGATCCTAAAAAGCCACAACTTCCTAAATAATATGCAATAGACCTTGACTTATGACTTTCTTGGTGGGGGGCAAGATCGCCAAGCACTGCGACTTTTAAGTCTATTGCACTAAACCACAGAAATGACACAAGCGCAAGAGACACACAAAAAAAGAAATGACACAAGCGCAAGAGACACACAAAAAAAGAAATGACACAAACACAGACAAATAACAACATTTATTGACGGTCACAAACATCCATGCCTTACCGGGATTCGAACCCAGCAGCTCCAAAGGCTAGCATCCTAACGATTGAGCCGCCGGTACGGCTGCAATAGACCTTAGTATTACTCGTAAGAATGAGATGAAGACATGGCATTTAAAATATTGCTTCCAATTTTATTTTATTTAAATAAGATTCAAATCAGATTGAAGTAAATACAATTCACTTAAGTGTTTTGATTCAAAAGTTAATGTATTTAGTATATCTATTTATAAATATCTTTAGAAATTTAGTTAAAACTATATCCTTAAGGCAAGTACAGTTAGTGTAAAGCGGTTTCAACATTAATTAGAATACCTTAAATTTGCTACTAACTTTTTTTAATCAATCAATATCTTGTATTTCACTTACTGACTTCATTCGTTTTCATTTTAGATTTTGGAATGGATATCTCTTGTTATCCAAAAAGCTACAGCTTAAAGATACACACAGAGATATGATCATTAATTTATCAGATGTTAGTCTCCTTGATGCTGATAGTGAACTTGGTAAGTATGAGTCTTTTGTAATTTTAAAAAATCCCATATCTTGTGTATTTAAAACAATCGAAAAATAATATTTTGTACATAAAATATTATTATTTTCAAAATTACTGTATGATGTTCTTACTACCACTTTTACTAGCTTCTGTATCATTCAATGTATTTCTATGTGTATATAGTTCTTTATTCTATTCTTTCAAAAGTATAAAAGCACACAGCTATAAATTACTCTTTTTTTTTGACATATTGGTGTGGTTTGATTAGTGAAGGGAGTGATGTGCTTTTAAACCATGATGCCCACTTATTGTGTATACACTCATGCCTTCTTCTCGCATGCCTCTATAAAAGCCCTAAAAAGTCTATGATTTTCAAAATGATTTTAGTGGCCCCTAAATAAACTTCTCAATTTCCTCTAAATCTCTAAAAAGTTCCTTAATTTTTAAAAAAAGTTATTATAAAAATTCAAGTTAAACTATTGCTTTTCTGTTGATAGTATATGTGTTCTGTCGTTTCACCTGATTGTGGTTCTTAATTACGACACTGTCACCAATAACCCTCAGTGTAGCTCTAGTGCGACGATAATTCAAACTAAACTAAACCTAAGCCTGAGTTTGTACCACTTTGAATAATTTCCGTATAAAACCCTTAAAATTTTCATATGTGGCAGTGAAAAACCATTAACTTTGCTGTAATTTGCGAGTGAGAGCCCTGTATACAAAATTTATTTTTCTCTTTAAGGTTACTTACCCTCTAGTCCTGAAGAATGGAAAGAGTTTTTCATTCTCTATTCAAAGTCTGCAATCGTTCCAGAAAAGATGACATGCCTAAATTGCAGCGAGCAATACGATCTGTGTACGCCATTTTACAAAAGCAGCAATGATTCTAAGCCATGGACTTCTTCACTACAGTGGGGAGCTATATCAAAGGTTGCCTTAGCTCATATGGATTCATTCAAAGTATTAGAACTATTGCAAAGCCTGGATATCCCTCAAGGAGCTTTATCACCGGATTTTTACAAATCTATCATGATGTCATATTTATTGAAGAAACAGCAGAGGTAATTGGTAGTTTTATGTATGTTCATTTGTAGGGATGCACCGAATACCAAATTTGGCCGAATAACGAATATTCGGCCAAAGTCTTAGCTGAATATTCGGCCTACCCAAACCAATTTTAATTTTCTATCAGATCAAAGTAAATTGTATCTTTAATTCACCAATTTTAATTCAACAAAAACATAGAAGTGCACAATTGCACAATAAGTTAAATCCAATATAACTATTAAATGTTTAACTAAAGCAACACACAATAAAGTAGTACTCGTTTGTTATTGAAACAAGTATTTTATAAAGTGTTTGAAACTTTGTAAAGTCACAACACGAAAACAGAAGTATGAAAACAAAGACAGAAGTAGGTGGATCCGATGTAGAATAAAAATGAGAAAAAATATTATAAAATTATGGCTTACAATATTATTATACAATTACAAAATATTTTTTTTAATCTTTTAGTGAAAAAATTACAATTGTGATCTATATAGCAATTGTTGTTTTTTAAAGACGACTCACTGTTACTGTTCTCTAAAAGA
Organism: Hylyphantes graminicola; assembly: GCA_023701765.1. Lineage (NCBI taxonomy): Eukaryota > Metazoa > Arthropoda > Arachnida > Araneae > Linyphiidae > Hylyphantes > Hylyphantes graminicola. The sequence continues at coordinate 56,250,346 of CM043117.1, read as the reverse complement.
GACATGTTATTTAATACAACTTGAGTAAAGTTTGATTTACCATTATAAATAACAAAAATTTAAGAATTTGAGTCCATCAAAAAAGGAAACAAGTCGTGTTTGAGAATTTTTCAATGTTTTAGACGATGATAACATGAAGACACATTAAAATCTATTCAGCCAAACCGAATATTTGGCTAAAGTGGCCGAATACCGAATAGTAACCGAATATTCAGTGTTTCCCTATTTATTTGTGAAAAACAGTTGGAAATGTCAAAGAATCGATTTTGAAAAACTAAAATGTTCAGACGTGTCCCCAGGGGCTGGGGAGCCCAGTCGGTTAAGCACTCGCTTAGCATGCGGAAGGTCCCAGGTTCGGGTCCGGGCATCGCCGAAATAGCTGCCGACCTATAAACGGCCCGTGCAGCCAAAAATGTCCGACGTATAATACCCCGTGTAAGGGAGTGCACGTTAAATATCCTTCAAAGTCCTAACGCTGCGTACGATGTCGCCCTTAACGGTTGCGTTGGGTGCCTATTCAGGTGTTGACTGTGGTTCTAAAATACGACGCCCGTCGCCAATAGCCCTCGTGTAGCTCTAGTGCGACGATAATTCAAACCTAACCTAACCTAATCAGATGTGTCCCTATTATGTTGCTGAGATAGATTAAAAATTTAAGTTGTATTTCCAACATTGACAAAATTAAAATGTTTGGTATGTTTTCTTATCATAAAAAAAATATCTAAGGTATTTTGTTTTTTTTTACAAAGCAATTAATGTAATATTTATTTTATGGTGCTGTACGTTATGATACATGCAATGTAGCATTGTAGTCAGATTTTGTAAGGAGGAAATGGGACCGAGAGTCTTATCTTCAACTAGAAGTCTTCATGAATGGATAAAAATAATTTTCTAAGGCAAATTATGCTGGATTTATTAAATATTTTCGAACAGTTTTCTTTCTATGATAAATGTAGCTGACTTAACCATCAATAATGCCACTTTTTTAAAATTGTTTTGAAATGTTTTTATTTTCAATTGAGTAATTTTACAGCAAACATTCAAACCAAATTCAGAATGTAGAGTTATTGAACATTTAGGCCTGTTACATTTATTATATTTTGTTGGCTCAATATCCGCTTGCATTCTTCTTTGAACACCAACAAAAATTCTTGGTTTTTGTATAATTTAACTTGCATGTTTAGTTGCAAGCATTTTATGTCTCGACAACTCTGAGCGTTTTATTTTTTCAATGACACTGAACAGTTCTCAATTCTTAACCTATTTAATCAAATGTTTCTTTCATTTCAGTGCCTTAAAGCATCAAACTCTAACTACGGTTGGAAGTTATTTGTGGTCCCGCAAATTGCAATCTTTATCACCCCAGGTAAAGCTCACTTATTTAAATCTAATAAAGATACTTTATTTTTGTAATATAAATGAATTTATAAAACACTTTCTCTCAATAGGCTCGTTTGATTTTTCAAAAAGAAAAGGAAAAGCCTGGCATCTTTGAGAAACAGACTCCGCCTGTGAGTATCTAGTTCTTGGTTTCTAATAATAATGACTTTATTTTGTATACATTTTGCTTTATAATATTTTGGTTAACCTTTTCAGTCCCAGTGATACCATTTGGCATCATCATGCTTCTGATCATTATTTAAAAAAATAAGAGGACTGACATCTATTGGGATTAATCAAAAATATTTTCAAAACAAAAGAAGTTTGAAGAATCAAATGATGGTGCTTTTTGATATCATAAATAGCTATAGACGATCAGAAAAAAAATTCTAAAATGATGATGCCAAATTGTCATTGGGACTGAAAGGGTTAAGATAATGAAATTGAGTTTTCTTTTTTCTATACAAAAAAATATGTTTTTCCAACTGTTTTCTAATATTACACATTTAAAACTTGTTGCCCTACAATTAATAATTAGTAGCTAAAGAAAGTGAGCCTACAACAGTGGTCAACAACCTTTAATAATAATTAAACGAACCAAAATATAAATTTTTTGACACATTTCAGTAAAGCTGCTGGCCGTGCTAATTTTCATGAGCAAAGGGAAGGGGAAATGAGCTTTAAAACCCTTTTAAGTAAATATTCATTTCTTCGAAGTATTTATAATCTTAATAGCTTTTTTTTTATATTTCAAACAAAAAAAATTAAAAAGTTACTTGAAATGGGTAAATTGTCAAAAAAAAAATTAATAAAAATAGGTTTCACATACCTGTTTTCTACAGAAAAAATGATTAAAGTATGGAGGTATTTAGTAAAGAAGTTAGTTTAGTTAATTTGATTTTGCATTTTTGCATAGGATAAATCTTCAAGGACAAGCTGTTCATATTTAGAAGAGCCACAAAATCGGTGGGGTGTGAAGATCTCATTGAAGTCTGTGTGTAAAGTCTGTAAAATTCCTCTGACTTCACATTTGTCCCCCTCCCAGGGGGGTGTAACAATATACAGATGTGGTAAGTTGTTACTGATTTATTTTATAAATTTTGTTATTGTTTATTTGTAAATAACTTAAAAGATGTGTAATTGTTTTTAATGCATTGAAGCATCAAAGTATCTTTAGGTTGAAACAAAAATGCATGTTTGATATAATGTTTAATGTGTCCTTTATAGTTTAGACTGAAGTTTCACTTACAATCAAACACTTATAATAAACATTTTAATAGTATGGTAGTTGTATCAATTATTTTTTCTCTCATCATATCAAAACTAAATAACCAATGCAGGTATTAAAATACCTATTTTACACAATAAAACTTCAATTATTTCTTCAAACTTGCATTAGACATTTTTTAAATACATTCTTCATTATTATATTTTTATGGATATAAGTTATGGGTAAATTATATATGATCTGCAATTTTCAATACTAATATCGACTTAAGAAACTTTTTTGCTCTTATTAATTTTTAAATTATTTTTACCTAACAAAATCATATTATTAGTTTAATATAACTTTTCTTATTTATATTTATAAAAAAAGTAATTTTTCAGATAAAAATATGCATAATAGTAAATAAATTTTGCTTTTTTCACTTGTATTATCATCTTTAACCACTTATTTGTTACATACGTTCTGTGTGTGTTTAATTCTTAAGATTCTCTTTCTTTCTTATCCATCTATAGGGCATTCCTACCATACTGCTTGTTCTAGTGAAGGCTTTTGTATAACATGTGTCCACTGCCATGACAATGAGGGATAGAGTTTTTATTGTTTCTGTGCCAAATTTTTCATTTAAAATTCACATTAAGTAGAGTGAAGTAAGTGATTTGTGTTAGATTTTATTGTTAATGGCAATAATTATTCATATTGTCTTTTGAAAACTTTATTGATACCTCTAATATGTTATCTTCCATGAAGAAGTATTGTACAATTTTATTTGATACTAATTTACATTGGTTTCTTTGTAAAAGTATTGTTTTATGTATTGTGTTACACACAGATACTATGTATTTAATTTTTTTACTAAATAACTTGCTTAATATATAATTATTTGCTCTATTTTCAATTGTGTTTTTGAGTTGACATTGTTGCTTAAGGTATTTTAAAGTAGTTTTTTAGTTTATATTTGCAGCTTTTTTACAGCTATATTTATGTATCTTATACTCTTGTATAAAAGGGCCTATGAACATTGTTTATTATATTTACAAGACACTACAATATTTACTCCTGAGTATGATTGAAAAAAAAAAACTTATATAATTGTTTATAAGCTGCAAATAAATATATTTTTTTCATAACTATACTGGTTTACAATAATTACACAAACATGTTGTAATTACACAAACATGTTGTTTACAAAATATCTCTTACATTTAAATAAGTCAATAATTTGGCTTAATAAAATACATTTCACTCAGAGTTCCTTTTCTACTCAGAAATAATTCCATTGCAGCTACTTTGAAGTTTTGTTAAGAATTGTGAATATTCTAAAGGAAAATATTAATTGATAATTATTATTTATAAATTTTTTATTTTGGCAACTACTACTTTTGGTTTATAATGATGTTGTGATATTGTTGTTGATTTGTTAGTACTTGTTTACATCCTACTTTTATCTTATCATGACTATTAACTTTTGTTTCACGAAACCATATTGTTTTTGCACTGTTTGCTACTTAGCACAAACCTACTGCTGTTGCTCAATTTCAAAACAGCATATTTATATCTTGAATCATACTTTTAAAACTTGGTGTGATTTTAATAAATTATTGTGTGTAAATAATTTCAATTATTATTAAATAATTTAAGTCTGCATACTCTGTTGCATTAAACGAATTAAACTCTTGCACAATGTTGCATGTAAGGAGATTGTTTAAATAGCTTAGCGTTTATTTTGAATTAGTATCTGCAAAGTGTCCATGATTAAATTGACATTACTCGAAGCTTTCGGTAGAGAAACTTCTTTTGGAATCTGCCCTCTAGAAGGGAGGAGTATAGTCTTTGTAGCCTTGTTACACCACTTGCCGTGAGAGACACAGTCACAAGAGACACACAAAGAAAAGACGATGCAAACACATAGACAAATAACAACATTTATTGACAAATACAAACATCCATGCCTTAAAGAGACTAAACCCAGAAGCTCCTTAGGCTAGCTTCCTAACCTTTGTGCTGCCGGGTCAGCTCTCGGTTAGTGCAAAGTATTGGATTCAATTGCTCTGCATTTGGTAGACAGGGACAGGCTATTGAAGAAATGGGAAAAAAGAGTCCCATTAAAAAATCTACAATTTTCTTTTGGGAATATTCTGCACTTATGTTGTTTTATCAAATTGCAACATGCAAAAACATTTTTTTAAGCAAAAAGCAAAATTTGATACCAAAATAAATTTTGCATTTTTATTTCCTATTTCTAAAACTAAAATTAATAATATTGCCCAAAAGTATTTTTAAAAAACTGCTTTTTAATTACTTTATAATGATTTATGCTTTGAAACTCAGCACTTTTGCTAAATGCTGTCTAACAGGAACCGTCAATTTAATTACGGACACAAGTATATTTGATCTTTTGGTGTGATTTTTATCTTTTCCCTCTACAATTGAGTAGTAAAAAAATTAGTACTTATTTTTGTAAAGCTAGTATAAAGTATTTTTATCTATGAATAGAATGCTCTACTTTTGCTATTTCACGATATTTTGCAAGTATAGTATTTATGCTATTGCATCTTGCACAATTTCAACGAAATTTTATTCACTGATACCTTGCCTACTATTAAGTGATAGTGCAGCAATGCATACTTATCTACTAATATCACATAATGTAATACTTTCCTTCTGTTTGCTTGGCATATCATGTAGATAGAATGATATTTAGAGATTTTTTTGTGTGATACTTAGAATTAGAAAACTATTTAAATGCCTTTTTTATTAGTAATATGCTGCCAACAACTCTACAGCTAAAAATATGTATAATATTGAATGCTGACATTAAACATTCATTTTTCCGATGCATCATCTTAAACACTGCTGCAGTTGGCAGGTAAACTGAAGTAATCACAACAATGAGTTGTACCATTTTTTAACTGAAATAACCAAAAATTTCAGTTTGTTTTCTTATTTGTTAGAGTAATTGAGTGCTTGCAACAATGGTCCAAGTCACGAAGGAAGTTACTGCAGTTTACCTGCTCACGGCAGGTAACACATATACACTCTGCCTTTTTTTATCCATCATACAGTAGGGGTTGAAAAAAAAATCATTCCCCTTTTTTTTATTTGTTACCTTAACACCCATGTTTATAGTTAAACAAAGAGTTTACCCTGATAACTGTACACATGTAAACAACCATTAAAATTTTTAAATCCCGTATTGCATTACTCATTTAAAGCAATTGAAACAATTTAGTCAAAATACAAAATTGACTTGCATAACCTAAAAAAAATTTGAAAAATGAATGTAAAGATATATTTGTACTACTACTAAAGTAAGGTTTTTATATAATAATTAGATTTAAAGCTTTATAGTTTTTTGTGCCATACTTATAGAAACTCAGTACGTAAACTGTGTGACTAAATTATTTATTGAATGTATACTTAATGCTTACGCTTGCACTATGATTTTTCCCCATATTATTTGTATTAGTGCTTCCAGTATTTCTATATATACGTTAAAATTTTTATTTAAAAAAAAGCTATTTTTTTTAAAATCTTTATGGTTATGCTAAAAATTAATTCATTTGTCATTGCCTTAATGGCGGAAAATTTTAAGTACATGTGTTTCAAAAAGTCCAAAAAAAAGGAGGATTACTTTTATTTACAGAAATTTTCCAACTCAAGTCCCTACAAAAATGGCCAAAAACATTATATACAAAGTTTATGAAAAAAGTATATAAACCCATCATGTATTGTTTAAATCTGTTTTATTAGCTGACATTTTATACCCTTGAAAGGTTTTATATGTTATGAATTCAGTTGTTTTTAATAATATATAATGATGTTATATTTTTTGTTTAACCATATATTTTATTGCACTTTATTTAAAAATTTTATTGTTTTCATATTAAAGTATTTACTATACTTTTTTTGTACCAAGAAAGCATTAATCAGCTTTAGCTTCTTTTTCTTTCTTCTTTTTGTTATATTTGTGTGTGCTTCCCTAAATGAATGATTTGTTTTAAAAAAAGATTTGTGTTGAAAAGCATGCCAAAAAAATGTAACTTTATTCAATTTAAGATTTTTAATTAAAAAATAATAGTATACATGTTGGAGTTCTGGAAAACTAAGCAAAACAATAATTCCTTAATTTGTTATAAAGTAATAAATTGCAAATATACTGAATGTGTTTCTCTAACGTTTAAATATTTGTGCTAATTTTGTCATCAACTCTAATTGAATGTTTGTAAATTTCACAAATTATTGCACAAAATTATCCACACTATTTAAAAAAAAATACACAAACCACACAATTTGATATAATATTAATTATTAAAAAAACACACAAACCACACAATTCGATATAATATCCACCACTTCTAAATTATTACCCATTTTTATCAAGTTTAAAATGCTTTTCATCCTAAAGCTGTTAAAAGATGTGTGTAGTAAATGTTTGTGATAGTATTGACTTCTTGTGATATGATTTTTGTGTTTTTGAATAACAATCAATATTTATTGTAAATAATTTGTGAAAGTTAAATTTTTTAATGTAAATAGAAACTACTTAATAGTTATAGTTCTTTATTTCAAGAAGAAATAAAATGACCTTTTATATATTCATGTTTTTCAATTGCATTCTAGTACATATTTGTTACAATATTGACCAACTTGCATATTTTCTTTTATGTAATGCTTGAAAATTTAAATGGTATATATCAAAAGGCTTCGAAACATTATTTAAAACTATCAACGATATTTAATAATATCATATCTTAACATAACCTATCATAATAAAACTCTGAATATAAAACCCATGCAATATGTTTGATTAAAAAAAATTACAATAAATTTAATGAAATGTACCAATGATAGTAATCAAAATTTGAACAAAAATTCTTTGATTTTTGAAGGAGGCCGTGTAGTTATAGCTCCATGAGCATTATTATATTAAATGGAGTAGGGGGCTGGATGAGCACGAGAGTTAAGATGCTGTCTTGCATGAGAAAGGTCTCGGGCCCGGGCATTGCTAGTATAACTGCGATCTCTAAATGTTCTGTGCAGCTAAAAAGTCTGACGAATAATACCAAGTTAAGAGGCATTTGCACGTTAAATAAGTTTCAAAGTTACGATACCTCCCTTAAAAGTTGCTTCGGTTGCCTACTCAGGTGTCCGCTCTTAACTTCACCGTGGTTCTAAACTACGACGCCCATCGCCAGTACCCCTCGCGGTGTTGCGTACGATGTCGCTCCTAAAATATGAGTTGGGTACCAAGTCAGGTGTCGGCTGGTCGCTTGATTGTAGTTCCCAATCGTAACGCCTTTCGCCAAATAATCCTCGTGCAGCTCTTGTTCGACGATTACCCAACTGGTAGAGAAGGCTGTTCACCTTAGGTTCTTCTGCCGTCCAAATTTCTGTAAGGTGTCGATTCAATACGGCTATGTTGGGTGGCCGCTTTGCGCTGAAGTCTCGTCAGTCATAACTTGATTCCCGTCCCGTTTGTCAAATAAAGAGACCCATCTCCAAAAGTCATTGTGCAGCTCTATTCAAACGTTTATTCGAAGAAGCCCAAAAACTAATGAATTTTCATTTTAAAAATCATTTTATTTTGAGTTATTTCATATAGATGTACTTTCGTATATAATTTTAACGGCGAATGAGACCGAATGACCGCGGGTCTCCAAACTAAAGTGCCTCTGTAAATCAAATGGAGGGGGGAGGGGGATATTTTCTAACTTTTCTCTGTGATATTTTCTACTTTCCACTTTTCTCCGGCCGTATTGAATATTTTTACAAACATTTTTTTAATGATAAATATAGCTGACTTACAGTACTGTATAATCCCAATTTCGGATACTGGTTCGAATATTTTGTTGTAAAATGATTATTTGAAATTCTAAAAACAAAATATATATATTTAAACCAATTTCAAAGAGTTGAATTGTATACCCCTGTAAGTGAACTACATTTATCATACAAAAAATGTTTGTAAAAATAGCCGGGGAAAAGTGGATTAGAATTTTTTTTTTCCCATATGAAGAGTACACGGGAAGAAACCGATTGATTTACTAGGCGGACGCCCGCAATTGTCTGCTTGGCGGCAGAAAACCGGTTTCTCTCTTTCTTCTTCGCTTGGTCCAAGCGTCGGATCGTCAATCGCCTGAATCTTGGTAGCTAGGAACCACAGAGATCATAGTTAAAGTATTAGAGTGGCAGATCACGTGACCTACAACACTGGCTTCATTGGGGCTCTTCTGGGAGCTCCTTGCGCGTCCCCTCGTTAGCATTAGAGGTCACGTGATCTGCCACTTTATTACTTTAACTATGATATCTGTGGTTGGAGCTGGTTTCCTTACACAAGTTTAGGCGATCACTCGCTATCATCGCCAAAGTGGCCTGCTAAGGAAACTTCTCAACAAAATCAATCGGTTTTTCCCGTGTACTCTTCATATTTGATTGACACAGAAGTACCTCGGTTTGGAGAACCGGGGGCATTCGTTCTCATTCGCCCTCAAGGTCATCAGCAACACCAACAAGTTTATATTTTCAAGTTCCTAAAATAAACCCTTCAAGACGCACGACTTCATTTATTGGACATGTTGCCACAACACTTCTGTTTTAAAAAAATAATTCTTTGCGTTTGTTCCATTTTCGAATCTTCATTTTCAAAATGGAGGTCACTGCCACTTAGAGGAAACGAGGTAAAAAAAAAAAGTGATAACAAAGTTATGCACGACTCTTTTCATTCCCAATCAGTATGATAAAAAAAAATATTGCTGCAAATGAGATGGTTTTTCTAATGGAAAAACTAGAATGGTTTTTAACCTTGACTTTGATACGGGTCGCCGGCCATTAAATGTGTTGGAGTGAAACTGTTGTGTTTTACACTTAGTGGAAGTTGATTTGAAAATAAAAGTTATAGATGATAATCGACGAAGAAATTTAGTTGTGTGAAAAAAAAAGACAAGCATTAAAATGTATAGGGTTACTTTTTATTTCAGGTATTGTTCTGAGCAGTTCAGATTTGTTTTAAGTCCGACTCCGGTCTCCAGATATGTCTCAACTTTAAAAAAAAATATGCCACAATAATGAAAATATTTTTCCAAAATTAATGTCAGCTTTTCAAATAAATCTGCTAAATCTTTCTTAAATCTGCTTTTCAAAGTATCCTACGGAATTTAATTTCCCTATTAAAATACAGGTTGGGCAGGGCAGCCCAATCGGTAAGGCGTTTGTCATGCATGCGAAATGTCCCAGGTCCGGGCTCGGGCATTGCGAAAAATAACTGTCGCCCAATAAACGTCATGTACACTTGTACAGCCAAAACGTCCGACGAATAATAATTAATACCCCGTGGGTGAGTGCATATGGGGAGAGATTAAGACCATTGCTGCCAACAGGGTGAGGTGGCGGTCCATGACGGAGGCCTCCATGTTAGAGTGAAAGACTTATAAGTCAAGTAGGGGAAGTGCGCTCGATGTTTGCTCCGAAGTTCCGATGTCGCCCTTGAAATAGTGTGCGTTGGGTATATGTTCAAGTGTCGCCTCATCACTTGACTGGTTCTAAATTTTGTCGCCGGTCGTCACTAACCCTCGTGTAGCTCACGTAAACGATAATTCAACCTAACCTTATTAAAATACAATCCCGATTTCCATATGAATATAACAATATTGTAGTGAAACAACTGTTACAACGTTGTGAAACCGAGGAAGAGTGGTTTTCCCGTCGGTTCTGCCATTCATTCCCGACGGATATTGCGGCGGACAAAGCGGCGAATCCGTTGGTCATTGTCAATTCGTGCGTAACATCTCGTTCAACAAAATTAATTTTATAATTCAGCACCTTTATGGGAAATGCTCAGTTTTGTTACTTTTAGGGTGGAAAGGTGGTTTACGGGGTATGCTAGCATGATCTATAATTGTCTTAGCTGCCTCTATAGCCTATCCTATAAACGGATCAAGATGAAGAAAATTATGGCGCGGTGTATACGATACTGATGCATGTTATTGCTGGGTTGGTATAGTATCCGCATACTTTGTTGATTGGTTGACATATTTTCAGGTTTGTGTGCTTGATCAGCGACCCGCTTTTAAACCTTTGTCAAGTAAGATGTTACCATCTATCGCCACCTCCACAATTTAGACATGCCCCTGAAGGTGAGGGAAATAGTCTTCAGGGACCTGTACCCGAGGAAAACTGCGCAATGAAGTGACCAATCAAGTGACGAGACCGACACCTGAGTTGCCACCTAACAACGCAACCTTACAGTGACACAGTACGAACATGAAACCTCTGGTCCACGAAAGATTTAAGTAGCAGTCCCATATATATCCCTTTCGACCGAGCTAGCACGATCGTGCGTCTTGCATATCTACTATTTTATTTATTTCTTGTGTAGTCGTTTGTTTAATAAGCCGGACTCAAACGATCGTGTGGGTTTCCGGAGAACATGAACTTTCACTTTTGATCAACATATTGCAGTAGTTGTCTTTATTTCAGTTCCAGTCGGCAATCTTAGCGCTGTTTACATGTAAGCAGGAAACAGCTAAAGAATTTATCTATCGCAAAAAAGTAAATATCACTCTATTTAAAATTGCTTAGATACAAATAGTTGCTTTTAAGTCTCAATAAATGAAAAATAATAAGAAATATTATTTATACATCAATTAGTTTACTTTTAGAACGTAAAATCTCTTGACCCGTACGATCGTGCTACTTCGGCGTTATTGGTTACGATTGATTCTGTGAGGCAACCCGGAATCTCGCAGAGCTCCCATAGACTGTAATGTTAAGTTAGTCCTTTTTTAGAATGGTTTTTCTGAAAATCTAGAGGACATATTGAGGGGGGGGGGGTGAAATTTTTTACAGTGTTACATTAAACACTTTTAAAGACTTTTAACATGGACTTTTGTCAAAGTAATACTTAATTGCTAAGACAAAAAAGAAATTCTATGTCAAGTATCTTATTGTAAATATTTAAATAATAAACATAAACTATAAATAATATTTAATTATCAATTAAATGATAATTAATCATTAATTATTTGTAACGATATCAGTTAAATTTATATATTTTTTATTTATTGACAGAAAAATGTAAAATTTTACAAGTGATGTTTTCACAGGAAAGGCCTGAACTGTACAAAATCGTGGGGATAAGTAAAGACCTAACCCGCACGATCGTGCGGGTACCCCCTACGCTTTAGAGGGGTCCTCAATTTTTTTAAATATTTTTTTAAGGATCATTAAGACTAGTTTTGAGAGAAACACTAAAAAAAAGTAACATTTAAGGATGAAAATTTTTCAGGTCTTAAAGGGATATACTTAAATTTTTTAAAGATATTTTTCCTTCTGCACGATTTAAAAAGGAGGAAATTCTTTACAAGAGTATTTCGAGGATTAAAATTTATTTTAAACTTCAAATTACCAACAACAAAATTCTATTCACACAACTATGTAAAATGTTTCAAAATATACACGACTAAGAAAGAATAACATTTCCCATGTTGATACGGACCAAAAGATTCAGTTATCAAAAATAAAAACTAGATTTCCATAAAAATAGCCCCCATTTTAAATTTCAGAAAAACCAATTGTACACATCTTCGTCTTCCATTTTGAAACAAATGTCCCTGTTTTGCATTTCAAATTAATTCTCTGCGCAGTTGAGGATGCGGTACATTTAATTCTATCTTGCCTCATTTGCATTTCGCTATATGTGATTGACAAAACTGTAAGTGGTATTTTTAATAAAAACCTATTATAAGTGCATTAGTATAAAATACAACAATCCCTCGTAATATCGCGCTTCCCGGGAGACAAACAAAAAACCGCGATATAACGAGCGACTTGATAAATATTATACTAATTACATTGAAAAAATTGGGAGACGTGATACAAGGCGCGATATATCCGAATGCATGTTATAACGAGGCGCGATATAGCGAGGGAACCACGGTCGCGTCTCGAGACTTTGCGCAGTGGATTAAGGCTTCACGCTGAAGAGGACACATTCTCAAGTTCTGTCCTTGCCTTACTTATCCTATACTCTCTTAACTGAAAAAGTACACATACGTAGACTTTGTACGATTCACTTTACAGCTTCTTTTGACATTTTGTTTTCTTAATACAAACTCTTCTACTATGAATTAGAAATTTCAAGTTGTTCAATAATACAGAAACAAACAATGGATAATTTTGCCTCTCAAAAACCACAAATTCCACTAAATTGACTTGCCCTTCAGCAATTTTAAACGTTATTTGTTTCAAAATGATGCAAAGCATTTTCAAATATATAATTGTTTGAAAAATACGTTTAAATAAAGAATGTGTGAGCAGGAGATGTTTTCAAGAGTGAAAAGTATAAAAGGGGTATTGGACAAAAAAATCTTATCATAAATAATCCCGTGTATATATGGAACTACTTCACGCTAAATGTACCCTAGTCAGAAATCCTAGTCCCAGTAGTGTCCAAATATGTCATCAGGTAACTACATTTTTTATTTCATCTGTCTGTCTCTATCTGTAGCCTATAAAAATCTCCATCCTAGAGATAGTAAAGATATGCATGAAAAGAACCAAAGCAAAGTAGACCAAGTAGACATATATATTCAAGTTTGTGTGCTTGGTCAGAGATCCGCTTAAAAACGTTCGTCAAGTATGACTGACACAACACACACATAGTGGATCCATCTAATTTTTTAAGACAAGAGGCTTAAAGAATCCCTAGAACTAGAGGATCCCCATAATTGACTTGTCACCACCAGAGGTATTGATTTGGTATGGAAACTTGGAGGACTTCTGACTTTGTGATCAAGATGGATTTAACGTGCACCAGTCACCATTAGCGTACACGAGGGGTCTTCGGAAGGCAGCAGGACTCGAACGCGCAACCTTGGGGAGAGATGCCAGTCCAAGACCTATCGACCAGGTTATCCCGGTCCCCAGTTTAGGTAAAGACTCGCTATCTTTGCCAAGCAGACCTGATGCAGTCATATTCCCAGTCGATAAAGGGGTTCTTCCCCTGTACCCTTCATCTATAAATGACTCAAATATCTGTTACAACTTAGTAAACCTAATGTAGCCATTTTCTGAAGCTAAGCGTTGTTTTCTTTTACTAGTTTATTTAAGGGAAACCCAGGACAAGATGAAAAAACATTAAGAGTGTTACAGGATTAATTGCCCGTGACTTCTATTCACTTTCCAATGGATGTAATAAATTGGTTTCTTAACTCAATAGATTAGGAGCGAACAGTAAATGATAGCTGCTCTCTGCGCTTGTATGCATAAGATGAATTCGCTAACTACACTGCTCAAAACAATTAGGGGAGCACTTTTTAATTCCAACTTTAACTTCACTCCCAACTTTTTAATTTTCATCCTATAAATCTGAAATTTATTAAATAGGTTCACTATGCATTCGAAATGAAATAGTAAAAAACAGGAGAAAAAATCTTAAGTTTTTAATACTTAAATTTAAAGGGGGGAAATGGAATAATAACTTTTTAATAAATTATAACAATAATTTTTTCAAAACTTTTTTTGTTAAAAATAGTTGAAATATATTTTTAAACATCTAAAAAATGCAAGCATGAAAAATTTAAGGTCAATTTATTTTCTAAAACTGTTTTAAAGTGAAATTTATTTTACCATATTTTTCATATTTTCATTAATACATATTTAAAAAAATATTAAATTCTTCAAAATACGTTATTCTTCCATATAATGATGTATCTAATGATACATAAGTTGCGAATTTAACTTAGTCAGAAAAAAATCACAAGCTGATGATTCCCAATGGAATCATTGGGAGCGAAAGGGTTTAAAAAATGTGCTCCCCTAATTGTTTTGAGCAGTGTATTTTATAAATCAGAATACATTTTTAGAGGAACTCATTATAATAAAGTACAACGAAATATTTAAAAGTAAGATAAGTATTGAATGGGAATGAATGTATTTTAAGTTGGTTTGGGTACTGACCCCTAGTTAACAAAAAATGAACTCTTGCTACATTTTGCTTTAGGGTTTGAAATAAAGGCAAAACAACAATCAGACTCATAAATAGCGGAATAATCGAAACCAGGGGATTTTGACAATGACGTTCGGATGATCGTTCATTAAAAAAAACTAAACTAAACTCCCCGGCGCAATAACCCATTACTGGGCCAAGGCCTGCTGTGCCCATTTCAGCTTTCGTGACCTAGGGCTCTGGGGTGCTAGGCATTTGTCCCGGTAAGGTGGTCAGCCTCACGTGGAACCCCCAGTGTTTAGTTACCGAGCATGCTTGATACCCATTTTATCGACCCACTGAAGGGGTGAAAGGATGGGTCAACCTCGCACAATCCACGATTTGATCCCCGGACCTAGGCGTGGCATTACAATCCCAAATTTTATGGACTAAAATTAAAACTGTGTAAGAAAGCTGTAAAGTTCATTTTAAAATTGTTTTAACCCTTTTCAACCCTAACTTCTTATTTTTTTTATTCAAAAAAAACTTTGTGAAATAGACTCATGCATCCCAATTTAAACGGTGAAAATCAGGGGAAAAAATCTTATTTTTAACTAAAATTTAAGGGGGTATCATTATAATTACTTTTTGAATAAATCAAAACGATATTTTTTCGAAACTTCATCTGTTTAAAATAATTAAAATTAGATTTTTTAAAATGCAAAAGTAAACACTTTAAGTACAATTCATTTAATAAAATTGTTCCAGAATAAATTTGATTTTTACTATTTTTTTTTTAAACATTTTCAGTTAACTACAAAAAACACTAATTCTTTAAAAGACATGATTCTTCCATCTAGCTATACAAAAAGAAAAGAAATCTTTACAGAAAAAATGCATGGAGAATTTAATAAAATTTATTCGAAATAAGTGCGAGTCTTACTTAATGAGAAAATAATGCAAGTTTATGATTCCGAGTGGAATCATTTCAAGTAGACGTGTAAAACATACTTGCACAAAATCTCGCCTGGATTTAACTCTAGCAAAACAATTCACAGTTGTTTTTCACATGGCTGTATTATTAAATGAATCTACATATTGAATCTAATTTCATACAATTTCGATTTAATTTTACCTGTAAATTAAGAGTAAACATAAATATAGTTTCAGAATAATTGCGTTTTGTAGGTCTTTCGTTTAAACAATTTTTTTGACGATGTTTTAAAATATTATTATAAATAACTAATTTGAAGACGGCGCCTCTATCGATGACCTTAAGTCCACCTCTTTCCGTCCTTGGCACAATTCTAAAGGCCTCAAATAAATCCTTCCATTAATAGTAAGTACATTATCTATGCACCCGGTGAAATACTTAGTCGTAATAGACCAAGATATCAAAACACGGATGAAGACGTCAACAATGGAGATATAAGGTTCTTTTCATCGACAATTTCTCATCCATTACCTATTGGTGAACAGCTGCCAATTCGAACAACTGTCATTAGAAGGGTTGCCAAGCAGGAATATATTTCTTGGCTTCTTAGAAAGAAGTTCTAGATTGAAAAAGTCCGAAGATGCAGATTCTTCTATGACGTTTTTGGTTGAAGTTTCTACACTCCGTGCAAACCTAACTTGGATAAAAACAATGAGTAAAAGGGCAGAGGGAAAAGCGCGATTGGTCCGTTAGTTGGAAACTCTTGTCTGGTAATATTTACATACAAAATTATCTGAATACAATTTAACCAAAATACACTTTTCATTCCGATAAAATTGCGAAATTTTCTCAAATAATCTTCAAATACGTTAGACTTTAAATGAAATTTTATGTATTAAACATGTTTTCTGGATGGATTCACAAATAATTTATGGAACTCTTTGCATCCGCGGAAAGATCTTCTCCACAGCATATTTCTATTTACCCAACTTAGGTTGTCAAGGACAAGGAGTGTAGTTTTGGTGATTTTAAAACTAGGTACGAATTGTAAATAAAAAAAGGACATGAAAATGAATAAATATTTTGTAAATCAACGTGAAATAGGTATTGTTATTATGTACGTTTCACTAAATAGGCCGACAATATTACATGTATAACGTTATGCAGATAAGCAATTTTTAAAAAAATGCTATGAAAATAGGCCATCAATTTGATCAATGTAATCAATATTAATTATTGCAATATCTCTATTAAAGTAAAAACTAAATATAGATACATCGAACACCGAATTTAGTTCAAACATTAAAAAAAAATAACATTTTCACATGTATCCCCAGCCAATTAAACTATATTAAGAATGCGTTTGCTGTGTGAATGTAATCTAAATAAAATATCACTAAAATTCTAAATCTGAATTATTGTGTCAGCTTTTATTTATATCCTTTAATGGCATGTTAGTATGTAATTTTTACAGCACAATTACGAAGAAAAATCTTTACATTTAATCTGATAAAAAACATGATTTACTTTTTCTTTAAAACCAATTAATAACTTCTAACTTCGTTTAGTAATTGGTTATCAGCAATAAAAATGTAAATTTCGCGTTCTACCTCTGCACTAATTTATAGTATTACAGCCTCCAAACTTTGATTATCAATTGCATGCAATAAATAAAAATACTAATTTTGAATCCAGAATCCTATAATTTGATTTTAAAGATATAGCTTGGGTTATCATCAAAAATCGCATTATTTTTAATGTTCTAATTTTCATGACCCTCCACCCTCCGCCTTCCTTATCCAATTTCTATCAGAAATTTCTCGCCAAATATTGTCATTTATCACAGAATATGTATGTCAGTGGGCCGGGCATTCTAATGGAGATATTGGTGTTGGCAGGGTGTCTGTAAGAACGAAAGTTTTTTTTAAAGGTAGACAGAATAATGAAAAGACCGGTAGCATAAGAATAAAAAAAGCTGGCACTTTTTTGTCCATGTCTACAAATTATTTCCTTCACGATACTGTCACTATGATAATGTCACCTGCCGGTTTTCATATAAACGTCTTCATGAATTAGAAATGTGATTTTTTTAGACCGATATTCCTTTTTTTTTATTTTCGTTCGATGTTCGTGTGACTAAATTATTGCTACTGAAACATTTTTTATCAAATGTATATTTTGTATTTATATCAATAACTATTAAATTAATACATATATAGTAATTTATTTTTGCAAGAAGACTTTGGTTGAGTGGCAGTTATGTGTAAAGTAAGCTAGAAAGATACATTTTATATCTACATAACAGTAATCTTTATCTTTAATGTAAAATGTTAAAAAAAATCTTTAAAAAAAACTTTAATTTGATTTTCGCAGGAGTACCCAACAACAGTAATAATTGTAAAACATTCATAAATGAAAAAAATAACATATTTCGGTAAATAACAAAATGTCAATCATATGTAAGGGTCATTCTCTGTAAAAGGGACAAATTGCACTTTTAAAAACTGGGAAAAAATATTTTTCTTTTTGAATAATTATCTTTATATGTATTGCTCCCATTCATATATAGCAAAAAGTGGTTAGATCCATTTGATGATTTTATTTTTTAAAAAATACATATTTTCCATACTTGAAAATTGACGTAAACTTCCTTAGATACTGAGCATGCGCAACAGACAATATAGAGGCCCACGCAACACTGAAAACATTGCATGCCTTTTTGACCTGCCCCAAAAGTTGGTTGGTTGGTTGGTAGACATACACTGCTCAAAACAATTAGGGGAGCACATTTTTTAAACCCTTTCGCTCCCAATGATTCCATTGGGAATCATCAGCTTGTGATTTTTTTCTGACTAAGTTAAATTCGCAACTTATGTATCATTAGATACATCATTATATGGAAGAATAACGTATTTTGAAGAATTTAATATTTTTTTAAATATGTATTAATGAAAATATGAAAAATATGGTAAAATAAATTTCACTTTAAAACAGTTTTAGAAAATAAATTGACCTTAAATTTTTCATGCTTGCATTTTTTAGATGTTTAAAAATATATTTCAACTATTTTTAACAAAAAAAGTTTTGAAAAAATTATTGTTATAATTTATTAAAAAGTTATTATTCCATTTCCCCCCTTTAAATTTAAGTATTAAAAACTTAAGATTTTTTCTCCTGTTTTTTACTATTTCATTTCGAATGCATAGTGAACCTATTTAATAAATTTCAGATTTATAGGATGAAAATTAAAAAGTTGGGAGTGAAGTTAAAGTTGGAATTAAAAAGTGCTCCCCTAATTGTTTTGAGCAGTGTATATTTTCTGGCTTGTGTGCTTGGTCGCAAGGACCCGCTTATAAACCATCGTCAAGTAGGACAACACAAGACACACACAAACACATATGACAGATGTTGCCATCTGTCACCACCTCCGCAATTTAGACATGTCCCTGAAGGACCCCAAAAGTTACGCATGGTGCTTTTCAGTTCAAAAACGCATGATTTAAATCTATGTGGGGCTAAGTTTGGTTGAATAAAAAGGTGCACTAAACCTATAGTAGATAGAGTACACAATATCTATCTCTATAGGAATGCGAGTTTTTTCTTTAAATGGGAAAGTTTGGTTGGGTTGGTTTGAAATATCGTCACACTACGGCTACATGAGGGCCAATTGGCGACTGGCATCGTGATTTAGAACCCTGGTCAAGTGATGAGGTCGACACCGACCATACTTGAATATTGGCATTTTGTCGAATATAATTTCAATGAATAAATTGTGGTGAATAAGGGTATAATATGAGTATGACGTGATTAGAGTAAGCGACTTCTGATCGAGAAGAAAAAATTGCAACTGCATTTCATTTTACAGTTTTCGTCATAAATCTCTTGATGATAACGTGACTGTGGGTCTAAATTACGATACCCGATATCAATACCAATAGTGTAGCTCTAGTGAAAGGATAATTAAAACTAACCCTAACACTTGATCACAACGTAGAAGAAGATACGAATCTCGTGAAATATTTAAAGGCATGACTTTTTAAAAAAATTTACAGTTGAAACGAAACAACCGATTGGTATTGAATGCGCTTGGAAAGAAAGATCCAAGTTGAAGTTATCCAATGTGGACTTACCTTTTAAGGCTGATATGTGAGTTAGTGATGTGTGAGTGAGTGACGATTCCGCAGAAAAAGTCAAATAACATCATTTAAAAAAAATTGTATAATGTTTAGAGATTGTATGTTAATCTTCATTCAAATGCCCACAATTTGAGACTATTAAAAAAATTCTCGCACTTATCTATAATCAGTAAATGAGATTGAGTGAGTGACGACTCTAAAAGACTCCCATGGTATTTTTAATATTAAAAGTACTGCAAAAACGTTATCACTCAAGGATCAAAACAACTGATGGCTGATTTAGAAGCCTCAATCCTTTAGGAATAATATGCCAATTTGAATTCGATTTCTTAGTCTTCCAGTAAGTTTTTAATTGAACTTTAAAGCAGTGTTGTAGGAGTAACTCTATAACCCCAGGGACACATACATACTCATAAAATTACAAAAAACTGCTGATGGTAGAAAAACACCAGATGCATTTTCGGAAACTACAGAAACTAATTAACCATAAATAGTTCCGCCAAAAAGTATTATATATTTAAAACAGCTATATTTAGGCAGTTAAAAGTTGTCAAAGCATGTAGGGACAGTGTGAGGGAGTGACAAATCGGGTATTTAAAAGAAATTTTATGTAAGTAAATTATAATTATTTGATATTTTTTAGGTGGGACTGTTAGGTTGTTTAGGCGAGTTTACACTAATAAATCACAAACTTGCATATATAATTTGATAGTAAAGAGTAAAGTGTCCGGGACATCGATTTGTCCCTTTTACAGAGAATGACCCGTAAATAAAAAATTATTTATTTTTTTTAATAAAAAACGTAATATTATAACATCATTGAAAGTACATCTGTTCTGGTGGGAACGAAAATTTATATTTTATTAAGAAAAGCATTATTTTTAAAGTTTTTCTTATGAATCTTTTATCTATGAATTTGCATCAAAGAGTTAACTGATTATGTTCATCTTCAAAAGAGCACATGCTGAATTTCTTTTTCAACTGAACTTGGCATCAAAGAGTAGAGTTATCTGACTGTTTATCTCTAAAACAGCATTTGTTCGTCCGGCCAAAAACATTTTTCTGTTTGGTAACAATTCGTAAATTTGAAATCACACGTGTGGTCAGAGTCTTGATCTTCGGATCGAAAGGTCCAGCTTTCGAGTCCTGGTCGCTGATGGCCCCCCGAGTATATGCGGAGTACGTGCTCGTTAAATCTGTTGGGTCCGAAAGTCCTGTGGGCGGTCATTGCGTAGTTTCTCACGGGTACAGGTTCCTTTAGACCATTTCCCTCCTCGTCAGGGACATGTCTAAATTGTGGAGGTGGCGCGAGATAGATGGCAGCATATGTCACGTATGTGTGTGTGTGTGTTGTGTCTGTCTTACTTGACGAATGTTTATAAGCGGGTCTCTGACCAAGCACAAAAGCCTGAAAATATATGTTTTGTATACCAACCAACCATCTGGGCACCAGTTGTAGAATCATCACTGGAATTAGCTAATGTAGTCAGCACCTCAATGCTTCAGACAGAAGTCATTCATGTGTCTCAGGCAGACATAAATTTTAGAATTTGTGACCTAAAACTCTGAGTGAATATAAGAGCATTACAAAGCATAAGTATTTCGTTATTGTGACTGTAATGGTGATATAAATCATGGAACGGAATGTCTTGCTCAGGACCCTGTGGTAGGCCATCTTCTTCTGATTTCTAAGCAATTAAACAATGAGTAGTTGAGGGTGAAATGACCATGTAGTTATGGAAAATTGTCCAAAATTAATTCAGTTTTCTAGGAAACTGTACACATTTTAAAGTAAAGTAATTGGGTAAAAAAAAACCAATTACTTTACTTTAAAATGTGTAAAGTAAAGTAAAGTAATTGGGTTTAAATATACCTATTCACTATTCTAAATTTTTTTTTTCTGTAACTGTAAATAAAATATGCTCCATGTTGTGCAAATTTCAAAGATGATTGCTTTGTGCCTAAATACATCATATATTTCCCTATTTTATTTGTTTTAATCTGAAAAAAAAATTCGGAGAAATATTTTAAAGGGAAGAATATTAGAAATAATCAAGACGCGGTCAAAGTACTATTAATTTCATTTTAGCCAAATTGTTCAAAGCTCAGATTTCTAAGAAAAAAATTGAAAGCTATAGACTGATGCTAATAAATTTTGATGTCAAGTACCCAATATATGCTACACGAACTTACCTGGGAAATGAGAAAAGGACCAGGCTTGAAAAGTTTTTATTTATTTTTTTAACTATTTACCAAACCCAAGAATGTAGTCGTTAATCGAACAGTGAGGGAAGGCAGTAGTAACAAATGACTAAAAATGTGCTGCTTTTTTCTTCGAGAGGGGGAAGGTTTAAATGTTTAAAAACTGAGTATAACTTAAATTATTACTATAACGCTTGAAATATATAAATTATCAAAAAATATATTTCTTATGTAAACAATTATACAATTTTGTTCCTTATTAATAAAAATAATATTTACAGTGTAGTAACGGCATTTCCCCGCGATTCACCTCCACTACACTCCTGATTCAAACCACTGCACTGTATGGATAAGTTTCTCATTCTAAAAAAGGAGTAACATTTTCCTCTTTGGGGAGAAATTATACATTCTGAAAAGCTACCACGCAGAATTCTGGAGTTTCAGTATCATCTTCGCATTTTTGTCACTTGATATTTTCTTCTCGGGTTTCATGTGGGTATAGTTTATAATATAGTTTATAACTTCAATGTTTTCCTACTTTGACATTTTAGTTATGGAAAAGAAAAATAATGGTTAGATTTTGGATTTTCACAACCCAATATGGTTCTATGTATTTTGTTATTCTAAGAGAACTGTAAATAATTTAATGTTTTAGCAACCAAAACTATAGGCAGACCTAACATTCTTCAAGTTTTTAGATTTACTATTTCTATCATTGTCTATTCAAAAAAGGAATAGCGATTCAAAAATGAAAATCGGGAGAGGAAAAAACGAACAAATATTCTCAACTTGTATAATCTAAATTTTACCTAAATTAAAATACAACCTTAAGCAAGAAAATGAGCTACGTGGGGACTCCTAAGTAGTAATTTCTATTGATTGATGTATTAATTTAAATTAGTATTTTTTCCTTTGTAAATCATTTTCAAAGAAATGTTTATTTCAAGCTACATCAATTAATGTTAACATGTTATTCCACTTAGACATGTCACTTCAGAAATTTTTCAATTAAATTAAGATTATAGTAGTTGAGTTGAACTATTGAATTTCACTCAATTTTCTTCCATTTAATGTTCATTTGTAAAGAAATGTGTCTAGATGTTTTTAGCCTTGTTATTAGGTTTACAGGTGATTATTTTTTGGAACAATAAACAATGTTTTTCCTGCATTATTAGTTTTCTGTTATTAATACGACAAACTTCTGAAATGGCTTTATTTCTCTTATAAGACCTCAATAGACCTTTTACTGAGATTTTTTTAGAAAAATAAATAATTTTGTAAATCACTTCTGCTTATTTGGCTTTTAAATCAAAAACAAGTCTTTCTAAATGGTTATTTTGCAAAAAAAAATTTCTTAAATAAGACTTTAAAAAAAGGTAAAATACATTCAATTTTTAAATATTTTAAAGATAACACAGATAAGCTTTTACAAGAGCATCTAAAATTTTAATTTTTTTGAATCACATATTGTAATTTTGATATGAGTTTTCAACATAGATTCCAAATAAACAATTATATTTAAGATTATCCCAAATTTTGAACTCCTTTTGTGACAAAATCAATTATATTTTTGCACAATTCATTTACAATTTGTTTAATTTGTGAAAATTGGTTTTTATATACTTTAACGGATAACAAAAAAATATCCATAGGATAAACAATTCTTTTCCATATCGAATTTTCGATTGTATTGTAGTTCCATGCCCTTTATACAACGAATATAAGGATTTTATGCGTCAATACTTTATTTTATATTAGAAATTAGCATTCTTTTCCATATCTATAATTAATTTTGCTTCTTAAGTGTGCGAAAAAATATATAAACATCTTATTCAAAGATTTAATGCAGGAAACATCCTACCGTGAATTCTTCGTTGATGAAGAGCTGTTGCAAGTGCGTTCAGATTTATTGATTTAATTAAGCTTCTCCGTAGCTGGTTAGACACCCAAGCTGTGCAAACTAGTCAAGTTTATTGGACCAGTAAAATTGCCCCGAGACACATAGTTATGTTGCTCAGAGAAATTAAGGAATTTATAGGAAGTCGGTGCTTATTAAAAGGACAGCCTATATCCTTTAGAATTTTCGATTGTTGTGTAGTTCCATGCCCTTTACACAACGAATGTAATGACGTTATACGTTAATACTTTATTTTTATATTTGAAATAATGTTACAAAGAGCTAACCGATGAACTATTTTCTAATACTCTATATTTGTAATGGATACATCCATTTTTTAATTTTTAATAAAAGAAATGTATTATTTGAAATCGTTCTCCGAATTTAATAATTTGAAAAGACATTTATCAACTTTTAAGATATATTTGTAATATATACATCTACATTTAACTTTTAGAAAACGAATTATATTGTTTGAGTTCGTTCTAATTTTAATCTATATTTCTAATCAATACATTTATCTTTATTCGATATTGTAATAGATGCATCTACTTTTAACATTTCAGTACATTTTTTTAAAGTAATTTTATTATTCAAATTGGATGTAATTTTTATGCGCGAACTTTTGTGAACATGCAAACATAGATAATTTGAGCAATAATGAAAAATACCATATAGCGATAAAGTTAGAGTAATTTTAAGTTTTAAAAACCAATGCATTTCCCAATTCTTATAAGTTATCAAAATTTATAATATAACAAACATAAGTTTATCATGCCATAAAAAAGATCGAAATAGTCATTCGTAAAAGTAAAAACTTTAGACATTTTTCTCGTCCCATTTTTACTGTTTCAAATATCAAATATGTTACCGTTTCCAGAAATATTTTATTATGGGTTTTGTAGAAGCAACAACAGAAATATTGTTCGGAGAACTAGATGAATGTTTATTTTTTTTTATGTTTATTGGTAGAAAAGTTTCTCTTGAAATATAGCCGGACGAAATGCCATTTCAAAAAATACCCATTGCCCTCCATATTTATAATATTGCTTGAAACGGAGATAAAACACATAAATTACACGATTATGAACAACCATTTTTGAAGTTGGTTTCTTTGAATTACTCATTTTGATAGAAAGCTTTAACTGTTACTATAACTGCATTTGAAAACAATTTATTTACTTTAAATAAATGTTATTTTAAAAAGTTATTATTGAATTAAAAAAAAGATACAAAATGAGATCTAATTTCAATGCGACAGCTATCATAGGCCTTCGAATTCAAACTGTAGCAAACTGTAGCAAATTAACTTTAAAAAATTTAACGTATTTTTTATTGTAAGTGATATACTTTTATCGACAAATAAGAGTTATGTAAGTGCGACACCTTTCTGTTACGTAGCAATTTATTCCTCAATCATAACAGTATCTAAAATCTAACTTAAAACCCTTTAAAGTAATAATGAGGCAATGAAACAGATAAATACGAAATCCATTTTTCTTTCGGCAATATTTTTTTTCAACTTATATA
Source organism: Hylyphantes graminicola (assembly GCA_023701765.1). Taxonomy (NCBI): domain Eukaryota; kingdom Metazoa; phylum Arthropoda; class Arachnida; order Araneae; family Linyphiidae; genus Hylyphantes; species Hylyphantes graminicola. The sequence goes on along the minus strand of CM043117.1, from coordinate 56,225,116 downwards.
TTTTTTCTAAAAAAAAATGAAAAGTAAGTTTTTTTTAAAGAAAAGTTTTAAACAACGAGATGTTCTTCTATGTTATGTATCATTCTCTATCGATGACAATTTTCTAACTATTGGCCGTAAATGCGTCGATATTTAATGTTATTTCTCGAAATTATGTAAATCATTATGTAAATTAAGCAAATGAATATATTGCTATTAATTTATTAATACTACTCTCTAAATTTTCAAAAATCACCCATGTTAGAGTTTTTCTAGCATCTAAAATTCTAGTTTACTCCTGTTGGAAACTCAAGTTTAAAATGCATTAATTTTTAAAACTTTAATCATCTGAATGAGACTAATAAATTGCTTTCATCGTAAACCACAAACACATTCATTTTTATTTCTGTACAAAATAACAGTAGCTTTCCTATTAATTCATGATTAATTTTCAAAGTTAATGCATTTGAAAAAATATTTTGTAATTATACTTATAATTCTCATCTGTAAATTATACCCAGATCATTTCTATACGCACCTTAAACAATCACTTAACCACTAACCGAAAACTAACCACTATCCTTCTACTTTTCCTTTATATTTTATCTGGTAATATTGGTAATAATCACTTCAGTAGGCTAACCAACCAAATCTTTGTTGTCGCTACCGTACCCAATTAAACTAGAAACCTTTCTAAGCCCGCTCAAGCGTCCCGAGTTTATATCGTCCGTTCTGTTGCCATCTCATACTTTTACTTCTATTGTGTGACCGCTAATAATGAATTGTGGTCTTTTGATAAATATATAATTCATACTGGGTATTGGAATGCTTGGTCAGTTGCTTTTTAGACATTTATAAAAGTTCGGGTCTAGAAAATTCGACCAGGAACCGCGGGCTCTTGTAGAATTTATTGGTCTGTCTATTTTTAGTTTCTGAAAAAGCAGCTTTGTGTTTAAGTTCACGTCTCATTGGCACTTGGGAAGATAACTCATAAAATTTTATTCTTTTTTTTTACTGTACGTTTGTGAAAGTTTTTCTGATAAATATTTTTTTTCTTACTTTTTAAATCGGTGATGTATGGCTGGCTTCGATAAATTGTAAGAAAACGAAATAAAATGAAAAACATATTTCACAAATTTAAAATCGCTCATTTTTATCGTTCGAAAAGAACATCGATGTGAAACAATAATTAAATTTATATTTCTGTGGGTTTTTTTTACCACGGTCATTTTATATTTAAAACCACACCAATTTAGAAATATTCGATGAATTGTCGAAATTCATTTGCATCTTATGTGAAAAAGAGTGAAGATTAATTTAATTTATAGTATAGAAACTTAGGGATAGAAATAGAATTTTATAGTATAGAAACTTGGGGAGATAAATAGATTATTATAGTATATAAATTTAATATAGAATATAGTATCGAACCATAGGATAGAAACTTAGGTCATCATTAGTAAACCTAGGAGTGACATTACGCTTTATTTAAAAAGAATAGCTGCCATCTAGATGTATACCAGTTTTAAGCTAAAACTAATATTTTAAGTTTAAACTCCGCAGATTTATACTTCTTAAAATCTACCATGAATAATCCATATATTTTACACTTTTTTCTGAAAATAAAGTTTTTGTGCGTTTTGAAAATATATAACCAACGTTTCTACATATGGCATAAAACAATTAAGCATCTAATAATATTATTTTGGTTATCCAAAATAATAAATATTTCTATGACTGTAAAATTTTTTGTTAAAAATATCCTTTAAGAATTTGATTCAATCACACATGAAATATTTATTAGTTTTTATGGTATTTAATTCAACTTTCCAAGCGTTTTCCCCAATTTTTTTCAGTCATTTATGAGCAAGTCTTTCTAGCAAAAATCAGAAATTTTATAAAAATTAAATTTTATTGATATTCTACTTTTTTAAGAAATATTTTTAAATCATATTTTCAAAAGGAAACCAATTTTTAATTCCGTAAAGAAATTTTAAACATAAAAAAAATTACGCATAGCAAAACCCCTCCACTTTTTCTCCTTTTTAAGTTGGTAGGACTGTTTTAATAAAGAATTAATGCGTTTTTCCTTAGCTAATCGAATCCAATAAGACGATATACATTTGTTGTAAGAATAATTATACACCAACCATAGATAAACGGCTATTTACTAACCATAGATAAATGGCTATTTATGAAGTTTTCAGGTCATACAACTCTAAATTCATTTATTCATACATGTACGAGATCTTCATTTTGTAATTCAAATGTATTACTTATTCATCCAAAAGTTCGTACCGATAGACCTTTCTGTAGTATTTCATATTTCCAATGGGGCAACATCGTGGTAGAAATAGTAGAACACAACATGAATAATAGAAATACTTTGCTCCGAATATCACGGTGTGTCCCTATTAAATCGGACATTAGTGGTTCATCCAAGCTCGGAAATCTTCCGGAAATGTGATTTATATTCGACACGTTGTGATACGCAGAAGTGATACGAAATTTGGAATAATATTCGACAAAATACTAGTCTATAAATGTCCTGAATTACATTAACTGAAGGAGTGGATGAACTACCTTGTAATACTCAGAGAATATCCACAACTTTAAGGAATACATACATAAAGGAAACAATGCTGTTCCTTGACGCAAATAGTTTTATTCTTAACCCTTTCAGTCCCAAAAATTTACTACACTACAGAAACATCTGATATTTACAAAATAAGCTTATTTTAGGTCAAAAATAAGAGTTCCATGAGAAAAAAAATCATCCAAATTTATTATATGGTTTTTGAATTAATTCCAAAATTTTTTAACTGTGGAAAACAACGAAATAGAAAAATATATATTACCTAAAAACTCTTCGAGTTATATATTTAAAGGTATCAGACCATATTATTAAAAAATGTAGTTATTATTTCAACCGAAATAGTTTACATTGTGTTTTAAATATGTGGAACTGAAGTGAACTTTTCAAAAATCAGGTGAAACGCATGTTAGCTATTTTATAAATAAAAAAAAATAGTAGTTCTGACTTCTATTGAGATTAATCTAAAATATTGTCTAATATAACAAAGTGTGAAGAATCGAATGATGTGTGTTTGGATGTCATAACGGGTCATAAACATTTGGAAAAAATATTGAAAGTGGTGATTCCAAATGGCATCACTGGGACTGAGAGGGTTAAGAGTGTGTTGTATTTAATGCAGCTACTGCTGTAAAAATAAATCATAGAACAGTTGCTATGTATAAGCGTTCTCAACTTGCGATCACGCCTTAAAATGCCTTAGGGTAAATCTTTTCATCAATCTTTCGAAAATTCACACTACATCGTGGCGAAGCTCTTGAAAATTATAGCACAATTATATATCGTGTCATCAACATAGCAAAATTATTGGCACAAAACGGGTCAAATGCGTGAAATAGTGTTTTTGACTTAAAATAACATTGCTATACAGTTATCATTTTTAACTAAAGGATTTATGAGAGAAATTGCAATCATATTAAGTCCATATTGAGGACGAATTTTTGTATTGCAGGTATTGTATGGAGCATTTTGCATTTCGGAATTATAAGTTAATGAAAGTAATGGGATATTGTACTTAAAAAAACCGAATTAAAAAACAAAGGATTTATGAGGGAAATTGCAATGATATTAAGTTCATATTGAGGACGAATTTTTGTATTGTAGGTATTGTATGGAGCATTTTGCATTTCGGAATTATAAGTTAATGAAAGTAATGGGATATAGTACTTTAAAAAAAATAGAATAAAAAAAGAAGCCATTACCCTATATCATATTAAATGATACGTATACTATGATATGAATAGATTCGACAGTTCTTTCGAGAGTAGTCCTTGAGAAGAAAGGGTACTTATTTGCTAGTTCCTGATACAATTCTACAATAAAATTTAAGCACCTTATGAAATAATATGTTATTGAAAAATAAACCTTATGAAATAAAATGTAAGCAAGCTATGAAATAATAATGCATCTATGAAAATCATATGTAACTCTTGTTTTTTTATTATAGTATTTAATTTAGCTTATACACAATGTGTTCCTTAATTTAATAAAACACGATGCTTAGTGCCATAATATCCTATTAACGTTAACAAATTGTAACAATTAAATAATAATGCAATCAAATTAACCCTTGTTAAACGCAATATCCAATTTAGTTTATGCACATTCTGCTCTTTAATTAAATACTGCATCATGCTGAGCGTCAAATAATTTTATTACCTCAACAAATTACGGATGAAATATTGCGCTAATTGCAGTTATAACGTCGCTAAAAAGGTTTTCGTGACTTATTGTTATACAAGACTTCGTTTTAATTAGGTTTTTTTTCTACTGTTAACATAAAAATGTTTTCTTTTGAAAGGGAGACACGATAAAGACTCTCTTGGGAATCTCCTTATGATTTCTTTGCAAAAGAGTTCGAAATTTGACACGCAGACGCATTTTTCATTGTCCACAAATACGTGGTCTGAGTTTGAATGTGCATTATCTTCAATATAAATTTCTTTACTGAGTCAATGAGGTGATTAATTTGGAACGGGAAAGACATTTTAGAAGCGAACTTTTTGAAGCGAAGTTTGTTTTGAACAATTGCGGAACGTTTGAGAAAAAGCCAATAAATTAGTGTTAAAAATATATAAATTTAGATAGAGCATTCATTTGAACTGTAAGGATTTTATTTTTCCCATGATACACATATTCTTTAAGAAAAATATTTTATTGCAAATTCGAAATATATAATAAAATTGCATTTTTATGAAACTAAAAAAAGTTTTCGAAACATTTTTTGTAAAACTCGGATATGGTTAAAATTTCTTTCAGATTGACTTTTAGGATATGAAAGATAAATATCAATTTTGTTAAGTATTTAATAAGGAATTGAAAACATATGCATTACTTAAAATTTTTTCATGTAAGCTGTACTCAATCTAACTAATTCAATTTAAGAAAAAGTAGCATAAATTACGATTTTTTTTTAATATTACACATATAATTAAACTTCTACATGCAATTTATTTTAATGATTTAATTTAACAAATGACTTTGTTTTTTATTGATTTAGGTACACCTTTAATTTAAAAAAATTCTGAATTTGTAAGTCTTTCTTCCACTCCTACACAAAGTTCAAGTTGTGTCAAAGTTTCCAATAAATGAATATTAAAGAAAAATCGTCAAAAAGTTTTAGAAAAAAATCTTAAATCATCAAAAACATGAGGGCATATTTTTTATAACAAAATTCGTGTGTTTTCACACTTTTTAGCTTCATCTACGAGTGTTTGAACAAAATACAATTCAACTTTCCTTTATACCAAAAAAAGCGGATATGAAATTTGCTCTGATAAAATTTCACAAAGCAGAGAAAAGCCCATTCTTGATGTTTAACCGTTCTCCATGAAACGATAACTTCGCATAAATACAAAGTTTCGGCCGGCGCGCAGCGAATACGCCCCCAATCACAACAAAGCGGTCACGTGGTCACCCGCTTTTCAGTGCTGCCAAACGGAGCGGGACAAAAATTCATCTTCCCTTTTCACCTCTTTCACTTTCGAATCTGCTCTTCCCGCGCGCAGACGATAAACAACAAAGCGGCTCCAGAGGTTAATAAAATTCGAATCAATATTAAAAAAAAACATATTTTTAAAAAAGTATTTAACAGATCCAAACTATTCCAACCGGCCATGAATTCTTTTTTAGTAATTAGTGGTATTCTTTTCGTCGCGTTCTTTGAAATATCGTCTGCTTTTATCAATGGTTTTCCGAAGGAACAGTGCGATGAGATGGACCCCACAAAAATAAAGCTCTCGGGGGCGGGGAGTGGTAAAGGGGCCCAAGAAGCCGAGAATGCGACCGATTTCACGTCCGAGGATGGAACCCCGACCAGCGTGCAGTTGTCGGACAGTCTGAATTTGTACCGCATTGTGACATCGTCCCCAAAGTACAGACGAGGAAGAACCATGGACAGTGAGTTTTAATTCATTTTTTAATACTTTTTATGTTTAAAGTCATATATTAACCCTTTCGCTACGAAGGATTTTTGCTTCCTGGTAATATTTGATAGAAATAACATTATCGAATCCTTAGTTGTTCGGGCGTTTTTGGGGCGTTTCAGTAAAGAAAGGGTTAATCTCTTAAGACCCGAGCACAATCCTACACGTACACTCTTAAAAGAAACGAGTGAATTTAACTCAGTCTGAGTTAATTTTCACTCTTTTCAGTGTCGAAAATGCACTTATCCTATTGCAGTGGATTTCACTCTTTTGTTTAGTTAAAACTCCGGCAGGATCACTCCAAACGAGTGATTTTAACTCAGCCTGAGTTAGTTTTCACTCCATACCAGTGTCGAAAATGCAATTCTCCTATATGAGTGGATTTCACTCTTTTGTTTTAAGAGTGTATATTCTTAATCTAAACATACTTTTCATACAAATATATGCTGATAAGTACGTTTTGCAAATCAATTTTGTAAAAAATTATGTTTGATAGTTATTGAGAGACACGCCTTAATCTCTAAAAATACACAGTTTTTGTGCTATAAATACGAAAAAAGGCCGTATCACTTATTTGTAGGTAGCAGCTTTTTTAACATTGTTTTTAATGTAAAATGCCTTCAAAATTATTTCATAGAAATAAAGGACTGATACCTGTAATAAAAGGCTGAAAACTAATATTTGGATCTTCTTCTATCGGACCAGATCAATTTCGGAACTAATTAACGTGTTAGTTGTCTGTGGGGAGGTTTTAAAAAATATCCCCAAATGGGGACGCCAGGTCGCAAGAGGTTAAGCATCAGAAAGTTGTACGTACATAAACAATACACCATAAATGAATTTGCACAATATCTCTTAATATGAAGATGTTGTATAAGCATTCATTCCCTTATCTTAATTTGTGTGTGTGTGATCAATGGTTGAAAAATATTAAATTAAATTTGCATAAAAACTGCTATTCATATTTCAGAGATATACAAATATTTAGTAAGTATAACTACCCGTGTTACATCGATAAACTAATACAAAGACTTGTAAGTTTAAATGAATTATTGACCACGAAGCACTCTAAGCATATTTTCCCCATATTTAAAGTGCCTATTAAGACAAAAATTCCAAATTAAATGAAACTCTTTACTTGTATCTAAGAAAACAAGTTACTTTTTTTTAACACTCTAGCGAATAGTTTTACATGGTGTAAACGCTTTAAATCTTAAGAAAGTAAAGATCCTTATAAAAAATATACGTGTTTCTTTGTAAAACTGACAGTTCGTAGTTTTACATAGTTAATTTCGTAGTATTTTAAGAATTCAATAATTTATTCCAATTTTACTTTTTACATTATAAAGTTTGAAGTTTTGACAAATATTTAAAGCCATTTACTACAAAAGTAAATTTTAAACAAATCATTGAAGAATTAATATCAAACATTAAAATAAACATTTATTCACTAAAGAACGCGTTAACACTTTCGCCCGCATAACAGCCTTAGAGGATTATTATAACCTAAGAGCTTTAGTTTTATCTTCTTTTCGTGATGATTCACCTCACTTCAAACTTGATAATAAACTAAAAATTACTTTGAATTTCAAAATGTGTTTCTTTAACATATTTTTTTCTTATGCACAAAATAATATTCATTGTGGTTAAAAATATTTTTTAAAGTTTCAGATTTATAAGTTTACTCAAACTTTCAATCTGTAAAATATTTTTTTTTCCTCAAAATTACGTATTTAGCCAAAATTTTATATATTTTCACCATTCGTTACTTCTTCGAAATCTTATTTCATGGCGGGTGTTTTTTTTTTTTTTTTTTGAAATTAAGTCACTAATTCCTATTTAAATGCTATTATGTCCTTAGATAATTCTAATAATATACTCGACTTGGAAAATTATAACTGGTAACATTAACAAATAGTTTACTTTATTTTTTAACTACTTACGACTTGCGTACTGCTGTAAGAAAATTAAAACCCTATATTTCTTTAACAATCAAAGTGTTTATTAAATTAGTTTTTTTACTATTTATGAATATTTAAAGCTTATTATCAGAGTTTATTTTATATATTTTTGAATCAAGTTATTTTTTAATTAGAAATATTAAAGCATTATAATTGGCGTGTTTTAAAATTACCTAAATATTATCGTATGATATTCGGCTTTCCTATTACTACTATATATTGTAAAACTCATTTATTTATATCCTCTTACATTTTTTAGTTTTTTTTTATTCATATTTTTCGTATTTTAAAACTAAAATGTTATTTGAAGTCTATTTCAATTGGTATTTTTTATTAAAATCTTCACATTGGGGGGGGGGGGGGGGGATTAAGACTCCATTTGCAAAGAAAAAGTCCCTTAGACTTAATAACTAATTAAGACTTATAACTTAGTAAATATTTTTTTTAACACATTGGAATTAAAACATTTTTTTTTCGTATCATACTTACAGTGTCTACTTAAGAGGTTTGAAAGATTGGGAAAGATTGCACGCGACACAAAAATAAACTGTTTTATGATAGTGGTTGGTTGGCAGACATATATTTTCAGGCTTGTGTGCTTGGTCAGAGACCCGCTTATAAACCTTCGTCAAGTAAGGCAGACACAACACACACTCACACACACATGACATCTATCGCACGCCACCTCCACAATTTAGACATGTCCCTGAAGGGGAGGGAAATAATATCCAGGGACCTGTACCAGTGGGAAACTGCGCAATGACCGTCCACATGACTTTCGAACCCAACAGATTTAACGAGCACGTACTCCGCATATACTCGAGACAAACACAAATCCATGCTTTACCAGAAGCTCCAAAGGCTAGCACCCTAACCGTTGCGCTGCCTGGTAGACAATTTTATGAGATATAATTAAAGGCTTTTCCGCAAAATATTGATTTTATAAGTTAAACTGAGATGCGGAACTTAACTCTTTCACTTTTTATTTCTAAAAAACTGTAGATAAAAAAAAATCTTAATTCCATATATCTTTTTAATGTAATTTGAAATTCAATATAAAAGAAAACTTTTAATGCCTGACTAAAAACGAAATAATATAAAAAATTTGATTTTTCCTTAAGATAACAAGGAAATATAATAATCTCGATGTTTAAGTTTCTCTTAACTATATTTACAAACTAGTAATAAATCGGCAAGTTATAAAATTTTATCGGTTGCAATAAAAATATGATATCGAATCTGGATTCGGATGATAAATATTTAAGTTTTATTGTTCTCGAAAAGTTACAATGCTTACTTTAGTTATATTCAAATTAAAAATCGATATATATTTTGTTAAATATTGCATACAGCTGCATATGATTTAATGAAAGTTAGTTTTGAAGTTATGCTGAATATAAAGATTGAAACATAAAAGCTTACAATTATCTAAAATTAAACTTAGTATTTTAAGTTTAATTTCTTATTTAATATACCACAACATAGTGGCACTAAATAGATACCTTATTATATTATTCCGATATCATTTAAATATTAGGATTCAAATTGGCCGAGTGGTTTGGACCATTACGCTAGCAGTCTGCGCCCTGCAATGGGTGCGGGTTCAATTACTTCCTTCGCCCTGGGTGTACTTCCTTTCTCTGTAACCGTAAAAATTCATTCTGTGCCTGTCTTACTTGACGGAAGGCTTATAAAGCGGGTCTCTGATCAAGCGCACAAGCTGGAATATATATGTATCAACCCTTACCCCTGAGTATGGTATGGTATGGTATGATACATATATATTCCAGCTTGTGTGCTTGTTCAAAGAACCGCTTATAAGCTTTCGTCAAGTGGGACAGTCACAGAAAGAAATTTTACAGTCACAAAGAAATGAATAACACATAGACAAATAACAACATTTATTGACAGTCACAAACATCCATGCCTGACCGGGATTCGAACCCGACCTCAGCAGCTCCAAAGGCTAGTACACTAACCATTCAGCCACCGAGGCGGCCAACCCTTACCCCTGAGTTCAAATCGATATGATATTATGTTTTACTAGGGCGGTTAAAGTTAAGTGGAAACTTAACATAATTCATTGGTATTAAATCATGGACGACATTATACACATTGATATATTATTCTTATGTACTTTCACAGTCATTAAATTTTTACATTAATCTGAAATCTTCTCAGAATCATACACAATTGATAAATTATTATTAAAAACTAATTAATTTGAAAAGAATTTCAAGCTGTTGTGGTAAATTAATTCAATACTTTTTACACGTTTTCGAGGTGCTAATTCTAAAAACAGTTGTTTTTTTTAACATTGGTCCGTCTGTCGGCCTGACAGGTTCAAGTTCTTGTAGGACATCATAAAACGGAGGGTAGATGCCATAGAATTTTTTGGATCTTTAAAAAATTAAAATTACCATATGGGGCCATTTAAAAATGTATTGATCAATTGAGGGCCAATTGAAAGTCGTGTATTGTTGCACACCCCTAGTTTACTTTATATACGTCGATATATTCTTATATATTTTTTACTTTTATAAATTAAAAAAGCGCTATTTTTGTAATCATTAAAAAATTACAAAAAAAGCGCTGAAAAAAATAGTTCCTAATGAAAAAGTTTCTAGAAACAAAATTTTTTGTTCAAATTACTGAGAAATGGTCAATTTTTTTTAATGCCTTGTGATAATCCAACACTCGTAGATTCGTAAATGCTGTTTTTTAAAGTTATTTTTGGGCCTTATGTTTTTTGTCCTCAAATGGGTACCTAGTGAGGAGATACGACACTCCAGCTGCTAACGAAAAGGAAATGAGCAAGGCGGAAACCCCATAAAAACAAAAATAGTCCTATTCCAACTAAACATTGTAGCAGTTTTGTCCAAAAAAATTATGCCCTTTATTGCAAGGGCGAATGCTAACAATAAAAATAATGAATAAAATTCTTCTACATAAAAATATAGATTTTTTGTTAACATTTTTGCGATACTTTACAATAGGCTCTAATAAAATGAACGACAATCACTTAGCAGCTATATTTTAAGAGTAAAACTCATAAATAGTGTTCAATTATTTGGGGGTATGCAAGCGATATTGAAAGGAAAATGGCTAACACTGTGCATTTCAAACTAAAAAATATCAAAATTTTAACTTTTGCAGCAATTAACGGTTGGAGGCTCGAATTTTTCTGGCAGGGTCGGGATTCAGTCGACATCTAAATTAAAAAACTAAATGAACGCTGACATAAGTATAGTGGTGTGCGCGTAAGTAAGATGGGTCTTATATCTTAACGGGGTAGTCAGAGAAGGGAAGTTTAAGGGGTATAGGACGCAAAATCTTCAAAAAAATAAAAAAAAATATTATTATCTTAAAAAATAACACAAATATTTTGGAATAATTTAAAACAAAAATTTTATTTATATCTGCAGTAGAACGTGAGATATGTAGCTTTTTGTGTCATGACATCTGTGTTGGCCAATCACGTTTATAATGTTTGCTTCCTCGTAATATTTGATAGGATTAACATTACCGAATCCTTAGTCGTTCGGGCGGTTTGGAGAGCTTCAGTTAGGAAAGGGATAAACTTCAAAGTTGTTTTTCTCCTTGATCGTGTTTTCGATGATTTCTTGACTTTAAATTGATATAAGTCAAAATCTACTGCCCATAGAGTGTTAAAATTTTCCACACATATTTTTCAAACATGTATCTTTAATTTGTCTTTAAGTATTGGTTGTAAATAATTTATTTCTTTAATTAATTAATTTTTATATAAAAAAAAGACCTGTGAAATTATTATAAAAAATTTCAATATTTAAAAAAAAAACTATGGCAAATAACAAAAATCGTTAAAGACAGTTTGTTAAATACATTTTCCTGTTTATAAAATTGCTAAATTTTTGTTTGTCAATAAATAATTTGTTGACTTATAACAAAAATAAGAAACAAATAATAATAATTTTAAACAATAATAAACTTTTTGACACATTTTATTTAAAAAAAAAAAGTAATGATAGTTTAAAACCTTTGACTATCTAAAAAAGTAAGTATATTTAGTATACATTTATGGGAAAAAAATTGTATTGATATCTGCAATATTGAAGAAAAGTTAAAAGTGTCCCCACACACACACATACCCCCTTAATATACATTACGCAAGTTATGCATTATTAAGGGTACTCCCGTGCAATGCCGGGTTTATGGAACTAGTTACATATATTTTAAATCGTTTGGTAACAAAAAGATTTGCGAAGACGTAAATGTTTGAACGTACCTAAAAATATTTAGTTAAACCTTACACTATTAATGTAATCTTCTAAATGCTAGTTGTTGCACAAAATCATGATTAATCGACATATTTCAAACCATATTAAGTTTCATGTTACTTAGTTATAGTAACCTTACTGTTATATGATCATGGGAACAAAGATATAAAGAAACAGCTTAATTTTCAAAAAGGTTTAATAAAAAATATCCAGCTTCGGAGTGATTATTTTGTACTAATAAAAATCAATATTTTTTTTAACATTAGGGTTTTGGTTTATAAAGAAATTATTTTCTTTTCGATTTCAGATTGAATTCAATAAAAAAAGTTAAATGTGTAATTTTCCCTATGTTATTATAGCAAAAAAAATCCGCTAAAACATTTCTTATATCCTACATTCGAAAACTTTTAACAACTTCTCATGAATGCTCGTGGGAATATTTGCATATGAATAAAATACTATTGCGCGCTGTTTGTACATGTAACATAATAAACACCCCCAGAGAAGCGACTCTGATTAATGAAAAAGAAACATTTATTTACCGAAAATAAATTCTACTCTGCCATATTGACTACATTTATACGCCAACCAGAAATATAGTTTTAAGTTTAAGTTATTTTTAATAAGCAGTTACCTTTCCTTTTAATGTTTTCTTATGAGAATATTGAGCACAATAATACAGCTTGCAAAATATTTATTTTAAAAATGTATAATGTCAATCACTGTTATCGGTAACTTATTTGCTGTCTTTGTTCCTTAATTTAAGTGTTGAAAATAACGATTAGTACTTTAGTAGGTTGTTTGGATTGCATACGAATAACTAAAGAATGTTTAATATTTTGCCAAAAATCCTACTTATTCTTAAAAAAAAAATCGAAGGGAATTAGCATCTCATTCTACTCGTTAAAAAAAGTTTTACTTCAGCATTTGTTTCATAATAGTTATTCATGCAACTAGTGCGGAAAGTAGAAGAAAGTCGAAATTGTAGTATATTTGGAGTTTAGAATGGTTTCTTTTCCACAGGTTTTCATACAGTATTTTTTATAATAACGAGTAAAAAAGTATTTCTTAGATTTCCATTGGGAAATTATCCAGGCGATAAGTCAATTCTTGTTTAAAGAAAAAGAGAAAACATTAATTTTGTTTAACTAAAGATTTTTCCACAAATCAGAAGGTCTTATTTACTTGTACCAATAATGAGTACAAGTAACTTGTAAACAGGTTTTCATTAAAGAACATCACTTTCGTCATAACTTTTGTTTAAATTACCGTCTGTAAATTACTTTACACTCAGAAATTAAACGCTATTGATAAAAATTGATTGCGTATACTCTTTCATTAAAACAATTATTTTATTAAAATTTGTGGCATTTCCAAGGTAGGGAGATACCTTAATAGTGCAGTCAGACCTCGTTAATTCTAAACCCAAGGAGTCCATATAAGTTTAGTATTGGTAGTATAATAGTAAATAATACCCTATGCAGGGTTAGTCAAAATGAATAGGACAATAAGTAGGTAGGTACAAGTAGTTAGTATTGTAGTTTGGTTACAATAAACATACATTCGTCTAACAATAGTTTTCTTATTGTCCGATTCATTTTGACTAACCCTGTATATAAGAAACGACGGGAATCGCTGTTAAAGTTCAAATTATCAGAGCTGGACATTAACATCGATTGTTTGTAAAGCGTAATAACACTTCAATAAACAAGTCAAAAGCCGCCAGGTGGCTCAATCGTTAGGACACTGCCCTTTGGAGCTGCTGGGGTCGGGTTCGAATCCCGGTCAGGCGTGGATGTTTATGACCGTCAATGAATGTTGCTATTTGTCTATGTGTTATTCCTTTCTTTGTGCTTGTAAAAACTCTTTCTGTGTCTGTCCCACTTAATTAACGAAAGCTTATAAGTGGTTCTCTGAACAAGCACACAAGCTGGAATATATGTACCTTACCATAACAAGTAAAAAACAAGCACCATCTTATCGCCTTCGCATCAATGCAAAACAAGGAAATAAATCCCTTTCGAATGCCGTGTCTCCGGGCGTTTTATGCCGCAGCCCTTCCGAAACAGGACCACAATACGAAAACTCGTCGCATTTTGTTCTTCGGATCCGACCATATTTCATTCGGCGCTAACAGAATAAATCATCGTCCCATTGAATGGGATCGTACGCCCCCTGTCTCGTTAGACTTTCGATAGTTTTATTGGGGTGGACATTGTTATCAAAAGGGTTTGTGGAAAGAAATTAATGGATGTCTTCTACGAATATCAATGAATTAAAAAGGATGTTTTTTAACCCTTTCAGTCCCAGTGATGCCATTTGGCATCATCACTTTCATTATTTTTTTCAAAATTTTTATGTCCCGTTATGACATCCAAGCACACATCATTCGATTCTTCACACTTTGTTCTATCAGACAATATTTTACATTAATCTCAATAGAAGTCAGAACTACTATTTTTTATTTAGAAAATAGCTAACAAGCGTTTCACCTGGTTTTTGATAAGTTCACTTTCAGTTCCACACATTTAAAACTCAATTTAAACTATTTCGGTTAAAATAATTACTAATTTTTTTTAATAATATGGTCAGATACCTTAAAATATATTACTCGAAGTGTTTTTAGGTAATATATATTTTTATTTTGTTGTTTTCCGCAGTTAAAAAAATTTGGCATTGTTTCAAAAACCATATAAAAAATTTAAATGAATTTTTTTTCTTTCTGTAGTGTAGTAAATTTTTGGAACTGAAAGGGTTAAAAAGGATGTTTTTTAAGACTTGTGTCTTGTCCTCGCGGACACACACAGCGTGTTTGGTTTGCAAATTAAGTCAGAAACCAACCAATCAGGATTCGTAAAAGCTGTCTGCGTGTGTCTGCGAGGACAGGTACCTTAGCATCAAAACCACAATACCTGCCGAAGTATTGCTTTGCATGTTTTCACCAGCTATGAAAGTAGTTTAACAAAACAAATAGGGAGGTAAAATATCATTTTGGGTAACTTAAATGTTAATTTTTAAAGTTAGTAGCCATAACTTAAGACTTGGTGTTTTTTTTTTAAATTTTATTAATTAACGGATGGAGTTAAAATTAAAATAATAGTAATTAGTTACTATTATTTTTTTAATGTGTCAATTTCATTCTTGGTGAAAGAAAGCATTAAACACAATATTTTGACAGGTATTATCATTTAAAATTAGATTCGAAATAAGATACGGAGACTATGGAGATAGTTTTCATAATCGCTTTTAATGAAAGCTGTATTTGTCTTCAGAAATAATAATTCAGTCACGAAATATTTTTGTAATTGTCCTATTATTTCTTTTTAATTCAAAGATTAGTTTAAATTTAAGACTAACTGCTATGTTATTCAATAACTAAACCAAAATACCCCCTAATCTCAATTAATGTTAATATAAACGCGTTAGTGCAGCAGGAAATTCCTTAAAATTAACTTTTAAACAGTCCAAATCATTCTACTTTTTGATAAGCAAATACCGACACTTCCTGGAATTATTCTGCATCCATTTCTCTGAGTTTACATGTGCCTAAAAATCGATAAGTTATCACGTTGAATAAAAATTATTTCCTTCCGAAAAAATAAATAATCACACTACTAACAATCTGCAATCTAGTTCCATTAATTAAATATATTTCCTGAAAGGGATATCCTCGCTTGTAAAAAAATGTGTGAATGAGACTCACTACTAACTCGTCGAGCGATTAGTGTTTTCTCCCGAAAATAGTTCCAGATCCTATCGGGAAGGAATCTTTCAGAGACAATAAATTGAAGAAGAAAAACCCTCTCCAGTAATGCGCAGAAAATTCTGAATCTTGGAGCAACAAAGGCATATCTACATTTTCCCCAACTTTGCAAAAAGAAAAGGCCTGTTAAAGAAATTTAATTGTTATCTTTTAATTAAATTAAAATTGCCTATTTTGACTTCTTGCTATTGCATTGAACAAGTAGTTCCAGATTCTATCGAAAAGAAATCATTTAGAGTCACTAAATTAACAACGGAAAACCATTTAGTAAAGATAGGAAGCAGTAAGTTTTGGGCCTTATAATAACACGGGCACATCTACATTTTCCCAAGTCTAAAGAAGAACATTGCTGTTGGTTTATGGCCTGTTTATAAAAATTATTTTTAATATAATAAAAATTATAAACACAGTGAAAACTTTGGCGCTTTGTTTCACTAAACGCACATGGTTCCTAGTAGCGCTGCAACGTCAGAATGATGAAATTTTTCACCATATTTTGGCAATTAGTCTAACCATTTCTCAGGTTTTGTTTCCAAAAAAAAAAAATGGTTCAACAGAATACCGAAACTATGGCAAAAAAATTTCACCACAGAGAAATTGTAGCTGCTAAGTAGCATTAGAAAAGTGAAACCACGCCAAGCAAAATTAACAGTGTATTTTAACTTCATTTAAAAAGTTTATTTGGAGGTTAAAAGTTAGGGGGTATTTTTCTTGCACTCGTCGTCAATAGCCTCTCTACCAACTGAATAGTGACTTTTACTCATTAGTTTGCTCTGCAAAAAGTGCTATACAAAAAAGTGGTTTTGGGTGTCTACTCAGGTGTCGGCTCGTTCACTTAAATGTGGTTCTAAAATACGACGCCCATCGCCAATAGCCCTCGTGTAGCTCTTGTGTGGCGATAATTCAAACCTAACCTAATCTATACAAAAAGTCCCGAGTACCATCAGTTTAATACCCGAAAAACACAAAGATTATGAAACAACAATAAATCACTATTTTATGAGTTAGGCCTTTCTTACTCCGAGGTATAGAGTTAGAAACTCAATTCGGCGTAAAATTGATGCAGCCGTTTTGCTAGAAGAATTTTTATTCCTGCTGCTTATAATCATAATTTCGAAATTTTCGAAGATGCTTTGGAAAATATGCATGGAACGCTGACTTCTTAGTAGATAGCTTAGTTAATTTCTCGAAAGAAATATGCTTTTTATTATTAATTTTAAATAATTAATTAATTTGTCACTTCAAGTGTGCAATTGTAGAATGTGAAGATTTCTAATTTCTCAAATCATGCAGTAATAGTCTTTTTTTTTAAAGAATAGATATTTTATTTTGGTCTTTAAACTATAGAATCCAAATGACAATAAAACATTATAAAAGATGATATTTAATATTTAAACTGAAACTTAGTGGCCAACTTAAATTATTAATTAGGAAATAGTTCTCTATCATTAACATACCTTCCTCAAGGATTTTATTTCATTACCCCATTTATTTTAAATAATAAAACTTTTAAGAGGCGAGAAAGATAAAAGAATTTTAGTACAACAAATTTATTAGTTTGTCTCAAAGCTTATTTTAGTTTCCCAGTTAAACTCATGAAAATGACGATAATAATCTTGTTAATGTACAAAATAATCAAAACTCTACAAAAAAAAAAATTCTGTGACTAATTATAACCTTACTTAACCCGATTTTCGATAAGCTTGAACATTTTTGCTACCGTTTTTATTTATATAATCACTAATTCCGCATGGTACAATTCTGACTTTTCTATGAAATGAATCTACCAGGTTTAATCCTTTCTATCCCTGCGTTTTATTTTTTATTCTAAAAAAACGACATTTGTAAAATAGACATTATGCATCCAGAATGAAATTATGAAAACTACTCCCTGCTAAACAGCCTTACTAACCTAGTTTTTGAAAAAATTTCCACCTTATTTCTTTCAGTAGGGCATTTGTGTGTACACTAACCTCTGGCCCCCCGGGGCTTAAGAAAAAATCTTTGATATTATTCTATTAATTTTGATACAGTAATGGAAAAATATGTTTCCGAGCCGAATCCATCCACAAAAATGAGATTCCATATATCTTGTAAATGTAACCTAAACATTACCGAAACAACATTACTAAACAGCCTTACTTAACCTAAATATGAAAAAAATTCCACCATATTTACTTCTGAGGATCATTGTGCATGCATTCACCTCTGGTTTTCTGAGAATACCCCCAACCGGGGCTTAAGAAAAATAACAAATTCTTGGCCATTACTCCACGAATTTTGATACAGTGATGGAAAAATAAGTTGCTGAATCCATCCAAAATAATGTGGTTCCATATATCTTGTAAATGTAACCTAAACATTACCGAAACAACGTTACTAAACAGCCTTACTTAACCTAATTTTCCAGAAACTTCCACCTTATTTACTTCCGCGGATCGTTTGTATATATGCACCAAACTCTGTTTTTTCCGCGAATATACCCCCGACCGAGGCCTAAGTAAAAAATTCATATCTAACATTACCACCCTTTCATGTCCCAAATGCGTTTTCGGACCTCGCGTCTATTCATTTGTGGAAATGGACCTGTGTGTTTTCCTGTTTGATACCGATGGGTGGTTATCGCTATGGAGATCCTATGAATGCTTCATAGGCGAAGGGATCTGATGTTGGTGTAATTTTTTAGAAAGCTGGGGCTTTATGATGCGATTACGGTTTTATTAACTGCTACATAACCCGTCCGCAATGATAAAATTTCTGTAGATTATGCTTGTATAAATACACTGCTCAAAACAATTGGGGGAGCATTTTTAGTACTTTTGTTTACCCTTTCATTTTCAACTTCTTATATTTCAGTAAAAAAAATCTAAGATTTGTGAAATAGATTCATTATGCATCCAGAATGAAATGGTATGAAAAACAGGAAAAAATATTAATTTATTTCCTAAAATTTTGGGGGGGGGGGATTTTATTTTGCCATGGTTTTTCATATTTTCACTTAGTTAAAACAAACATTATTTAATTCTTCAAAAGGCATAATTCTTCCATCTAATAATAAATAAGTGTGCGAACTCTACTTAGCGAGAAAAAAATCGGAAGCTGGTGATACGAAATGGAATCATTGGGAGTAAAAGAGATAAAACCATGCGTTCCCCTAATTGTTGTGAGCAGCATATATGTGTAGTAAACATAAAAAATTAATACCTGACTAAATTAGTCCTTGAATAATAATTAGTGTTGCTCCATTTATTAATCCAGGAAAGTTCGAGTCACCCGCTGTCCTCTTTTTATAATTAGTGATAGTTTCAAACTAAGCAGCAGAACATTTTTAAATTTCCAATTTAAATTTTATGATTATTTGCGGTTTTATTTATCTAAAATTATATGTTTGATACTATAATACTTACTGATTTAAGCCAAGACATATATTTGAACAAAAACTTTGTCCCCGAATACTTTCCCCAAAGGCATTTTGGAAAATTTGCTCCAGTTACTGTATTGGAATTTTGGAGCTACCTCAACGAGTTACTTGCGTGTAAATAATAAATTCGTAGCTACATTAAAGAAGATCACCACCTTTAATGCATACAATTTAGAACTTTTAGTTTAAAACTAATAAATTTTTATTAAAGTTTCAAATAAAGAGCTGAAATTTACTAATAGTTGAAAAAACAGTATATATTTAACCTGCATTGATTTTTGTGTTGACTACAACGTAGTATAAATGGTTGGTGTTTTTTTAGTAATGGAGTAACGGTTGGTTGGAACACGTTATTACAGTTGATTAGATGTTGCTGGTCAATTTCGGTCATTTTCACATTACGGGATTGGACTTTTTGCTTTGAATGCATTTACACTGATTGGAGAGGATGAGGTCATTAGACGGTGCAAGAATATTAAACGATATCGTATGCTGAAACCTTATTTCGAAAACTCTGTAAATTAAAAATACAATACTAGAAATATAGTTTCTTTTCATATACTAAAGGGTGTTGAACCCGTGGTTACGATGCATTAAATACCATGCGTATATACAAAGTACTCGTAATTCCCTTACACCAGGGGTCCATGGCGTAGTATAATATAATACAATATTACATTCGTACATAGTTTTGTACAATTTGTTTTATTGCGGAAAGGCTTCTTAACACTTTCAGTCACGATGAAAATTTGGCATCATCATTTTAGAAAAAAAAAATTGATCTATAGCCATTTATGATATTAAAATTCTCATTATTCGATTCTTCAAACTTTTTTATATTAGAAAATATTTTTTATTAATCCCAAAAGATGTCCTTATTATTTTTTTAAAAATATGATCAGAAACATGATGATTCCAAATGACATCACTGGGACTGAAAGGGTTGAAAGTTATTTGTATTATAATCCGTTCCAAGTCTTGTGCAAAATAGTGGTTAATTATAAAATAAATGTATATCATTAATACAAATGAATTGTGTAACTCTGAGAATTATATACTTTTGTCTGCTGTGCTCTCACATCCATTAAAACTAGAACTTCTCAAATGATTTAAATAAATTTATAGTTCAAAATAAAAGAAAATAATAATTCAGCATAAGTACTTCTTGCCTAATTCTTGAATTCACTACATTAATGAAAGTAAATTATGTATTCTTGAAAACAAATACAAATACAAAAATTGTTGACCAACAACAGGCCAGAGGTTCAGCAAGGTTGGTCCAAAATATAACTAATCCTTATCGAGTTTCCAATGGCTATCAAGATTCTTCTTAAATGCGTCCACTCTTCGAATACACATCATATTCTGGTAAAGCATTCCACTCAGTGACGACTATCTATTGTACAAATAACGTTTTCTTACCTCCCAATTGAAGAATTAGGTGATTAAATATTAATATATTTCTAAAGAATATTGTCATCGTAAAAAAGTTTTAAATTGAGAGGCCCTGTATAATGCATACGAGACCGGTCTCACACGAGCCCAATAACAACCCGTCTCGTGTTACAAATTTAAGGTATAAACTTTAAAAAATTGAAAAAGGGGGATCACATAGTATATGTTTTTATATGAAATACGAAAAACTATTAAAAACTGTTTTTATTCTTATTAATAAGCAAAAAAACTTAAAATATTAATCAACTGGGTTATAAACAATTTATTATTTAGTTTTAAAGTAAACAAAATTTGTTTTTGACTCAATAGATGACATCAAAGAATATTAAATTATGTTTTACCTAACCTTTAGAACTATATCAATATAAGCTTATACTTTCCTTATTTTATACAGTAGGGGTAAGTGGTGTACCTTGGACGTATGTGTACCTCGAACCTATGCTGATTCTAGCTCGATTACCTTAGATATTGAAACAACACCACATGCAGTTAAAGTATTTGCTACCAGGGATCTCAGTGAAGATCTATCTGTTTGTTCAAAAGGTCAATTTATTAAGGAGGTTTCGAAAAACTAAATTCACAGTTCAAAAGTAAATTTTTGTCAGATTCTTTAGTGTAATTTTTTACTCAAACAGTAGTGTTTATTCAGAAACGATGGTTATGCAATATAAAGCAAAGTTTTAGCTATAAAACAGTGTGCTTGAAATTAAGTTAAGTCTAACCTTAACTTGGTGATTAACTATTTTGTTTTTAATATCCAAGTGGTGTACCTCGAACCTAATACAAGTGGTGTACCTTGGACTGGTCCAAGGTACACTACTATAGGTCTTATGTGCTTCAGATTACTGAAAACCCTTTTTAAAATTCAAGTAAATTCTTTCCTTTGAAAAAGTAAGTATTTTAAGCTATTAATATGCAACCCTGATTTGTAAAATCTAGAAAAATGGAAATTTGTAAGAAATTTTGATATGATGTGATAAAGATTTTTTTTTGTAGTTAATTATTTAGATTTATGGAAGCCTATAAAATTGTAACCATATTGATATAATATAGAAAATAATTATTGCATGCTCATCTAAAAAGATATTTTTTCTAATAAATATCTAAGCAGAACATCCTTTTTACGTTTAGGCCTAGTTGAATAAACATAGGGGGAAATATTTGAGTTTTTTTTTTTTCAAATTTAAGACAGAAAGATAGCCAAATGTTTTTCTATGGCATGAAATAACAGTTTAATTTTATGCTGCATTTTAACGAATACAACCCGAGAAAGATTGCATTGCAGCTGAAAAAGCCAAATGGGCACTAAAAAAACTAAGGCAATAAAACCCCTTACTGAGCCAATTGACCTGACATAACCAATTACTACAATCTTGGCTAGAAATAAGAGTAGGTTGTAAAATGTATTTTTGAATTTTATGTGGCTAATAAATATTGGTTTTCATACTGTAAATCGAGTATCTCTACCTGTTAATAATTGGTCCAAGGTACACTACCGGTTGGACCAAGGTACACCACCGGTGGTGTACCTTGGTCCCAATTACAATTTTCTGTATTTATTTTTTAAATAGTTGAAATCATTTAAATAACATGTTAAAATAAATATATGTTGTATATAACAACATAAAGTATTCAGTAAAAATATTTTTATTCACTTTTTGCAAGTAATTACGAAAATAAAAATTGAAAAGTCAAAATAGGTCCAAGGTAACCCACCTTCCCCTAATATTCTATCCAACAAACCATTTTAAAAAAAAACTTGCTTTATCGGGTTTTTTTTTCTATTTTAAGTTTAGACATTCAATTCAATATGTATTAGTAAATCAATCGTATTTTTTTTCCTTCTGGCCAGACATTACAATTGTCTAACTTTTTTTTTAGAAAAGCGGAGTAAAGAAACGGAAAATTCTTTTTTAATCATTTGATTCTTTTTTTCTTTTGGAACTTTAAGGATCCATTAAATATTTAGAAATGAATTAATCTCCTTTTTTATGTTCTTTAAGTAGCCTGATATAAGAATTCTCAAACTATATTTAGTAGAACGAAGTAAGAAACGGAAAACAAAAACATTCTTTTCTATACTAATTTTAAGGATCTATTTAATATTTAGAAGTGAATTAATCTTTTTAAAAACTTTTTTATAAAGCTAATATAAGAGTTCTCAAACTATTCTCAGTAAAGCAATATAAAAACCGGATCACAAAAAAACAATCAACTCGTTATAAGACTGACATGTTTTTGTGTTCCTCTTTGTAGGTTGACATGAAGTAGGTGGGACAGATTTAGTAGTTTTTGTTTAGCTCGTCTCAAATTACTCTTTTTACTTGAAGTAAAGCATACTTCCTAGACTTTTTATGATAAAATTCTTTTAAGAAATGTTGTGCTTGAATTGAATCGAGGGGTTGTATAACACCACTTGACTTTCAATTACTACTCAATGAATCAATGCGTTTAAAGATAAATATGAAGATTACAAGGGAGGAACCGATTGATTTATTAGGCGGACGCCCGCAATTGTCTGCTTGGCGGACATTGGCAGCAGAAAACCGGTTTCTCTCTTTCTTCTTTACTTGGTCCAAGCGTCGGGATCGTCAATCACCTGAATCTTGGTAGCTAGGAACCACAGAGATAGTAGTTAAAGTATTAGAGTGGAAGATCACGTGACCTATAACACTGGCTTCATTGGGGCTCTTCTGGGAGCTCCTTGCGCGTCCCGCCGTTAGCATTGGAGGTCACGTGATCTGCCACTCTATTATTTTAGCTATGATCTCAGTAGTAGGAACTGATTTCCTTACACAAGTTTAGGCGATTACTCGCTATCATCGACAAAGTGGCCTGCTAAGGAAACTTCTCTACAAAATCAATCGGTTTTTCCCGTGTACTCTTCATATGTATATAAATCAATGCTCTGGGTAAATATACACTCTATAAGGTAATTCCAGTATCTTTAAAACCAAAAAAGTTCGATGACAGCTACCCTTTGTGCATGCGTGATTTTCTCAAAAACATTATTATGGCGTCCAACCGGTATTTGAAGTCCGTTTCTTTTGTCGTTATCAGTAAGACCTATAAAACCAAAAAAGTTCTATGACATCTACCCTTTGTGCATGCCCGATTTTCTCAAAAACATTATTATGACGTCTGACCGGTACTGGAAACTCCAGTGTCCAATTTGAAGTTCGTTTCTTTTGTCGTTTTCAGTGTAATACCTATAAAACCAAAAAGTTCTATGGCAGCTAACCCTTTGTGCATGCACAATTTTCTCAAAAACATTATCATGACGTCTGACCGGTACTGGAAACTCCAGTACCAAATTTGAAGTCCGTTTCTTTTGTCGTTTTCAGTACTATTAAACCAAAAAATTCTATGGCAGCTACATTTGGCGCATGCGAGATTTTCCACGAAAACCTTATTATTATTTCGTCTGACATATCAGACAGACAGACAGTCTGACATATGGACTAATGTTTAAAAAGTGACATTTTCAAAATCATAATCCTCCAAAACGTGAAGAAAACACAAAATCACATTCCGGATATTCGACCCCATCGCAATATTTTCATTACCTTTTATTTCAAAGAAGATAGAAAGCAAAAATTATATATATTTTAACAAAAATACTAGGTGCTATACCAAAACCGAGCTTAAGTTTGCAGCAGAGAAATGTACTGAGCGGAGGAAACTGGGTAAACAACCCGGCTGGCGGCGCAATTTCGCGTACTCTGATTGGCTGCTAATTTCGACCCTGATATTCGTGCGCCCTGTTACGTCAAAATCGAAGGCAAAAATAATTAAAATAACACTCTAACACTGAAGCTTAACTAATAAAAATAATAAATTTATGTCTTGAAATAACAAATCAATTTGTTTATTGAATGTGAAATACCTTTTTGTATTCGATTCTCGCACTCAAAAATGAGAACTATTTACCCTTTTTCTCGTAGAACATTTGTATACTGCAAACTTAAGGTTTGGTTTTGGTATAGTCCATGTAAAGTGCCAGAATCATACAAAAAATATTAAATTCTTATTCAATTTGTACGACTTTTAAAGGTAGTAAGTT
The DNA here is from genome assembly GCA_023701765.1 of Hylyphantes graminicola. Classification (NCBI taxonomy): domain Eukaryota; kingdom Metazoa; phylum Arthropoda; class Arachnida; order Araneae; family Linyphiidae; genus Hylyphantes; species Hylyphantes graminicola. The sequence continues at coordinate 56,200,197 of CM043117.1, read as the reverse complement.
ATTCAATTTTAAACAAATATCAATATTAAAATAAGAATTAAAAAATGATTTTTTCAAATAAATTATAATGACAGTAGTTTTAAGTACATGTTTTAAAAGATATAATTTCAATAAAGGGGGTTCCATATTGTGGCACGTAAACATTTCGGAAAATTGCTAAATCATAATACCCTACTCTACATTTAACCACAATTGTCAAACCTCCAAGCTTTACAAACTCGTTTTAAATTACCATGTACGAAAATAATATGCAATTTATTATAAATTAAAGTAGATAAATTAATTTTCTTCATATATCATTACATCTTTCATACCTAACGTGTAATTTTAAAATACATTCTGTACGGAATAACACCTTTTTACGAGACTCTTGATTTATTAATCTAAGTTGCTCAATTGCAGAATTGATAAATGAATTTAATAAGTACTAAGAACAAGTAAGATAGCATTTGTTATTGCAATAGCAACTCCTACTATGTTCTAAAAATTTTAATGTAATTGCGTATTTTTGGATAATTATTTTTTAGTAATCGCCTTTTAATTAGATACTTTCTACGCTATTCTTCATGTGAAATAGAGAATACAAAATTTCCTTGTTCTCCATTCAGTATTAACATAAGAAAAGTTTTTATATTTGCAAAAAGTATTGAATAATAATCTATTTTACTAAAGTTGGAAGATTAAACTACTTATTAGCTTAGATATTGTTATATTTAGTGGCTATGGTGAGGGTTCTGTGTAAAACAAATTTAATAATTTGACTCCAATTTAATAAGTAAGCGTAACTATTAGTGAAATTTGAACATAATAGACTAAACAATAAACATAATTGAAGAGCTTTATGGAAGAACTTGCTAAGTGACAAAAAGATGAAAGCCAGAAAATAAGGTTCAAAGTTTTTCTTTTTTATTAAATCCGTTATAAACGGTAACTTTCAATCGGAAAAAAATACCTAAATTTAAGTTTATGCAAAATGGGAAATTTGTTATTTTTAAAGGATGGAATAATGTGTTCATTGGACACAAAAATCTATTTTTTTAATGTCACTTAGCACGTTCTTCCACTAAGCTGTTCAATTGACAACAATTTCTGCGTCTGTCTTTCTTGACGAAGGCTTATAAGCGCGTCTCTGATCAAGCACACAAGCCGGAATATATATGTACCTACCCAACAAATTATTGTTGTCTTCACTTCAGTTCAGTTGTGGAATACTCTGGTTTATTCCTTCCTAACTGAGTCCAGCGCATCTATTAAACTTTAAGGTTTTGCTTTAATTGGGTTTTCCTATTATAGGAATATTTCTTAATTAAAATTTACTTTTCTTAATACAATAACAGATAAATGTTATTTAAAGAATATTTTAAACTTTTTGTTCTATTAATGCATTTTTTTTATGATTAAATGATGTACTCTAAATTTATTTCAAAATATTGGTGCTACAATTCAAATGAAACATGCAACTCAAGTTTTTAAACTAATGAACCTGATTAAATATATCATTGCATAAATATATGAGTAATAAGACACAAATTAAATTGTTTTATCAAACAATTATTAAAATTTATTTTCTGGTAGTTTTAACAGTAATTGATATCATAAAGTTCGAAGGTCAAAAAAGTAATTTAAACCTAAAAATATCTTCACAGCTTTTTTTAGAGCTTCTTTTTGCCTTATAAATATGCTAATTATTGGTATCTCTTCTTTCCCAGAAATAAACTTTATCGATTTGTTAGCGTCGCTAACTCATTTCTACGAGCTCCCTGCTATAAAACAGATCATTACGAAAATGACGCTTCACACTTGCATAAATAGAAAAGAAAGTTTTCTATTCTTATAAGAAAACAAATAAAAGCATACTTTTTATTATTATTTACAGGGATGGAGAATTTTGACAATGTTACATTTTGAATTAAACATTTTCTCCTTTTTTACGGCTTTATACTTATCACGAAATGAAATCTGAATGTGTCACATACATTTTTTCGTGTTTAACCCTTTCAGTCCCAAAAATTTACTACACTACAGAAACATCTGATATTCACAAAATAAGCTTATTTTAGGTCAAATATACGAATTCAATAAGAAAAAAAAATTCATTTTAATTTTTTATATGGTTTTTGAAACAATGCCAAAATATTTTAACTGTGGAAAACAACAAAATAAAAATATATATATTACCTAAAAACACTTCGAGTTATATATTTTAATGTATCTCACCATATTATTAAAAAAAAATTAGTAATTAGTTTAACCGCAATAGTAGAAATTGTATTTTAAATATATGGAACTGAAGTGAACTTGTCAAAAATCAGGAGAAACGCTTGTTGACTATTTTCTAAATAAAAAAAATAGTAGTTTTGACTTATATTGAGATTAATGCAAAATATTGTCGGATAGAGCAAAGTGTGAAGAATCGAATGATGTGTGTTTGGATGATGGGACATAAACATTTTGAAAAAAATATTGAAAGTGATGATGCCAAATGGCATCACTGGGACTGAAAGGGTTAAAATGCTGGTTTATTAATTACTTTTTTATCGTTAACTTACCTTTTTTTTTAATTTTGAAGTTTCTTTTCCGTTTCATTTTTAAAATCTAAGAGGAAAGACTAGTTAGACAACTTAAAAGTGAAAGGTATTAAAATCGTTCAGTCCGTCTGTCCGTCTATCACCCACTTTCATATTCCAAACTACAAATGCTACAGGCAAGGGGGATACATCAAAACAAATGTAGAGCATCGAAATTAAAAGAAATTTAAGATAGGAAAAAATTCAAACTTCAAATTCAGTACTTCAGTACAATAATTAAAAACTACTGCAAAATTTATAGGTCATTTAATAAGCACAAGAAGTCATTTTAATGAGAATTAATTACCATTACCATTTACAACAATCGCTCGAGAAACTTTATTTCTAAACTCGTTTATATATTAATTATAAACCTACTTGTTACAAGCCAACTTATTATGGATTAATTAATTTATAAATTAATTAAATGAGTAGATAATATTTATAAGATATTAATTAAATTTACAGAGTAACATTATTATTTAAATAGCCATTTGTTTTCTTAAGCTGTCGATAATTGCTTTGAATACAAAAAATAATGTAATTACCATTCTCATACGGATATTGCTTTAAAGAATGGATGTTGGTTTAAATGTTCAAATTTTGCGTTTCTTTGCATTAGAAAAGAGTGTACCCCAATTATACAGGTCCCCAAGTAAATATGAACCGTGTTCTTTTTTTGTTTTGCTGTTGATTTAGTTTTTATTTTCAGTTTTATAGCTTTTTCGAAGGCAAGACCAAGAGAAAAGTCCTAATTCTTACAAAAGCTGTAGTTTTAAACTATATTCTTAACTATAAATATTTCTTATCTTTGAAGCAAATATATAAAGTTTAAGTATGTGTTATTTATTACAAAACTTATAGTATATCTCATAAAATATATATAGAGTAAATAAAAATAATAAAATACCTTAACGGTATTCAGATACCCGGGGAAAAATATCCATTATGTTTAATGCTCGATTTTCCTAAAGATTTTGAAATTTATCGTATGCGTTAATATTTTTCTTGTAAAGATGACAGCGTTATCTTTGGATAGTTTATGGTTTGCTTCCCATACTTCGTTTTATACGTTATAGAATCTACTAAAAGTTTGAATATAAATTTTGTAGAATATTTTGTATTTTAATGGTTATGTATTAACCGAAATCAGATGCTGAGGTTTGAGCAAATACAAATATAGGGAGATTCTACTTTTAAAACTGTGAAAAAAGTACGTCAACTTAAATTATTTGTTATAGTGGTATTAAAAATTAATTTAAATTATTTAATATGTTAAAAAAAGTATATTCATATTATTAAAATATCTTGAGCGTCTGGTGATTAGCACCTTAACTTACAAGTTTAAAATACCAGCCAATGTCTCCAATCTTTTTTTTAGTTTAGTTAACAAGATATTTTGGTTGAAGTAATGAATAAATTCAAATGTTCACATTGCACAAATTTTTATAATCGAAAATTTTAAAATGTATACGACTTTTATTAGTAAATGTTGAGAAATCGAAAATTTTGAAATGTACTCAACTTTTGTTAGCAAATGTTGAGAAATCGAAAATTTTAAAATGTATTCAACTTTTGTTAGTAAGTGTTGAGAACTTGGATATAAAAAAAAATTAGGTCAAATGTTAGTACTTAGGGTCGGATTTTTATAAATCTCCATAAATCTACGACTGAGATGATTTAATGGTTTGATTTTTTAGACTAGTAATATAGTAATCATTAAATTAGTCACTTATATCTCTTTTATATACTTTAAGTAATAAATTTGGCGAAATATAAGACTTAATAATCCGATGTACAATACCAGTATTATACCTAGGTCTGATAGCTTTTGTAGCTAGAGCCATTTTCCGTAACGTAATTTTAATTCTGCAATGAGTAAAAATCAAACAAAACTGGTTTTTATCAATCAGTAGAAGTTATAGAAGAAATGACATCTCCAGCATGTCAAGTCAATACCTACTTTCCAATTTTTTTTAAAAAATTCTAATTAAAAAAAGAAAGTATGCTAAAAAAAACACTTGTATTTGCAATAGATACACCATTTTGTATCGAAGCTCGTATCAGGTCGAATTTTAAATTTAACCAAAGTAGAGAGAAAATAATGCATAATAATTCACCTTTTCTATACTACTAAAATCAAATATGAACCTATAGCTACCATGTTACCTGTTTAACAAACTTAAGTCCAAAAACATATTTTATAGCTATATAGACAATATAATACAAGGTCAACGACAACTAGACAACCCATTGGGAGCAATTCTTTACCTCGCTGGGCGAATAAAACATTTATTTAGCTAATTTCAATGAAAAACCATCCAGTTGTATCGACTGATTACATAACGTGGTTTCTAAAGGCAAAAATAGTATCTCTAATCTCCCTGGACTTTTTCGGGAATTAATAAATAATAATAACTAGGTCCCCTTAAACCAGTTATAAATAACAAATAACCTCTATAATTAATTTTTCAATTGTTTCTGCATCAAGAGCTCAGTTTTATGGTAATGCTTTTCTCTTAGGCTGAAGGTACAAGGATGAGAAAGATTTGCGAAATATGTTCTTTATGACCTGTAGCTTGATATGAAAAGAATAGTTTAAAAAAAATTGAAATGAACAAGACTCATGCTTTATAAAATGGAATTTAAAGATTTTTTTTAAAAACTAGATCTTTAACTATTAATCTTAAAATAAATATTTTAATTAAATATTAATTTAAAGCGTTTTATAAATTATTTCAATATTTTCTTATTCTAAAATGCATATTAAATATTTATTAGCTTAAATTTAAAGGTGCAGTTATTTTTAGTTTTTTTTCACTTACTTTATAATTACAGTTAAACATTTTGACAACAAAAGAAACCAATAATTTTTTTAATCATAAATTCTTGGCAATAAAAATATTTTACAAATGAATATGTAACACACTATGAAATATCTATTGGTGTAGTTACAAAAAAAAAATGCATTGCTTGAAAAATAACTACCTATATGTGTCCAATATCTTGAATTCTTCTTATTTGTTTACTTGTAAGTATCGCATCATTTCTGCAAGATTAACGGTGAGAGAGTACGAAGTATTATCTATAAAACATAATTACGTTTGGGAAAGACCTTTGTGCCAAACATCTTTGTAGAATTTGCGGTGAGATGCTTGAAAATAAGTGGTAATGAGAAAACAACTATGCTTGTAAAAATGCAAGTGTCTAATACAGTGAGAGGAATAAAATGTGTAAAGTAGAACTACAATTATCTGAAGAGTTTTTAATTATCCGAATTTCCGAAAAAGAAATCCACCCGGCCATCTCTGTTACTGTTTGTCTTTGTTGAATGTCATGCCAGTAATGTTTTTCGACCAACCAAAAAAGATCCATAAAGTAAAAAATAATTACGCTTGCAAAATATAAAATTTTTAGCAATGAGGCGAAGAATGCGAAAAAATAACCAAATTAATAGAAAACCTTATAACAAAATATACCTTATAATAAAACATATCTAATTTTATGTGGTGGAAGGGTAAAAAGATACAGAAATCGACAAATAACTATAATTTTCCAATAACCGAAATTTATCTTTGCGTCATTACGTGTCTAGAAAAGCTAAGATGTGTGTGTGTGTGGTCCTATGGCTTAAATAATGCTCATTTCCCTGGAGAGCCTGTATATGATTGCTAGTGATGCAAACTGTCATTTTAATGAGTGAAGGGGTAGACCCTGTTGCTATGGTTAGTATGGGCGAGTTGGCTTAAGTTAATTTTGAACATCGTTTGTTCTTGGTAATTAATTTGCTCTTAAAATTTTAATGGTTAAGAGATATATAATAGGCAATGAATTGTGGCTGTGTATAGGAAGGCCGAAAAGTATTTTTAGGAAGGGCGAAAGGATATTAAATATGTCTTTCGCGTCATATTTAATATTATATATTGTATTCATATTATATAAAGATACATTTATAATTTTTTTTTCTAAAATTCAAAGTAGCAGATTAATGACAACCAGATTAAATAAGCATTTAAAAGAGTATTGATTGTTAAAAATGAATTTCTAAGCTACTCAAATATGGGTCCACTGTTATTTTTAAGATCGAAAGTCATCCCAGATAGTTAAGTTGATTTTGGACAAGCTACCCTCTCCGTTTGCGTTTGTGGCATTTGTGACTATTGAAATCCCAACAAAAGTACATTTTCCCCCTGAACGGCCAGGAAAGGGGCAATATGTCTGGTTGTTTTTCACGGCATAAATTTTAAACTAAAGTTACTTAAAATCTAATTTTTTTATTATATTCAGATTTGTTTTGAAAGAGATGATCTTAAGACATAGTTCCGGATGAGAGCAAGTACATTATAAAAAAAAATCGTATATTATAAAATTTAAAATTTAAGTTTATTGCAAGAAAAACTTATGTCTAAAATACGGAAAAAGCCTGGTCTTACCATCGTAGGGTTCAAATGTCAAACAAATGTTAACAGCATGTACAAAATAATAAAAGTAGTAATAACAAATACAAAAAATAGAATTCAGAACAAAACAAAATTAGCACTGCAAGTAATGCTATGAACATAGATATATTAAGCCGAAATCCAAAATGTTTTAAAACAATATGAACTACTAGCTGTTATACCCGACGTTGCACGGGTAGAGGTGAAAAAATAATTTTATAGTCAATTTAACTATTTTTTCTTTCATTTGAGTTACATAAGATATGAAGATTACCGAGTAATTTTTTCCATTTAATTACCCATCTTGGATATAGTAATAATTAATATTAATTTCAAAAATACCTTTGATAAGAAGCTCAAATTAAAGAGAATACATATTTAAGTAAAAAAACAAGAAGTTCTAAAAGAACTAAAATAGCCTACTTTCCTGTTACTTAAATACTTACTAAAATTCTTATCTTGAAAAAGCTAGGATCGTTACAGTAAGTGACATCAACAACCGTTTCTACATTAAATTTATATACAAAAGAATGAATTTCACTAACCACAGCATCCAGCTACAATTTCAACATCGTAAAGCCATTATTTTCATTTATTTTCTATCGCCAATAAAATGAATATTACTTATCGTCCGCATGATTTATTTGCAGTTATAAATAAATATTTAATTTTTCGTAGAAAAAAAACCCATAAAACTATTCCAAAATGCACTTAAAATAATAAATGTAAATAAACAAGTAGGTTTGTAACAGAATCTGTCACTTAACCTGCTTCCAAACAACAGTTGTGTTTAACAGGTAAAAAGGCGCCAAACACAGCATTAATTCTATATTAAACATTTACCAGCTAAATTCAGCTAGTTTCATTTATTTTATTTCGAGAATTAAATAATTATTACTTAAATCGTTTGCAAAAATTTATATTTCAAAGAATAAATATGTAATAGTTCTCGCTTTTAAATAGAATGAAAACATTTCGTACCAACATACGGAATCTCGAAGTGAAATATATATTTGACGTCATTTCAAACTGATCGATGTCGCAAAAATAAATTTATTTTAATTCATTGTCTAAAATAATTAAAGATTCTTAAGCGAGTGTTGCCATGGCAATGGTAATTTATTTCTAATAAAATGGCTTCCTATGCTTTTTAAATGAGCATTAAATTTTGAAGTTTTTTTTAAATAATTGAAGTACTTAGAATTCGAATTCTTTTCTGAAATTTTCAATATATTCTCATTTGGATATGCTGAATTTTTTTGACTTATATCACTTGTCCGTAGCATTTGTAGTTAAATTCAGCGATTTAAATGACTCGAAATTGAATTTCAATGCTAATTCAATGGGAAATTCGTCGACAAATAGTAGATTTATGTCCGTCCTATCGTACAGACAGACGGACAAAAAGTATGAAAGTTGGGTGTCTGAGGTCATAGCTTTCTAACAAAAAAAGAATTTTTAAGATCGGATTGCTAGAACTGATTTTGGAAGGGGGGTACGGACAGACGGACGGACGGACATCGACCGCATGTCAATACCTACTTTTTCATTTTTTTTTAATTCTTCGAATTAAAAAAAAAAAGTAGGCTAATAATGAGTAAGAATTAAAAATATGCTACTCCAGCAAACAGCAAACGATTTGCATTTTTTTAATAAGTTTATTTGCTTTTTAATAAGCTTATTTTGCTGATACCGTTCGTTATTAAAGTACAAAATCCCGCTACTTATATTACATTAAAAATTCAAAATTTAAAAAATGCTATAAAATTAACAGATAATGTCGTAGTAATTTCCCGAATAAACACATTTTTGCTCATTTGGCGTGTTTGAAAAATTTGGCGAGGAAAATATATAGCTACCATTACACCCATTCAGCTCCAGCGCAAAGACCATAGCACAACCAACCAGCTATTTAAAAAAAAAAACGCCCTTTTGCACGTTCTTTGTAATAATTTGGCGAGTTTGGCAAAGTAATTGGCGAAAGAAGGAAGACATGAAACCCTAATATGCATCTGTAGTGCAACGGTCTTCAAAAAAAAAAAAAAAAAAAAAAAAAAAAACATAATTCAGTAAAAGCTTAACTATACTTTTAAAAAGTTCATAATTAAAATCATATAACACAATAAAATAATAGAATGGAGACTGGTAGGATTACGTAACTTGAAACATATCCAACTATTTTTTCATATTATTAATTTTGTTTCTGAAGGCAATGAACAAATATTAAATAAGTTAAACATTTTTAATTTCAATTGTTTTCTGAAAAGTTTTATTAAAATTTTTCTGCCTGATGGCATCTCGAAAGAGAAAAAATGATCGGATTTGAGCGAAAGTGGTGTATTTTTTCCCTTAAAACGTTCGAAAACGATAGAAGGAATGGTCCGATTCGAAAAATTCTTAGCTTATGCTTGTTCTGGAGATGAGATGAATTTTTGTGCTAAATTTCGTGACAATCTGTTGCGTGGTTCTTAAGTTTTTGCGTCCTATACAGACAAACAAACAGAAGTCGCCTTTTATGTATATAGATGACCATTTTAAAATGTTCAAGAAATTTTGACACGTACACCAAGTGCTCCTCTGGCCTCACATTACCATCTCACATTTTGGGGAACTGGAGATTCATTCAACAAGATCTTCTTGAAATCCATAATTGCTGGTCCCGGACTTGCTCAGGATGTTTGGTTCCATGGACCTAGCCTAGCCACTCTGGACTTTTGGGATGGCAACAACAACAAAATTTGTAAAATATAAAATATAAGAAATTTATAAGCAACCCCAAAAGTTACAACAAATAATAGTAACAAACTTTATCTCTTATGTGTCTTTCTCTTATCTCTTTGCGTCTCCATCTATTGTGGGCACTTAGAAAAAGGACGACTCAACGCCAGTTTAAAAAGGGACGATTCAACGCCAGTAGAGGCGCAGTTTTTTGAGGTGGCTCCTCAAACTTCCACTGGCGTTGAATCGGCATATTCTAACAACTCTTGTATATATCCATGGGCTTATCTGTGTGTCTTCATCTCTTGTGTCTCTTTTCTTTGCAGTCACCATCCGCGGTCCCGACTTCAACGCTTTCATGCTTCAGGTCCGCAAGATCGGATCAGACGAACGACGAGGGGTGGACCAAATCATACGGGTGGGGGAGTTCGTGGAGTGGCCTGCCACCCTCAAACCCGTCGTCTGCGACAAAGGGCAGCCCCCGACAGCCCTTACCAACAAGGACTACAAACAAAAGTCTGGAGTCACGTTCAAGTGGAAGGCACCTAAGGAGGATGTTGGGGACGTTCAAGTGGTGTGAGTATTCTGTTTTGTTTGTTTCGAACCCTCTGAGGGATACCGTAGTGTAAACCCGTCACCTGATTGTCAGGTTTCCCAGCAACACATGTAATAGCCCTCGTGTGGAGCTCTAGTGCGACGATAATTCAAAACTAGCCTGAAAGCAACTAACGTAAGTATGAAATTTATGAATTTGAAATTTTGAAGTTTTGATGAGAATTTATTTACAATCATCTGATACGGAATACATTAATTAAAAAATACGGAATACATTAATAAAATCATCTGATACGGAATACCTTAATAAAAACTTTAAGGGGAAAATTTTAAGTTAGAAATTTAAATATTAATCGTGTGCAGTGAGGAAAACAGGTTTACACTTAAGCCGATTTGATAATCCCTCAAATGGTTAAGAAAAACTTAATGTTTTTTTAATTTCTATATTTTTTTTAAATAAATAAATTTAAGAGGCTAGTGAGTGATAGAAATTTGGTTGAGTTCGAATAACTCCGAATGGGAGTACATTAAATAAGACACACATCAACTGGGCATTGAAGATTCCCTCATTGGAAGATTTTGTAGATTTAAATGCATTCACCAAGCTGCAGTAGAGTATAAAGTGATCAAAGGCTTCAGAACGCTCCAAACATATGAAGAGTACAGAGGAAGAACCGCTTGATTTATTAGGAGTCATCCCGTAATTGTGTCTGCTTGGCGGACATTGCCAGCAGAAAACCGGTTTCTCTCTTTCTTCTTCGCTTGGTCTAAGCTTCGGAGTCGTGCATCGCGTGAATCTCGGTAGGTAGAAACTGGTTTCCTTTCACCAGTTTAGGCGATTACTCGCTATCATCGCCAAAGTGGCCTGCTGAGGAAAGTTCTCTACGAAATTAAGCAGTTTCTCCCCTGTACTCTTCATCTTTAGCAGCTACCATATCATAGTTGATAGTTACTGAAAATCTAGGCGCACCCTTACGGTTTGTGAGCTCCGAATTCTAAATAACAAGGGATAAAGTGTTATCTTTTCTGTTCGTCAGATTTGGGATTCCTAGCAGTTTTTCTTTCTAAATCTTTTCATCGAATACTTCATATTAATTTTCTGTATTATGTTTTTAATAATATTTAAAATAAATCATTCGTTTTCAAACGTGCTTTTCCTAAACAAATTGTATGAAAGTTGAATTGTTGTCTTTTAAAGTTATTTTGTAAAAAACTTGTTTTTAAATTAAAATTTACTTGTTTTTCTGGTTTGAATAACACGAATCCATATCGATTAACTGATAAATTCAAGCGTATATACCATAAATTCTTACTTTATTGCTATAACGAAATTCGTTCATCATAACTACATAAATCACTTTGTACTACTTTAATAAAAATATATTCAAAATACCACCCTACCAGTTATTGCCAAACTTTTGATATATCACTTGGCGAACCTTCAATATAAGGATCTTAATTTGTTAAACTGGTGTAGTAATGGGAAAGAATAAATGCTATCAGCAGACTCCGAGATGTCACTGCCCATTTAGCAATTCATTTTCGTCTTGTGTCATCCGCAGTATTTAAGAAATAAAATTATTTTCTGTTTATCGCTGTATTGATTTATGAGTTCTAACCACAGAGATAGTATCAGAAGTAGAAATATATAGCTTTCATATAGGCAAGTTGAGCTTATCTCATATAATACTTTAATTAAGATAGATGTCATCACCAGGAATAAATGTATTATAGAAAACTCTAAAAAATTTCTTCTAACTAGTTATAATTTTAAACATTTATTTCATTCGCTTATATTAAATGTTAAGCGTTCATTATCCGTATGGAAAAATGATACATATTTATTATTTATTCTTAATTTCATGACAAAGTATTTTTTTTATATTTAAAACAGTCTGTTGATATGAAAAGATAAAAAAATCCAACTGATTATAAATAGATTGCCATTTATGTTACAGTTGTTAACAAAACTACATGACAAACATGACTTTCACAATTACAATTCAATAAGACAATACATTTAAAGTTAAATTGTAATTATGTATTCGATAAGGTAATTTCAATTTCAAAACCCAATAAGTTCTGTGACAGCCACCATCGATTTTCTCAAAAACTTCATTATGATGTCCAACAGGTACTAGAAACTCGTGTATCAAATTTCGTAACTCTTTGAGTTCCGGCTGTAGAGTTGTTACAGACAGACGGACGGATTAATGCTCAAAAATCACGTTTTTAGAATTATAGTAAAGTCCATTTCCATTTTTCAGCCCCATCTCAGCTCTTTCATTACCTTATATTTCAAATTAAGTAATTGAAAGAAAAAAAGGAATATCACAAAATTCATATATTATTTAATATAATTTAATACACTCACATTTATATTTAATGCATTTCGCCATCAATTTGATCCCAATTTTGACAAGGAATACATTTATTTTCCAAGAAAATCTCATGGAAAAGTGCTCTTAAAACAACTGTGAAGTACTTTCTTTAATTTTTTAATTATTTACTTAGTAGTGGGGAAAAAATCCTAATATTTTCTTTCCTTGCGAACTCAATCTTTGTCTTCATCCCGCGCTTCCCAATTGATTTCCTTTCGGGGCTCTTATTTTTCCCGTTGGCTTGACAAAATTGTAAGTAAAGATCGTTTCACAAGCATTGCTTCCGGTTATGTTCGCCGTACTTACGAGCGAAAACCATACTTAAGGTTTAACCTTCTGTTTTTAAGCAAGCAGTGGCAATGTGAAGTGCGGAAAAATTTGCCCCATTGCCGCTGAAATAGCGTATTTTCACGATTTGATTGGAAAACGTAGGTAAAAACCGCAAGTAAGGTTTTCGTTTCCGTCGCATGTGAAAGTACCAATTGACTTTAACATTACCCCTGTGATCATCCGGAGCCGTTAGAGCGGCTAACTTTACCGGAGTCTTGTCAAGGGAAATTAACTGTTTTATAAGTTAAAACTGAGAAAGTTTGATATAAAAATTTCTTACTTAGCAGCCTACGGTTTTACGCGAACAAACTGTTATTAACCATGTAATGCATGAATTTTTTTTTTCATCCAGAAAAAATATATTTGTATCTTTAATGCTCATACATTATGGAAAAAATACTGGAAAAAAAATTAACTGCATTGGAATTTAAATAATTTCAATTTTTAGGAATTTTGCCATATGGCAAAAAACAACTACAAAATTCCAATTTTGATAAGAATGAATCTACTAAATATATTTTAAAATAACCTTCTTGAACTGTAATTATTTTTTCAAAACAATTTATTTGTATTTAGTACTAATATTATTATACTACTTTTACTACTGTCATCTATGAGGGTTATTAGTAACTAAAACTTCAAAATATAATGTAATAGATGAAAAAAAAAACAGTTTTGTTGAGAGGGAGCTCTACTTTAATAGTACTTTAAAGTTCTACTTTAAAGTGGATTATGTTACTTGCAGCCATAGGGCAACAGTATGCGTTGGAGGGTTTAAGTGGTGAGTAAATGAATCTAGAAATCGCAATTAAAGTCATTTCTTGATATAACATTCAAAATTCCAATTTTTAACCAATTTTGTTCTCCTATTGTTACGGAGGGTGGGGGGGTTGTTAAAATAAAAAGCATGTTTAGAACCTATAGTCCAGTAAAATAAAACATTTTGGTATACAAAAGGTCAAGTAGTTCTGATTTTTGGATATGTTATATGTAATGGAGGTCTAATTAAGAATCCAAGTTTGTGACCTTGGGGCGCCGCCGCTCGCTGCGCCCCAAGGTCAAACGTAGGTCATTTTTTAGTTTTTGCAGATTTACTCCCTGAATTGTTGGTTTCATAACAAAGTGATGAATACAACAATTAAAGAAGGATAAATAAGCTACAATTTGAGTGCATGTTGGTGTTTTTAAGTCTAATAGTTCCTGAGATACAGCTCCTCAAAGTTAGTGTAAATTGCGAAAAAATTGTGTTTTTCAAAATTTAGCAATTTTTTTCTGCAAAAGATTTATTTAATAGCAAGGTTATTGCAGTTTAATTGATTTGTTCACGTTACTATAGGGTAATTTAAGGTTTCGGAGTTTTTTTTATGTTTGTGTTTCATTTTTAAGATCAAGGAATGCCTAGCCACTGCGCGCCCCAAATGGAAAATTTAGATATATTGCGCCCTAACATTCAGTAAACCTGTCGTAAAAAAAAAGGGAGTTACTTTACGCGGTCGGATTTTTTTAATTTTTGGATGTGTTTTATATTTTGGAAGTCTAATTAAAGAATCCAAGTTTGTGACCTTGGGGCGCTGGCTGCGCCCCAAACTCAAAAATTAGAAATTTCACAGTTTTTTCAGATTGACTAACTGAAGGTTTGGTTTTACAAAACGATGATAAAACAATTAAAGATGGATAAATATGCTACAGTTACAGGATAAATATGATACTTGGGGCGCCGCCGTTGGGTGCGCCCCAAGGTCAAGCTAATTGTTTAAACTGCTGTTTCACTTGCAACAATGCAGCACTGTGTAATGCCTTACGATTGTATTTTCAGGTACAAATCTGTTGGGGCATGAAAAAATCCTCTCGAATGGGGTTGGTATAAAGCTAGGTTACTATGATAGCAACCTCGTTTTTATTTCATGATTATTAGAATTTAAATGACAAAATCCAAGTTAGATAGAATGTCAATTTATCCGAGGTTACTAATTTTTTTTAATGAATCCAATATATGGCGTTTGTCTTTTCTACAACAAGGCAATGATTTACAGAGATTTCTTCACAGAAATATGAAAGGGGTTTTCTAGTTAGGTAGATGAACATAATTGTGCTTAATGCTCCTGGTTTAAGACCAGTGCATTATGTGTTTTGTACATAGGTGTTAATTTCTTCGTTTTTACAAGTCCAAAGGCAAATGCACTGAACATACTCTTTTTTGTTAACCTATTACATGAGCAGGCACATTTGGTCTCATTAAGGAATCAAAGGATTTCTAGAATAAAAAGTCATTTTCGAAGATAGAACTAGACTCTTGTAAGATAACAAAAATTTAAAAAGTATCACAAACTTAAACGGCAAAATGACCGTCCACGAGAACAGGGATCGAGTAATTAGTTGTTCTCGGAGAGATCTCTATGAGGTAATAACTGCTTAAATTTTTCTTTTTGTAGAACCAACCTTTCCGAGAGTAAATCGAGAAAAACTAAATAATTAAGAAAATGTCATAATTTTTCTGATTTGGCATAGCTTGCGACAGTGCCCCTAGGTCAAAAACTTGAATTTTTAATTAGACTTCCAATATATAAAACATGTTCACAAATTAAAACTACTCGACCCAATAAGGTTATGTCATACCAATATGACGCTCCCTTTTTCTAAAACAGGTTTAGTGAACGTTGGGGCGCGATTTATACAAATTTTCCGTTTGGGGCGCATATTTATCCTGTTACTGTTATTTTTACTATTTTTATATTTATCCTGTAACTGAAGCATATTTATCCCTCTTTAATTGTTTTATTCATCATTGTGTTGTAAAACCAAACCCTCAGGGAGTAAATCTGAAAAAACTGTGAAATGTTCGATTTTTGACTTTGGGGCGCAGCCAGCGGTGGCGCCCCAAGGTCATAAACTTGGATTCTTGATTAGACTTTCAAAATATAAAACACATCCAAAAGTTAAAACTATCCGACCCCGTAAAGCAACTCCCTTTTTTTACAACAGGTTTATTGAATGTTAGAGCGCAATATATCTAAATTTTCCATTTGGGGCGCGCTGTGGCTAGGCTTTCCTTGATCTTAAAAATGAAACAAACATTAAAAAACCCTCCGAAACCTTAATTTACCCTATGGTAACGTGAACAAATCAATTAAACTGTAATAACTTTGCTATTAAATAAATCTTTTGGAGAAAAAAATTGCTAAATTTTGAAAAACACAATTTTTTCGTAATTTACACTAACTTTGAGGAGCTGTATCTCAGGAACTATTAGGCTTAAAAACACCAACGTGCACTCAAATTGTAGCATATTTATCCCTCTTTATTTGTTGTATTAATCACTTTGCTGTAAAACCAAGCCTTTAAGGAGAAAATCTGCAAAAACTAAAATATGACCGACGTTTGACCTTGGGGCGCAGCGAGCGGCGGCGCCCCAAGGTCACAAACTTGTATTCTTAATTAGACCTCCATTACATATAACATATCCAAAAATCAGAACTACTTGACCTTTTGTTAGGTAACCCCCCTTTTTCACGACAGATTTACTGGACTACTACTTACATCGTACATTTTCCAGCAGAGTAAAAATCAAATAAGCTAGTTATCCTTTTTTCAAACTCATGTTGAGACTTAAAAGTGCAGGAAAACTGATCGTGATGTTTATTTAGGGCAAGATTTGTCGCCGCTGAAGAGTATTGGCAGCTGACGGAAAGCAGAGAAATTCCTATGAACGAATTCCGTAAGTAAATACTTTTTTTTAAAATTGATTTCATTAAATCTATATGACTTTTCGTAATTATATATAACATATAGTAATAAGTCAAAATTATATATTTCGTAAATTTTAAAAGTGAAAAATTAAATCTCATACATGGAAAACTAGTTTACAATATTACCCAAATTAGTCTATCACACTGCCGACTCAACTAATAAAGACATAGAAATTCTTTGTAACGTCACACCATTCGTCCGGTTCGGGTTGTCAGCTGTTCCGAAAGAGAGGAACGAAACCTGTTTTGAATTTTAAAAAAGCATAATCTGCCGTGTGCGAAGAGGTTTCGTACTTTTTCCTGAACCGGACAGATATCATGACGTCACGAAGAGCTTCTGTGGCTTTATGATTGGGTAGGCCACCATGGCCTATCGCTAAGCAATATATTTTTTTTAAAAAGTTAAACAATTTAAATTTTACTTAAGATTCAAACCAAAATTTTTTTCATAGGAATTGGGAGAGAGGTTACAAAATATTGAATTTAGTAGGGTAGAGCGGGGGAATGGCTCAACCATAAAGGAAATTGAATTTTCATGCACAATTGTGTTGCAATTAATGTAAATTGTAATGAGCATAGCTTACTACAGTTCATAACCTATCTTGTACTGATTTTTTTAAATTTAAATTTTTAATAGAAACTGAATAAAATTGTTTTTTCTAAAAGCTTGCACAGTTGCGGAATTACCCCGGTACCTGGGGATATAATGCCGCCACACCACTGGGGTTATGCCGCCACATCAATAAACAAAGCAAATAATCTATGAATAATGGAAAATGATATAATAAAGCAATACATATATAGTACTAAAATAGGTTTAATTAACCTTGGAGTGGCAAATTGTACAGGAAACAGCTACACTTTTATTAACTTTCTATTTGCAACGAACTAGGCAGTTTTTTTTAAGTTTCGTTGGTCTATTTGGCCATTTCAGTTTATCTTTGCCGGATACGTGGCATCTGGAACGAAAACAATACAATTCTTAAATATAGGCCAACACAAATGCTAATAAATAATCATCTATTTTACTGCAGCTCTCTAACTCAGCTTCAAAACAGATAACTCAATAATTTCCCCTAATAAAACCTACATTACAATTTTAACACAATTCTACCTCGCATCGTATTACCCCATGATATATTAGGCTGCAACTAATTATATCCCCTATCACGCAGCTTTGAATTTCATTACTTCACTTCAAGTCCGCCCTCATCGATCATTTCGGTTCTGGAACGTTTTGGATCGCACATTTATCCGCCATGTTATTCGCTAAATTTAAAAAGGGGTTCAAGTTCATAGAGAGTTTTCCGTATACGGATTTTTCATTCACTATAATGTAAAAGGAAGAAGCCTAGAGAGAAATTCTCCAGGGGACTTGACATTTAGCTATTAATTTGTTGACGGGTCCATTTGTTTCGTTCCATAAAAGGCATCACCTGCGTTTACTCGGAATTTTTAATTACAGGCACGTTCGAAGGAACTTGGGATGACTTTAAAACGACTTTTAATTTATTTCTTAGGTTCTGTAAATTAGTTTAGATGGGTAATTAGGCATGTTAAGATTTCTTTTGTAATTATTTTTCAATTGTTAACTACTGTTTAATTCTTTAATGGGTATCCAATGGCTAAGTGGTATCGCGCTACCGTGCAACAGGTCCGGGGTTCGAACCCCCGGATCGGATAAGGTACACTCAGTCTTTTATCAATTCAATGGGTTGATTCAAAGATCGCCATTCTGGGAAACTAAAAAATATGAGTTCTGTAGTCAGCCTGACCAACTGACTGGAACATTTACTTCTACACACCCCTTTGCACCCGGCAGTAAATAGACACAGCAGGCTTTGGCCCTCCATGAGCTGTTTGACCGCTTACTTTAGTTTAGCTTTAAATGAGTTCAGAATGCTCTTATTTTGTATAGAATAGAGGTACACTCTTAAAACAAAAAAGTGAAATCCACTCCAGTTGGAGAAGTGCATTTTCGACACCGTAAAGGCATGCATATTTTCTCAGACTGAGTTAAAATCACTCGTTTGGAGTGATCCTGTCGGAGGTTTAACACACAAAGGATCCACTCCAAAAGGATAAGTGCATTTTCCAGTCTGGAGGAGTGAAATCCACTCAGACTGAGTTAAATTAGGAGTGTTTGTTTTAAGAGTGTATTCAATAATAGAGTTATTCAATTCAATTCGTTCCCCGCTACCCATTCCACGCTCCCTTTCTTCTTCCGCGGCAACCTTTAGTGCAATAAAGTGCCCTTTAGGCAAATATCTATCCACAATGAGTTCACCAGGCTAGTTTGCAGTAGTCCAAGCAACATTTTTTTTGGTGTATCCAAATGGTAAACATATACACTCTTAAAACAAACGAGCGGTTTTAACTCTGTCTGAGTTAATTTTCACTCCTTTCCAGTGTCGAAAATGCACTTCCCCTATAGGAGTGAATTCCACTCCTTTCTTTTGTTAAACCTCCGACAGGATCCCTCCAAACGAGTGATTTTAACTCAGTCTGAGTTAATTTTCACTCCTTTCCAGTGTTGAAAATGCACTTTTCCTATAGGAGTGGATTTCACTCTTTTGTTTTAAGAGTGTAATTTTCAATGTCTATAGCATAAACATTCGATGAGCGCATTCCATCATGAAATAACAATCTAAAATTTTTCCCAATCAGCTGTGAATCTGAAAAACTGTGGCAAAGCCAAGTCCTGCATTCTCTATTCCGAGAACCAGCCCTCCTGCCACGAAGACAACTGTGACTACATCCTCACTTACAGTGTGGTTAACAGCACGAGTGTGGAGTTCGTTCTTGGCGGAACATCTAAAGGCGATCAAAACTATTTGGCCGTGGGGTTTTCAGCATCCCCAGAGGTAAACTAACTTCATGCATGTTTTAATAGGTTTTTATTAGTGTCACTGAACGTTGAATTGCACTACTACTTTTTTTCTCAACGGGAAAGCTTTTTATTTGCATCACCATCTACACTCCTTGCCTACCTAACTTGGGTAGAAACAAAGAGTAAAAAGGCAGAGGGAAAAGCGAGGTTGGTCCGTTAATTGGAAACTCCTGTAAGGTAATTTTTACACACAAAATGATCTGAATTTAACCAAAATACACTTTTCATTCTGGTAAAATTGCCAAATTTTCTCAAATAGTATTCAAATCTGTTAAATCTAAACGAAATTAATGTTTCAAACATGTTTTCTGGATGGATTCACAAATATTTTATGAAACTCTTTACATGCGCGGAAGGATCAGCTCCATAGCATATTTCTATTTACCCAACTTAGGTTGGCAAGGAGTGTAGACGGCTCTCTCTAAAATTTTTTACGTTCAGATTACTATGAATATGAGCCCTCTATGTAAATGTTAAATTACGCTGAGATTTTAATTTTGTCAAGAGAACATGAGCAGAATGGGTACTCAAGGGGTCACATATAATCATATGATATGCGTGCCGGAGATATTTTCCAATCCTGAAACTCTGTCACTGAGACGACATTGTACTACGGCCCGGATGGCAGAGTGGTTTGGATCATAACGCTAGCAGTCTGCGCGCAATAACGGGTGCGGTTTCGATTTTCGACTTTGCCCTTCTGGTGTGCTTCCTTTATCTGTGACAGTAAAAAAAAATCTTTCTGTATCTGTCATACTTGACGAAGGCTTATATAAGCGGGTCTCTGATCAAGCACACAAGCCGGAATATGGTATTTGTACACTCTTAAAACAAACGAGTGATTTTAACTCAGTCTGAGTTAATTTTCACTTCTTTCCAGTGTCGAAAATGCACTTCTCCTATAGGAGTGGTTTTCGCTCTTTTGTTTTAAGAGTGTATCTATACCCTTTACCACCCAATACTTAAAGAGTATCGAAAAATAGTAGTTTTAATATATGTTTCTTTAGTTCCCTTGAAGCAATTTAGTGTCGATTCAGTGCCTTGTAAGCCATTAGACAAAGGCAGAGGGAAGACTGTCGCTCGTTAGTATAGCCAAACAATAATGATTCTGGTTTAACCATAACATTACGAAAAAAATTATATTACTATATTAAATTAATCATATTTCTCTCTTTAAATAAATATTGTTTCACATATTTTATTATTAAAATCATTATCTAATGGCATGAAATTATCAAAGTTTTATCCTGAAATTAAAACTGCAAAATCCTATTTTCGGTAAAAAAAAAATATTTTTGATACTGATGTCCAGTTTTTCCAACAATAAATAAAATGTAACTACGATATTTCAATTTGTGAACTTTGATTTCTAGGCACTAACTATGAAAACGATCGCTTGTATGAGGGCAAAGACTGTAGCCGAAATTAAATATTTCACATTTGATACCATTGAAGAAGGACTGGTGGAATATCCATTGGTAAATATAAATTACTTTTAGACTTTTAATCATATATGTCTTGCTTTTTTATTTTATCGAAATTATAATACATTGCAAATTTCAGAAAATAATTCGAATTCGAAGTACTTCAATTATTTAAAAACTGCGAAATTTAATGCTTATTTAAAAAGCATTGGAAGCCTTTTTTATTAGAATTAAATAAACAGTACCATTCTCAACTATTGCTCGAGAAACTTTAATACTTGAAGACAATAAATTGCTCATCCCCCAAAAGTTTATAAATATTTTTTAATGTAAAAATTAAATAGGAATCTATTAACTATATAAACCATGTTGGAACCATTGCTTTGCAGCATATGGATAACAAAAAGATGGACCTTGATGGTGACCGAATGTGGTGCAGTTTCATTGTTCCGATGGTGACACACAACGAGGAAGGGCACGGTCTTGATCTCAGTGTACCAATGTACCATGTGTATATGCGAGGAGCCACCAACTATACCAAAAGCGGTAAGTATTTGAACTGAGAGAAATGATGAAACATAGTATAATCCTTATAATTCATCTCTTGACGACAGACAAAGCCCACTTAGACATAAATAGTTATGGAGACATGTTAGATCGTAATCCAGACATAACAGCTAGACCTTTAAAATAGATTTTCGCTGAAGATAAATTAAATAATTTCCTGTCGACAATATGCAAGGGGGCTTTTCAGTGTGACATCCATACAATGATTTTGGTACGTTTGCAATTATACATTATTTTATCCCTAAAATAACTGCAATATATTGTCATCTTTTATTTTTTTGTTGAGGTAAAATGAATTTTTTTTCTATGTTGGATAAATATAAAGACAATAAAATTTTGAATTTATGTGACGTTGAGGACATTTTACAAGGCTATTTGAATATTTCTGTGGATTATAGAAATATTCAAGCAAATATTGTTATCACAGTCTTTGGAAACCGAAACATCATCCACTGAGCACAAGACATTACATTCGGTGCTGTGCATTTATATAACTCTGAATCACCATAACATTCACACGTCATGAAATGTACTTGTCTGTTGGTACTGTTTCAGAATTCACTCAGAGTTACTAATTCTAAATTGACTGTTTGAGTATCATGGATGACTTTTATCTTAGGCAATGAAGCTGATTACATTAGCAAATTCTGGTGAGGATTGTACAAATGTTTTGTACAATCTCATTAGAATTTACGTGACTTCGAATTTGCGAAAATTTTATAAAAGGTCATTTTTTTTTAAATGTATAGTTTTAAGCACGCTTAAATAAATTTTTCTAATATTTTACCTCTAAATATATTCATCATGAGACCACTTTTCTTGAAATGCCACCAGGGATCACCTTTTTTAAGATGACAACTTTTAAAATTACGAAAATCAATACTACAACTGTAATTCCATTAATTTTAAAAAAATGTAGAAAAAAAACTCTTAGGTTATAAACCTATAATTAAAATAATAATTTTAAATTGTAAAAGAAACGCTTTTATAAGCCAAAGAAGTACTATATCTTGTACAAAGATGTACTATATCTATCCTAGTACTATATTTTTTGCGGGGCTGGGGAGCCCAGTCGGTTAAGCACTCGCTTAGCATGCGGAAGGTCCCAGGTTCAGGTCCGGGCATCGCCAAAATAGCTGCCGACCTATAAACGGCCCGTGCAGCCAAAAATGTCCGACGAATAATACCCCGTGTAAGGGAGTGCACGTTAAATATCCTTCAAAGTTCTAACGCTGCGTACGATGTCGCCCTTAACGGTTGCGTTGGGTGCCTATTCAGGTGTTGGCTCGTCACCTGACTGTGGTTCTAAAATACGACGCCCGTCGCCAATAGCCCTCGTGTAGCTCTAGTGCGACGATAATTCAAACCAAGCCAAACTATATTCTTTGCAATTGAGTATAATTTTCGTTTCAGCCAATTACCCTATTCTACCATCAAAGCTACTCATATCTAAGAACGAAATCGCAGTAGACAAAATCAAGCTGCAGTACCACACCATGGAAAAACCAAAGGAGAGCTCAGCTAACAAAATCCACTCTACAATTCCAGCCCTTGCTATATTTGTCTTCATAGTTGAAGTTCTCCAAAAAGCAAAAAGGATCCTGTAATGTAACTTTCCGAGACCTATTCCTATTAAAAAACCTGCACCACCGTTTAGAAATAATGTTAAGTTATTACTGTTATGTACATTACATTATGTTTGTTATTGTTGATATAATGAAAGCACATATAAACTAGTCTGTTACACAATGTTATCCAGTTTGATTTGTGTCAGCATTTTCATTTTCCATGTTTCAAGTATACATGTTGTATACAGAACCAAGAATTGTTGTCTATCTTGTAAATAAATAAAAATTCTACTACTAACGATGTTCGAATATTTACTATTAAATGAGATATCTGCCGTGGGCAGGTAAACTGCAGTAATCGCAACAATGAGTTGTACCATTCTTGAGCTGAAATAAATTTTATTTTCATTGTTGTACCATTTATGTTAGAGTAATTGAGTGCTTGCAACAATGTCCAACTAATTATGGAAGTTACTGCAGTTTACCTGCCCACGGCAGATATATGGAAGGTTACAGTTGTGCTGCCGTGGGCAGGTAAACTGCAGTAATCGCAACAATGAGTTGTACCATTTTTGATCTGAAATAAATTTTATTTCCATTGTTGTACCATTTATGTTAGAGTAATTGAGTGCTTGCAACAATGGTCCAAATAATTATGGAAGTTACTGCAGTTTACCTGCCCACGGCAGATACATGGAGGGTTACAGTTGTGTATGTTCACAGGTTTGTTTACGTACTTGAAAGGCCCTAAAGTTCAAGTTTAACGCAATATTTTACTTAAAACACCATCTTTAACTTAATTAAAAATTTAAAGTTATGTACGATATTCTAATGGTAATTATTTTATTAAGAATCTCTCATAGTAATGCTAGCTAAACTAACGCAAAAATAATTTATAGGTCTATTTGCGAAGAGGCAGGAGGAATCGATAGCAGCTATGCGTAAAATAGAACATTTGTATCTACACTCCTTGCCAACCTAACTTGGGTAAAAACAAGGAGTAAAAAGGCAGAGGGAAAAACACGGTTGGTCCGTTAGTTGGAAACTCTTGTAAGCTAATATTTACATACAAAATGATCTGAATACAATTTAATAAAATACACTTTTCATTCTGATAAAATTGCCAAATTTTCTTATAGGGGAGAGTGTTGTACCTTAGGACACTAACGATTTCTAAGAATCTATTGACAATATTCATACATTGTTTTTTCTTATAGTAGCCTTAACCAACAGACATCATCATAATAAAATTTAACACTAGCATCATTGAATTGATGAAATGGTGACAAAAAATAATATTTCATTACCCCAAAGTAAATATTTTTCTCATTCTAATATAATTTTTTACCTTAGTACTCTTACAAAAGGTCAACTGCATTTTATTTTCTTCATAAAAGAGAAGATTTTAAAATATTTTGGTTATGAGAAAATAATGATAATGCATTTGGATTTGCCACTATCTTGCTTTTATTTAAACCATGTAGTGTGTTGTACCTTGGGACAGTATTAATAATTTGATTAAATTCTTAATAATTTGAATAAATAAAAATATCTTTATTATTTATTTTAAGAGCAATTCCACAAAACATGTAAAATACAACTCAGCTTTGTTTTGGATATATTTTATAATGATTGAAGTTTGAAAATATAATTCTGGCAACACCTGATAAATCTTTTTCCTTCCGTGTGATGAAATGTTCTAAAAGCACATTTTCTGATGTATTTTGAAATAAAGTTTGTTTCCTGACCCAAATTAGTTCAAGTGTATGACTATTGACTGAATTATAAAGCATGTCCCAAGGTACAACATCATGTTGTACCTTGGGACAGTTTATCCTCTCTACTTTAAATGAGTGGCAATTTTTTAATTTCAAGCTGACAGAATTTTAAAAAAAAATATATTATCGAGGAATATATTGGTGTGTTGAAATGCTGCTTTGAAATTTTTATTTTGACAATAATTATCGAAGAAAAAAATTAAAATGTAAAAATTGTCCCTAGGTACAACACTCTCCCCTAATATTCAAATCTGTTAGACCTTAAACTAAATCAATGTTTTAAACATGTTTTCTGGATGGATTCACAAATAATTCCGCGGAAGGATCTTCTCCATTGCATATTTATATTTACCCAACTTAAGTTGGCAAAGAGTGTAAATTGTTTTGAAAATTGAATGGTTGGTTCATGCGGAAATGGGAGAAACTGCCGCTGTAGGGTGCTCAACAATTTTAAAATAACTCACTATGAAATAAATAAAAATACGTGATGATTCCCACAACAAATTAAGCACACAAATAAAACTTTATAGTTTAAATTTTTTAGGAATAATATAAATGAAAAAAAAAAGAATATTGGTTACTGTTATGGCATTTTCAAATTTGAATTTATGAAAACATCAACACTTCCAATCAAATTTTGGGGTTTGTCAATAATTGGAAATTTAATTCAAAAGTTGTTGTACGAAATTTTTATCATTGTTTGTATATTAAGATAAATGAAACTAAAGGAAAAGCTAATAAATTGGATTTATTTATTAGTTTACTTCAAAATATACAATGCAAAAGCGAAAAAATATAAGCACCACATAATTTATAGAAAAAGCATACATATTTTCAATTTCTGAAACACCATTAATCAGTATTTTATGTAAAAAGTGCAAAACTCTAGTTATTTACTAATAAGTTTTTAATAGTATTATTAACTAAAGATAATTGTCAAGTAAAAGACAGTAAATAAAAAAAACATAGGAAATCATTCATTTACAAGTAAAAAACTGATGGCATACGACTTAAATTAGATCTAATTCTAAACATTTTTGTAAAATAAATAAATATGGACATTTATTCATCATTAATGTACAGCATAGAAAAGTTATCAGAACACATGTATAATATTTCATCGAAAATATCCGATTTATGTTTATAAATAGCAAATTTATAATAAATGGATAGCTCTTGAGGTAAATGGACTGTGAATGAATCAGCCTTGGTGGGCTTTTGGTCAGTTATTGGTCAACAGTGTTTGCACAAATATAAGTTTGAGTGCATTTTAGATATTCAAAAATATTTAATCAGATTTACTATTTAAAATAGTAATTTACAAAAACAATCATTCAATTTATTATAATCAGTGTTTCTTTCTAGTAATATTTAAAATTAATAAATTCAGAGTAGAACAAACACAACTTCTTTTTAATAAAAATTAAATAAAAATAACACACAAAATATATAAAAAAGTTGTTAAACAAAACTTAAATAAATAGTTTTAATATAAATTAAACACATAAAAATTTTTAAAAGACATTTTTGTACATATTTTTAAAATGTAAACTAAACAAAATTATATTTGCATTTTTTAAATCATTAATTTTTTGTAATGCATAACAATTAATGAAAAACAATACAAAACTGATTAATTTTTGCAGCTACAAATTAAAAACAAAGGACCAGCTTCTATGCCTGATATTAAACATAAGCTGCAAGTCATATTTGGCTTCAATGGACTTAAACAACATACACAAACAATATAAATATAATATTTACAAAAACACTTAAGGTAAAAACGACAAATGAAATGACTCAAAAAATAAAACCATTGAAAAGTTTATACATTATAATACATAAGTACTTTCAGCTGCTAGAAAGTGTTTTTAACTGGTATGTGCATTATGCAAGTTAAAGTAGTGTCCCCTTCGGTTGATTAGTTCTTGGTGAGTTCCTTTTTCAACAACTTGTCCCTTGTGAATGACCACGATCATGTCGGCATTTTGAATTGTTGTCAGTCGATGGGCGATTATCAAACATGTTCGACCGCTGCTTGCTTTGTCCAAAGCCTCTTGGACGACCTATAGATTTCAATAAAATGTGAAAAGGGTTAGTATTGATCTGTTAACGACTGGCTGGAAAGCTTCCCATTGGGAAATTAGATTTCTGCTTAAGTTTATCTAACTAAACAAAATATAAGACAAATGAAGGCCATAGTCCTGGACAAATTGAGATGACAAATTAGTTATAGGAGACATTAATTAAAAAAAAAACTTGAAGTTAACAAATGGAAATGTAGGTGTTAGTGGAATTCATAAAATTGGGATTATTGGGTTAACTCTCTAGAGGATATATATATATATATATATATATATATATATATATATATATATATATATATATATATATATATATATATATATATATATATATATATATATATATATATATATATATATATATATATATATATTTACAGCATGATATTTAAACTTCCATAAAATTAATTCTTAGAAATAAATTTCTCTATTGCAGGGTCATAGAAGACTTCACTAAATTGTAGAAATTGTAGTATAATGTAGAAAAAATTGTCAACAAATCACCATAATATGGGATTTTAAGTTTGAATATTTTAGTAGGGTTAAGAAATAAAGTGGGTAAATATAAATGTTCGAATAAAAAAAATATTACTGGTTTCATTAAAAACTTTTATACTAGTGCCAGCATATTGATACATTATATCATTTAAATTACAATGTTAGTTAACTGCGAAAAATATTCTACTAGAGGAAAAAATGGAGAGAGAGTTACGAAAATTAATTTTATAATTCTCCTTAAGAGACTGTTCTTTAAAATTTAATTTCACAATCAACTAAAAAAACATACCTTTTCACTCTCTGCGTCTAAAGCTGAGGTGGCTTCATCCAACAAGAGAATCTTTGGATTCCTCAGCAAAGCTCTAGCAATAGCGATTCTCTGTTTCTGACCACCACTCAGCTGGGCTCCTTTGTCTCCGACTGGAGTATCATAGCCCTGCAATGTACGCAAAAGATTACAGTTGAGGAATTATTCTTAACAGAAAGCTACTTTGGAAATCGATACCTTTGGTTGCTAAGATTGAAAATTCACAGTGAGCAGGTATAATCAATCTTAATAACATTGTTCAAAGCTTTTTTTTTGTATTTCTTGTAGAATAGTACAGTTGGACAAAATTAAATGAAGTTGGTCTGTTTCAAATTTTATGAACTTCTGATTCGAAATTTATAAAAGGAAAGAGAATGTGCTTCAAGATTAAGGTGACCAGACGTACTGCATTTTGCAGTTATGTTTAGTTTGTTATTCAACTATCTTTATATAAAAACTACCCAAATAATTAACCGGTTTTTTTGTTATAGTTTTCCCACACAAAAATAACTTAAATAAAATATGATTTACGGAAATTCAATAATGGTTCATTGTCAAAAAAAAAAATCTGGTCGGGGCAATTCAAGAAATGCACAGAGAATCTTGTTTTAAAATGCATTTCTAAATATAGACACCGTATGTCAATAAGGTCAGACACAGAATTTAATAACTATATTTAGATAGTTATTTTCTGTGCATCATTCATACAATCAACTTATTATGTACCATCAAATTTATCTACAAAACAGAATGGATTGAAACTTCTTACTTATGTTCAGTTTGTTATTCAACTATCTAGATATAAAAACTACCCAAATAATTAACCGGTTTATTTGTTATAGGTTTCCCACACAAAAATAACTTGATTTAATAATTAAAGATTAAGATGGGTTTTTCTGTGCATCTCATTTATGCAATCAACTTATTACTATCAAATTTATCTACAAAACACAATGGATGGAAACTTCAATTACCTGTGGCAAGTTGGTTATAAAGTTGTGAATGTTTGCTTGTCGAGCGGCCTCGATGATTTCATCCATGCTAACTTCCCTCGAGTTGTCACCATAGGCAATGTTCTCTTTGAGACTGTAGCTGAACAATACCGGCTCTTGCGAGACAAGACCAATATGAGATCTCAAATTGGCTACATTCATATCTCTTACGCAAGCATCATCAAGCATCTGTAAGAGAAATTTGATTTATATTCAACTTTTTCAAAGTCACAAAAATGTAAACATAATTTACTTTTACACTCCATTCAGAGGGAAAAGCCCAATTGGTCCGTTAGTTGGAAACTCTTGTAAAGTAATATTTACACACAAAATGATCTGAATACAATTTAACCAAAAGACACTTTTCATTCAAATTTCACTTTTTCTCAAATAATATTCAAATCTGTTATACCTTAAACGAAATTAATGTTTTAAACAAGTTTTCTGGATGGATTCACAAATAATTTATGGAACTCTTTACATGCGCGGAAGAATCTTTTCCATAGCATATTTCTATTTACCCAACTTAGGTTGACAAGGAGTTTTTTTTTGTGAAACAGTAGAAAATATTGAGCTCAGTCAAAACCATTGCAGTAAGGAGCTTTTGTAAAAAAGTTACCAAACACAAATATAAATAATTGCAATGATAATGTTTTAAAAGCATTCTGAATTTTCATTATCAAATACTATTAAGTTTAAAGCATGGTGTACTGAAAACTAGTAGAGCTTCAAAATATCATATTAATTACAAAATATATTACAAGAAAAAATGTTTTCAGAATTTTTAAAAAAAACTTAAAAGGTTAGTTGATAAACAAAATACAAAGATAAAAAATTTAATTATTTTATATTTTCAATTGGCAACATAGCAACAAATATGAAATTATTAGAAATAAGTTTGAACTTACAACATCCCCTTGTTGAGCATCATAGAACCGCTCTATGAGTTGTATACATGTACTTTTTCCACACCCGCTGCTGCCAACTAGAGCTACAGTTTGACCAGGCTGAATGTCTAGATCCAGACCTCTCAAAATTTTTACCTTTGGTCGGCTGGGGTAATTGAATCGCACATTTTTAAAGCGGATACATCCTTTCACATCATCCTTAAAAGAAACAAAATACATAATTAACCCTATGTGCCTCTTATTAAAAGGTTAAAATTACGAGACATAAAATCTATAATCAATGGTGAATTTAAATCAGTAAATAGAAACCCATTTGAAATTAAAATGGAAAACAAGTAAAGAATAGGCTATAACAGTAAATTTTTGGAATTTATACAAATGACGCAGATGGTTTAATCTTTTGCAAATAGCTGTTTAACTATAACTTTTGTCAACATCATAAAAAAAATTCTTGAATAAAAAATAATTCAAAAGCATTCAAAAAGTAAAAGCATAATTTTAAGATGTCCAGGATGACTTGACAGTAACTTTTATAAAAATCGTACAAGTAATTAACACATGTTTCTAAAAATAAATGGCAACGAGTCAGATGTTTGTAGAAACTAAATTAAAAGTTCATTTAGCATATCTAAATTGAAAGAGTACACAATAGCATGTAACATTTACTCACAAGGAAGCGCCCAGATTTTGAAAATGCATCTATCTTCGGTTTGAGATCCAAAAGTCTAAAGATCCTTACAGCAGCTACTTTAGCTTTCTGGTAGTCAGGGGCAAAAGCAACAGCTTGGCCAACCATAGCTGTTCCCAGAATGACAGCCTCAATCACTCTGAAATTGCAAATGAATTCTCAATGAAACATGCACAATAAATCTAGATAATATAATATTGAAAAAAACTTGTTAGTTTATATAAATATACATAATTAAAAAAAAAACTCTGTGAATCCTCTCAGGGCTACAAACATATATCTGTCACCTGAATGTCAGGTTTTCAAGTACCAAACATAAATTAAAGAAATTTAGATATCTTTATAATTTAATTTTAAAATTTAAAGTAAGGAGGAGTTATCAATTATCCTTCGCTATGGTAAGTAAGTTTTTTAAAATTTAAAGAAATTTTGAGTTGAAAATTCAAATTTTAAACTCATGCAGTTAAAACAAGTTTACACTTCAATCAATATGATTATCTCTTAGAGGGTTAAGTTAATAAATGTTTGGGAATATTATCATGTAAAATGACAATATTTTTTAAATTAAAATAAAACAGTGCCCTTTCATATTTTTTTTCTTTTGGACCAAAATGAAATGAAAAAAGAATTTTTGCAGAATCTTGAACTGCTATTTAAAAATTAAAATGATTTGACAATTTAATGTTTTACAGATGAAATAGAAGTCAACATTTCAAATAAAAGTATCTGTCTTAAAATAGTTGATGCACATTTTAAATAGAAAACACTTACTTAAAGAGATCCGGATATGATAATTCCCCGTCAGCTACAAGAATGCTACCATAATACATGGAGGCTGCATAGGCAAATGAAGGCACACTCTGGGCAAATCCAAAAGTCAGTCCCCTGATTTGAGAATTTTTCCTAGATTTCCTAGAAGGAAAAAATAAGTAAGTTATGCACGTTGTTGTACATTTTAAGATATGTTTGCACTAAAATTAAACTAAATATTCACAACAAACACACCAAATTCCAAAAAAGTTTTATTGAAGATAAAATCATCTGCTAGCTAATTTTCTATTACAATAAAATTCAATGACAAAAATTAGATTGATTATTATTTCAAAGTAAATATTTTAGAATTAGACATTAACCACACACTGCGAATATTTTTTGTGAAATTTATAAAACACTGCACTCATACTTCAATATTACAAAAGTAATATCAAAAAATTAATTCACTTTTAAATATTTGTTTGTTTGTTGCATGCTGTATTTCAGGTACATCTTACAAATCCTGTCAAAAAGTACTTTTATTTTAATGACTAACAAGTAAAAGTTTGAGCATAGAAAATTTAATCAATCAGTAAAAATGCACAGTAGTTGAAAATCTTACTTATGAGGGGCATATAAAGCATTTCTAAATTGATTGTAGAATGATTCTTCTTGATGCAAAGAAGCAACAGTTCTTATACTTTCGATTGCTTCAATCGCAACCTAAAAATTTAAAATAAGAAGTTGAAGTCCATATAAAGTAAAATAGATTTAAAAAATATATAACTCGTAAATTAAAGAAATATACTAAAATTTATTTAAAAATTCATTTGCCAGGGGAAATTATTAAAAATTAAGGAAATTCTTTAGCTGTTAGTGTGTCGATGTATTTTTGTATACATACCAACCCTAAATTGAAATTACGCAATGTACTTGCAACAGATTAAATTACTCAATTTAACATTAGAGCTAAAAAATTGCTTTTTTAGCAATTAAAACAGAATAAGAGATCTAGTTAAAAATAAAACGTTAGGTAAAATAATTACTTTTGAGGCTTGTTCAGTACCAGACTTTTCATTTAGCATATGACCGCTGATGACACGACTTTCAAGATAAGTTGCCAATAAAACCAAAGGTATAAAGCAAAGAACGACTATCCCAATTTTGTAGTTAAACCACAATCCAATAATAATGGAAGCAACAAGGGTAGAAAGGGCTTGCAGGGCTGTGGATATACGGGAACCAGTTGCCTGTAAAATAA
Organism: Hylyphantes graminicola; assembly: GCA_023701765.1. Taxonomy (NCBI): domain Eukaryota; kingdom Metazoa; phylum Arthropoda; class Arachnida; order Araneae; family Linyphiidae; genus Hylyphantes; species Hylyphantes graminicola. The sequence goes on along the minus strand of CM043117.1, from coordinate 56,167,743 downwards.
AAATGGTAAAAATTTAAATCAATAGGTCGAATTTTTCATAATCTTAAAGTGTAAAATAGCAACAAAAAAACCAGTGTTTTGTTTCAGATGTGATGCTGATAAACAGAATGTTGGACGTATGTAGCAAGTAAGCAAACAATCTTTAATAAAAAAAATATAATTGGTTTTTGTTTAATGGTATGTAACTTATAATGCCTTAATAAAATAAGGCATTATTTCTATTTTGCATTGTTATGAGAAATTTCCTCAATGCAGAAATGTGCAATTAAATGTACCACTACACCTTAATTTATTTCAGTAATCTGGTTTATCCATTTTTTTTTTTTTTGTCAAACCTGTTTATCGCTGGCCCCATTTTAAAGCGGTTAATGAACCTAAATCCAAGCTTATTTTTAAAATATTTTTTAAAAGTAATTTTATAAATGCAAAACTTTTAAGGACCTTTTAAAAAAGCTAGCTCTAAAAAAATGTACAACTCAGAACCATGCTGTCTCGAATAAAACTTTTGGTTTAGTGATATGGGACAAACACAGATTTGAGTATGTGTTTAAAAAAGATACATATTTTTTTAATTTCAATATAACTTGTTTGTATAACAAATAATGGTTCAAAAGACAAATAATAATTACCCCTTGAACATTTGAAGCATCAGACGTTAATCGGGTGCACAAAGAACCTACACCATTCTTTGGATCATCAAACCAGGAAACATCCTATCAAGAACAAAAAAAAAATATTCATTGCAATGTTAAAGCTAAATCCAAGTGTTCAAACTACCTAATGCACAAAAATCACAACCATATCAAAGCCATTTTGTAGCCAATGCAAGCACACAAAAAATAACTGCGACAATAATAAGAGTGCATAATTTTATAGTATTTTTAAATAAAACATGCAATGAATTCAAAAAAATTACAAAGATGTCATAGTTTTTATAAACTTTTCTCTACAACTTTTATAATTATTTAAGAAGTTGATGAAATATAAAATTTCGTATCTTTTTTGCATAATAAACAAATAATAAGTTTTCACAAAATAAGTAAACATGATTAGTGTAAAGACTGAAGACTTTTAATATACTAAGAATTTACACATTTCTATTAAGTTAAGTTATTTTCAATTACGTTGCTTAAGTTAAATATATATTTTTTTTTAAAGTTTATTCATATTTCATTCATACACTTCAAAATTTGTAATACGCAAAATTTTTTCATTAAAACAAACTTATTTAGGTTCCAAAATTATAATAAAAATATATTCGAACAAGCTCTTCAGTATACATTTTTGAATAAGAAAGAAATATTAAACTAAATATACCTGACTTATAATTGTAGTAAAGACCATTTTTCTTAATCTTGAAGTCAATTTTTCACCAGCAAGAGAAAACATGAAAGTCTACGACAAATTTTGAGAGATTAATTTAAAAATAATAAAGATGGAGAAAATGTGAATACAGTATTATGTGATTACAATGCCAATTCTTCTAAAAATCGTAACCAAGAATCTTCTATGCAACACTTTTAGTTGGACGTAAGTATACAATTTAATTGAGATAAAAGAACGTCAACGACACCCCTTTTAAAGATAAATTAAATTTTTTATAGCATAACGAAATAAATAACTATTAGAGGATAGTTATTGTTAATTGAAAGCATCAGGTCTATAACTTCTGTCATAAAATTTTAGTATGTAACATTTGATTTAGGAAACAGAAAACTTATATTTAATTAACATAAAGCAATTCAAATTATATAAAACTAATACAGAAGCATTAATTCACATTTATCTTATCACAATCATTTCAGACAAGAAAAGCATTCATATTGTTCAAAAATTTGAGAGATAATGAATACCTGAAGAAAACAAGAAATTCCAGCAGAAACAGCCATAGCAAGGAAGGCAAGAGAGTAGTAGGAAATATCATTGATAATACGATCATTTTGCTCAGCAAGAATCTGAAAAAATATATTTTATTAAAATACAAAAAGCACAATTTTTACAGAAAAAACTAAATGCATAAGCATGGGTTGTGCTTTAAATACACCATTACATTTTTTTTCGTTGCCCAGCAAAAATTAAACAAATAGTTTAAACTTTCTCACACATTTTCAAAATTTTGCAACATAATAAAAAAAAATTATTGTTGAAATTGAATGTACCAAAATTTACACAACTAGTTTGAGCTGTAGTTAAATTTGAATTTTGAAACGTAATGTAAAGCTTTGCTCACTGCATCATTTATCCAACATATAGACTGTTAATTTATCTCCTAATGTTGGATCATTTATGTCTTAAACTAAAAAGGAAACAAAAGAAATCTTACTCCAAGAATGTCTCCAAACACAATACCATAGATTGGTGTAAAAAGGCCCATGATCATAGCAGCGATTGCTCCGACTAATATGTAAGGCCACTCGGGTGCACACATTTTCATTAATCTAGTTTTAGGTACTTCAATTTTATCCTCATCTTCTTTCTAAAATAAACACAAACTTTAAGTAAAATAGCTATTTATGCAACAAGTGTGAAAAGTAACACTTTTTAAAACTAGTGGATTTTATTTCACGAGCGAGGTACGAGCGAGTGAAATAATAACACAGGTTTTAAAAAGTTTACTTTTCTCACATGCTTTTCATATACTATTTTTTTATAATTACATGAAAATAAATGATCAAATATCATTGGTTCAAAAATAATTCACATGCTAATGTTTTTACGTAAAGAAGATCAGCATCAATAAATTTCTGGAACTACAAAAGGCAAAATTATTTTTTGTAATTATGTGAAAAAAATATGATTTATTCAAAAAATAATTAATGTGCATAATATTTTAAAATAAAGCAGATTGATAAATCTCTGGATTTTATGGATACTATGAAATAGAAGTTTTACTTGAAATGTTGGCATTTTATGAAACTAGTGAAAAAAAAAGTACTTTTTTTTCCACTGCTATTGAGTGAAAAAAGTAATTTTTTTATCGCTGTTTCTAAAAAGTATAACATTTCGCACGCGTCTGATATTAAAATTATAGTGTAAAAATCAGGTTTTTTTCACACAATTATAAAATAAGTTTTTATTATAGTCTAAAAATTAAGGTCTATGATGAGGAAACCAAAGTTATTAAAAATAATATGATAAAACTACAAAGAAAATTTTCATTTTGTTTTGTTTATGATAACATGTACATTAAACTTATGACCATCCAGAAAAGAATTAAAGTTCCTGGTCAGATACCTTTACTTCTCAGCAAATAAATTAACTTGGTTTAAAACTAATATAAATATTTTGGAAAAAAAAAGAATATTTTACAATTTATGCATAATTCTAAAACTAAAATTACAAAAATTTAATTCAATGCTATAGTCATAAAATTCAGCTAAACCATTTTAAAAAAATGAACAAGCTAATGTCTTAATATATCATTATAAATACAATCAAATTATTTCTTAATTATAAGTCGAATTTTTTAATACAAAATTTCTTTTAAAACAGGTTTTATAAATGATTGAGTTTATTCTAAAGTTAATTTAAACTTCGGGTAAAAAGGAAATTGTAGTCCATAAATTTGAAAATTAAGTGGAAATGACAAAACCTTAAATTTATTCAAAATTATTATTAAATTTATTCTATAGCTAGTTTAGGTTTCTGGTAAATATTAAAATGTAGTCTATAAATTTGAAAATGCAATGGAAATTATAGCAATTTTACTTTAAATACAGTGGACATAAATTACAGAATTCAGACTATATGAACTTTTATTTAATTCTTTAGACCCAAAATATAACTAACTTTCGAAAAGCAAAGAGACAAATTGAATTTCAAAAAAAGATAAGAGAAAAAGATGTGCAAGACGTTAGACAAGTCGTCGAGAGAGAAAAGGAAACAAATACTCTCGTGAAATAATTCCGCGCAAAATAATGATACAAAATAATTTCGCTACAAAATGACATAAAATTTAAATGAAAGATAAATTCGAGTTTACAAACCTCTTTATGAGTGGCAGACCTTACTCGGCGACTTGCGGCTGACAGTGTTCTACCAATTCGTCTTGGGAGAGATGCATCAGAGTTGTTTGACCCGGAACTAAGAACACTCAATTGGCGCTCCAAACTCTTGTAATTTGTTGCGGGTTCTTCTAAGATGTCTTCATCAGAATCTTCTTCCTCTTGTTCTGCTTCTTTGGTCTACAAAAATTATTTAATGTTATTTAACAATTCGCCTTAATATTAAAAAGGCCAAAAGGAAAAATTCTGTCAGTTTATTGTCTCTGAGGCAATACAATGTTACGTTAGATTGACGTGAAAATTCTGAAATATAGACAACAGTAACAGAGCGAATTCAAAAGAGTGTAAAAGGATTTGTATTTTATTTTAGAAACATCTTGACACTAAAGGTGTTGTAGAGTTTAACTCTGCTTGCAGCTAACATGTGAAAAAATAAGCTTTAATCTAAAATACAGTGTACTTTCGCTTAACCAGCACATTTGATGACAAAAATTCATCCAATTTCAAGTGGTGGATTATATATTAGGTCGGCTTTGAAATATATTGTTTTTAGTTTAGTTTGAATTATTGTTGCATAGAGCTACACAAGGGCTATTGGAGAAGGGCGTCATATTTTAAAACCCCAGTCAAGTGACGAGACGACACCTGAGTAGGCCTAAAAACGCAACTGGTAAGGGCAACATCATACACAGCATTAGGACTTTGAAGGATATTTAACATGCACTCCCTCTACACGGGGTATCATTCGTCGGACATTTTTGGCTGCATGTCCGTTTATAGGTCGGCAGTTATTTTATTTTCTATATTTCATTTAATAACCTATATTTTAATTATAATTTATAATATACAGTGGTGTTAGATTATAATAAGCACGCAATACCTGTGTCATGACTAACTGATGATAAATGCCTTGTTTTGCCATTAGTTCTTCATGAGTGCCAACCTCCATCACTACACCGTTGGACAAAGCAACAATCTTGTCGGCTGTTCGGATAGTTGACAATCTATGTGCAACTATGATTGTTGTTCGTCCCTGACTAGCCTGAAAAGAAAATACATATTATAAATAATGTGGGGAGAGTATCTCTGTAAAATGATGATGCAACCTACCAGGCCATACAGACTGATTGTTAAAAAGGAAATTTCAAGAGGAATAAGTAAACTGAATTCCATGAAGCAAATATTCTGTAGTAATTTAATTATACTAAATTTTAATATTCTTGCACAATAACATAACATACAAACAGTTTTATCATAGATGAAGATTATATGTTTGCAATTAAGACTCTGTGACACTTGTGTAGTAAATCATAAGCAAATTGAAGCTAAGACAACTTTAAGCATCCTCAATAAAAACTAATAGCTATTTTATGAAAAAAAATATGAAACCATTAATGCCTTCTAGAATTGCACTTGAACACCCACAGCAATAAAGTAGCAAATAAATAACAAAAATGAAACATTTCTGCCCAAACATGGAACATTCTTTTTTGATTCTAATGCATACAAATTGACAGGTAATTTTCTTAACAGAGTACAGACGCAGAAAAAGTTAAAAAAATATTTAAAAAAAGGGAACATGATAATGTTGTATAGAATATTAAATGCCTGGCCAACCCCGCAGCACAACGGCAAGGGAGCTAGCCTTTGGAGCTTCTGGGTTCGGATTCAAATCGGGGTAAGGCATGGATGTTTGTGTTTGTCAATAAATGTTGTTATTTGTCTATGTGTTTGTGTCGTCCTTTCTATTTGTGTCTCTTATGTCTTTGTCACTTCTGGCGAGTGGAGTAAGGGGCTATAAAGCCTATGCTCCTCCTTCTAGAGGGATCGTTCCATATCATTTGTCATTCCATACCTGATCGAGAGCAGCTTGTACAATCGCTTCACTCTCCGTATCCAAAGCTGAAGTGGCTTCGTCAAGGAGCAAAATCTTAGGGTTCTTAATCAGAGCTCTGGCAATAGCTATTCTTTGTTTCTGACCACCACTAAGCTGGGTGCCCCGCTCCCCGACCAAAGTTTCATATTTCTGAAAAATAAAATATAATATTTCAAGAGCTATTGGAATATATCTAAAATATTAATAATGCATTTTTTTTAAATGATAATTTTTATTGCACAAAAGAAAAATAACAGATAGTAATTTGAGGGTAAAAAAATACCAAAGCAATAATACTGTAGACAGAACACCAAGGATCACAAGTACCATATTGTTGAACATAAAAAAGTATATGATGTAAATTTAAAAAATAATTTTAGGTATAGGAGTGAAATCTAATTTTAAATAAAAATAATTTAAAGGTGCAATAAAAAAGGCTTTTAATGCTATAAAAAAACAAATTATACAGTAAATATGGTTGAGAATGCTACCTGGTGCATCAATAATAATTTACTATTTAATAGTATACATAAATTGAATGCATGATGAATTACGTACTAATGCAAGGTAAAAATTCTTCAAGATAAACCATATACTGTTGTTAGGAAAATCGAAGAATAATATGTTGTTCCATCATAAAAAAAAATACAGTTTGCTGTTTATTAACTTAAAAAAAATTAACTAATTCCTAAAATTGTACGTTAATAATAAATGTAAGGGTTTCGATTTAAATACTTATGTAAAACAAATACATACATGTTGACAACAACAAGTAAGAAGAATTACAGTTTTAATAATTCTTGTCACTTATTGTAGTAAGTAGACTTATTCTAAAATATTGATTAAACTGTATTTTTAAAAAGACAAGTTGGTTTGTTACAGAATCTGTCACTTACACCGCTTCCACACAACATTTACGCACAACTGGAAAAACGCCAACAACACCTCAGAAACAAATACGTCAAGCAGGGCCTATAGCTAGTTCTAATTCAAACTTTTATAAGTCAAAATTACTAATTTTCTTTAATCTTCTTCTGCAGATTTGATAATTAATCTTTATCGTTAGCTAATTTTTTTTGAAGTTCAAAGGATAATGATATATTTTATAAATAACTAATTTTTTGCAACCACAGGTTTACATTTCGAAAAATGAATTTGCGAAATTATTGTTTTAAAATAAAAGCGAAACTTTGCATATTTTTATGCATATTTAGAATTTTTTATGCATCTTTCTTCATTCATATATAATGAACCTTCAAAATAACTTTATTGTGTAATTAAAACAATCCAAATTGAATTATATCAAAAAAATAAATATTTTTTAAAGAATTTTATTCTTATTTTTAATAAAGTTTCTCGGCAGTTTGATGTCATGGCAACAGTGAAAATATTGAATAAAAATGGAATTCGCATGTTATTTCAAACTAGATTAAATTTTTAGTTATTTAAATTTTAAATAAACTTCTAATTAATTTTTTTTAATGAAATTTAGAATGTAGCCTAAACTGATTTTTTGCTTCAAAATGAGGTATCTCACTTGTTTGTGAGACTTGCGGTTCGTTCTGTGAAAGTGGGTGACAGACAGACGGACTGAACGATTATAAAACCTTCCACTTTTTACGTTATAAACGTAGTGTGGAAGCTAAAAGTAAAGCCATAAAATATATTAGTTAATAACACTTAAGAGCAAACTACCAATACTATTTAAACAAATTTAATTAAAGATATCTTTAACAATATGATACAAGCAATACAATTTATATATTTACTACACAGACCAGACAAAAATAAATCCAAGGCACTAACCAATGGCAATGACTCGATAAAACTGTGTACATTAGCTAGTTTTGCTGCCCTTTCGACTTCCTCTTGTGAAGCACCAGGCTTTCCAAGACAAATATTTTCAGATATTGAAGTCGAAAACAATACCGGTTCTTGTCCGACTAGACCTATATGGTCCCTCAGCCAACCAACATTGAGATCTTTGACACTGTTGCTGTCAATTTCAATCTGAAAATTTTAATTGAAATATGAAAGAGATAATATAGAAAATATGTTATGTTTAAATAATGAAATGAAATAAACTCTAAGAAAATAGTTTTAACAGATAAATAGTAACACATACTTTGTTTCATTCATTCAAATTTTTTTTTAAAAAAGACGGCCACATTTGTTTTGGTTTTGAGTTATTTATTATCTTGGGTCTAAAATACAGGAAACAGTGCTTTTTAACAACAAATTGAGGCAAGTAATATGGAACTACATGAATTAGCATGTAATAAGAAACTAAAAACCTAATATTTCACATTATCTTTAAACTAACAAGTGGTTATTATTATTTGTTTTATTCATTCAACCTTCAACCTAAAAATATAAATTTAAGACTGCCAAATTTATTTTGATCGATATATTTGTGTCTAAAATAAAGGAAAAAGTGCTTTGTAACAAAAAACTGTGGTAATTAAAGTGAAAACTATATTAACTAGCATACAATAAAGAACCAAAAACGTAGTTCCCTTGTGCCTTTAAAATAACAGGTGGTAAAAAAAGTAAAACTTTAGTTAAATTTTTTTACTTAATTTAACAAATAACAAAATGAAACTACAGAAGCTTTCCAATTTGGCGCATTTATTATAAGTATGGGTCACTTTAATCAATATATAATCTTATAACTATAACAAACAAAACCATTTTTAGCAATATGAATAAAATAAATCCAAACTAACAATACAACCCGCTTAAATATACTTACACGTCCCTCATCAGCATCATAAAATCTTTGGATCAGTTGAACAATGGTACTTTTCCCACAACCACTGGGCCCCACAAAGGCCACTGTTTCACCTGATTCTATATTCAAAGTTACTCCTCTAAGAATCTATAAAAAACATAAATAATTTAAATAATTTTTTTAAACACATTTTTAAGGTTCTAATTTTAATTATCTCCTCTATCAATCTAAAAACAAACATAAACAATTTAAATAAACCTTTTCAAACAAATTTTTAAGGTTCTAATACTAATTCTCTACTCTAACAATCTAAAAACAAATATAAATAATTTAAATAAATCTTTTCAAACACAATTTTAAGGTTATAATTTTAATTGAAAATCAATTGTAAATGTAAGCTTACAGGAACATCTGGTCGGGCAGGATATTTGAAATGGACGTCTCTCAAAGAAATGTTTCCATAGAAAGCTTCAGGCATTCGACCACTTTTGGAGCTACTATCTATCGGGGGTTTCTAGGAAATTAAAGAAAAAGTTACACAGTGTGAGTATACTTGTTATCAAACAACAAAATGAAACTATAGTAACTAGCATATCTTTTGCCTTTATGAATATCAATATATTTATATATAATTTAAAAGACAAATATCATCAATGTAGAGATATATTGATGCTATGTGTGCACAGGTTAAAAACTGTTTTAGTATGATAGATATTTTTTTACCAATCTTAATCATACAAGTAAGTTATTTCACCACAAATATGATATGTATTTTTTTAAAATATAGAAATAATTACATAAAAAGTTCATAGTAAATTTTTCTTTTCATTTTATGATTCAGCATTTGCAGCAAATAAATAATCAACAGCATATAAATTACTTTTTAAAACTAAATACATTTCAATCATTTGCTTAACAGAAGCTTAAACACAAGCCACAGTGTGAATTATAAATAATTTGCGAAGAAGTGTCATATGTATACTTTGCATTAAATATCAATTGAAACATATTTTTTTTTAAAAAAAACCTACCCTTTCAATGATAGAAAATACTTTTCCAGCAGCACCCCTGGCAAGAGCAAATGCTTCAAAGTAAGGGGCTGTTTGTCCAATACCCATAGCACCCAGAATGACATTGAAGAAAACCTATGAAAGGCATACAAACCATTTAAGCATTAATAATGAAAATAATTATAATAAGTATTGTATGTAAAATACATGTAAAAGTTTGACACTATTCATGAAGTCAAAATATACAGTTTTTCTATACTGTAAAATATACAGTTTTTTTATACTGTAAAATACAGTTTTTCTATACTGTAAAATATACAAATTTTTTCTATACAATAAAATATACACAGTTTTTCTATACTTTTTTAAGTTCAGTAAGTCCACAAATCTAACCATTACTTTACAAAATATTCTAATTTTTTTTATGATAGTAGAATAAAAGGTGATGTTCTGCGTTATAACTATCGGTAATTCTGCTATATATAATCTTCAATTTTTTCAATTCAAATAAATAATAAATCAAAAATTAAAATGTTGTATTACAATCATGCATGCTATATAGCAGTGCATTTAACCACGTAATAGCAATGGATAAATTATTAATTTTTTTTAATATATTAAATTTTATTTAATCATTGCATTACTGGAGTTAAGTTAATAAAATGTTTTACACTTAAATTTAATAATACTAAAATATTATAACATAAAAAATTATGTTAAAAAACATATCAGAAAAATATGATAAGATTGCATTCATATTTTTTAAAGCACATAAAAGCAAATACGCTTACGATAATTAATGTGCTTGGTTTGTATTCTGGAACAGGTTCATCTCTGCCTTGAACTATGAGCTGCACACCATACCAGAAAGCCAGGGCATATCCAGCATAAATGCAAACCCAAATCATTGCAGCACCAATGCTTGTCAGCAGACCTCTTTTTACACCTTTCTTGCTTGCAGGAATGAGGCAATTGTTGTATCTAAAATAACAAGTAATGTAATAAATTAAGAAATTGGCACTTCCAATTATTTCAAAATTATTTGTGTTTCTAGTGCTTTTTACACATATTTGAGAAAAAACATTTATGGAAATGCTTAGAAAAATCCATTTGTATTAAAAACAGGTTAAGGAACAGCTATACAATTATTTGATTTCGAAAATAACAAAAAAAGTTATTTCGATAAGGTTTTCCATAAAGTAATTTATATTTTTTAGAGGAAATAATTTCAAAATAACGCAATTTAAAACCAGTGTAAATTTAATAAGTTATAGCATAAACTAGGGGGTGCAACACTACACGACTTTCACATACTACTCAGCAAATCAATACATTCAAAGGCAAATATATACCCTATACAGTAATTTCAATAACTAAAAAACCTAAAAAGTACCATGGCAGCTACCATTTGAACATGCATTCATGCATTTCTCAAAAACCCTATTATGAGGACCTACAGGTAGTAGGAATTCATGTACCGAATTTCATGTTTGTAGCTCGTTTAGCAAGATGCAGAGTAGTTTAAGACAGATGGACCAATGTTCAAAAACCACTTTTTCAGAACTACTGTAGCGTCAACGTATTGGTCCTTGGCCCTCTACCGGCCAACTTGGAAGCAGACCCGCAGCACGGAATAAGAAGAGAACTTTTTTAGACACTCAACGGAAAAGACGTAAATTTAGGTGTGGTCCTAGATGGACGAGATGTCATCGAAAATGAACGAACTCCGGTTAATTGATTAATGATTCTAAAGTGTTTTTAATAAATAAATAAAGTGTTAATAAAACGAATTTCGAATCTTCTAAATAAAACTGTCTTCGCTACTAAATGGGATTATTTTTTTGTGTTCGAGTGTTCCTGGAGTATTGGGGATCTTGTATGTCGTTACAAGACCTAAAAATGGTGGCAGCTTTGGGATTTTCGACGACAACATCATCTCGTCACTTCTTGGGGTGAGTGCCTTTTGCAAATTTTGTCTTTTGCCGGTGTCGAGAAAAAATGGTTGCATAAACTAAAATGTCAATACAAAATTCTGTTTATGAAATTAGTTTGGGTTTTCAAAAATAAAAACCCTTTAACTCGTAAAAAAACTTAATAAGGTGTAGTTAATTCCTTGGAAATTGAGTTTTGAGTTGTTTTTGAAATGATAAACAGAAAGTTTTGTATTAATTACTCTAAAATAACTATTTATGTATGATATCAATGTTCGTAACGTGCTTGAAAAGCTATAAAATTCTATTGAAAGCGCCATTATTGGTAACAAGTAATTCCTGGATACAATTGTGAAGCTAAAATACTTATGTTATTTGCTTGAAAAATATTTATAACTTAGTTAAATATTAAGCATTAAGTAGCTTATTGTTGGAATTTAGTGTTATTTTGAGCGTAATAGATATTTGTTGCGAAGTAGTATATATTTTGATATCAAGAGTGAATAAATATTTAAGAATTTAGTGTATTCAAACGTCTTTGAATGGTAGCACTGTTAAAATTCTTGGAAAAAATATTTTTAGCATATATTTGAACGGTATAACATAATTATACAGTTAAAAAAAATCTTGTGTCTATCGAGTTTCTTGTTAACGAATAAAAAATATATAAGAACCTTAGTGCATTCATGTATAAATATTTGAATGACAGCACTGGTTAAATTCTTTGATGATATATTTGAGAATTATTCGTAAAGAATTATTATTGTTTGAACCCAATTATATGTTTAAAAATTATTTTGTCAATCGAGTTTTCGTTTTGAGAAAATGTGTTCGTGGACAAACATGGCGGATGGTTTGACGTCCTGTTGACTGAGAAAGAATATCGATTGTTTTTTTTTATTTAGTTATTGACACGTGTTCGGTTATTTTCTGTGGTCGAAATAAAAGACGATGTATTTTTGATGTTTTTTTAAGTAAGAAGAAAAAAATACATCTGTTGAATAAGAAGTTTATTTACCATATTCTGTTCCTTTTATTTTTTATTGGAAAATAATTTCGTGGTCACATTTTATTTATTTTTTAATGCTTATTTTGGGGATATTTGTTATAAGTGATTTTGATATTTCCTTGCATTAAAAATATATAGGTGAAAATATTTTCTTAGAAAAAATTTATTGCAATTTATTTCTTTTTGCCTTTATTATTGTGTTTATGCATTATGAGACATTTCTTTTCAAATGCATTTCTTACGTTCTTAACGTTAATACGTTAAAATAATACGTTCTTATTGCTTATAGAAAATGAAATTAAACCTTGCTATTTATCTTTAAAAAAAAAAAGATATTGTATAATTTATAAAGGTTTATTATTATGAAAATAATACTTTTTTTTGTGAATTTTAAGATATGTTATAAAAAAAGGTTTATTGTATATGAAGTCTATTACGAGTGTGGATTCGTCTCAGACATTTAAAGAAACTTTTTAATATCTTGTCGGTAAAAGTAGTTAGATATTTTTTTTTATAAAAATGGCTATTTGGGGAAAGTGTCGAAAAGGGGACTTATTAAACCTCGCTACGGAAATGAACATTGACATAGATGCGAATTCGACAGTTTTAACTTTGAAAGAAGCCATTAAAGCTAGTACGCATTACGAACAAGAATTCGTAGAATCATTTCTTCAAACTGCTGTTGAAGAAAGGAAGCAACTAGAAGAGCATCGTTTGTTTCTAGAAAAGCAAGAGTCGGAAAATAAGTTTCTTCTCGAAAAATTAAGATTGGAGAAAAATGGAACAAGTGTGGCTCCAAGACATAGAGAAGACATACACCATTTGATGACAAAATATGACTCCAAATCTGATATCAGTTTATACTTAGTCCTTTTCGAAAGAACAGCCAAGAGGATCGGACTTCCAGAAGAGCAATGGGTGTCTCACCTAACGGGACTCTTGCCAATTGAAATGGCCCAGCTCATCGCTCGGGAATCGGAAGAAACATACGAAGATTACGAGGCTATTAAGAAGGTACTTCTGAACCGATACAAACTCAGCCCAGAAAAGTTCCGTCAACTTTTTTATAATCACCATAAAGGACCAGAGGGTACTTGGAAAGACTTTTTGTTTGAGCTGAAAAACTATTTCTACGAATGGATAGGAGGGTTGGAAGTGAGGAACTTTGAAGATTTGTGTAATTTGATTTTATCTGAACAAGTAAAAAGGAAAACCAGTTTAGAAATTAAAAATCATTTTATCGATGAGTGGACCCAGATGAAAAATCCAGAGAGGGTCGCAGAAAAACTGGATGAGTATGAAAACGTTAGGATGATCATGAAAAAGACATTTCCAACAAAAGAAAAAACGTTCAAACCATGGAAAGGAAAAAATCAATCCGAAACAAAGGCCCCGTTAAACGAACCACGGGTTGATAAGAATGAAAATGAAAGAAGTAAAACTAATGAAGGCTTCGAAAAACGCAGAAAACCACGATGTTTTCGTTGTAATTCTACTGAACATCTAAGACCTGACTGTCCCTTGGTGAAGAAGACTGGTGGAACTTCAGACATCAACCGTCTTATAAAGAAAGGAGACGAAGACGTTATGTCCCCCTATACGTTCATGGCTGAAGTAAATGGTTTCACTATGCCTATTTTGCGAGATACTGGAACCAGCATCGACGTTGTGTGCCGCAACAGAATCACTCCTAAAATGTTAACTGGAGAGAACATTTGGGTACAACAACCGTTGGACGAATTCCCAGTATGCTTGCCGTTGGCAGAAGTGGAGTTGAAAGGAAAATTCGGACATGTAATCACAAAGGCAGCTGTCGTGCCATGTCAACTAGACAAAGGAAGATACTTGCTGGGTAATCAAACAGCAGCCTTATTAGATACAATGAAAAATGAAGATGTTCCTCACCAGATCAATGCTATAGAAACAAGAGCTCGAAGACGCAAAGCAGAACAAGAGCAAGCTGTCGAAGACCTAGTTGAAGAAGTTGTGGAGGAAGAGGAAAATGAGAATGATGAAATAACAATTGAAGAAGATGATCTGTTTTCATTCCCACCTAAAGAAGATAACTATGAGGGCTTGGCGTTGTTGAAAGTGGATTCTAAAACTTTCTCAGATCAACAAAAAGAATGCCCCGAGCTAAAATCACTTTTGGAAAAAGTGCAAGAAAACCCAAGTGAATCTGCTGGTGGATTAGAAAAACTAGAAAATGGAATACTCGTGAAGAGAAAGATGGACAAGACAGGAGTGGAGAGACTGTTACTGGTTGTGCCTAAAAAGTATCGAAATGACTTGAAAGCCTTTTGTCATGAGGGAACATCGGGACATTTGGGAGTGACAAAGACGAAAGACATCTTTTCCAGACACTTCCCTATTGGAAATTTTTTAATGGACCAATAAAATATTTTATGGGACCCATAAAATATTCTATGGGAACCAATAGATTTTATTGGACCAATAAATTTTTTTACGGGACCAGTAAAATGTTTTATTGGACCAGCAAAACCCTTTATTGGACCAGTAAAACGTTTTATGGGGCCAGTAAAGTGTTTTACTGGACCCTTAAAACGTTTATGGGGCCAGTAAAATGTTTTATGGGACCATTAAAATGTTTTATTAGACCAGTAAAATGTTTTGTTACACCATTAAAAGGTTTTATTGGACCATTAAAACATTCATGAGACTGGTAAAACGTGTTATTGGACCAATAAAATGTTTTATAAGGAAAATAAAGCACTTTACAGAATCATTAAAAGTGTCATTGAACTAGTTCAATGTTTATGGTTCTAATAAAGTATGATATGAATTTCATGTTTATGTGTTTTTCTGCATTTAATTTTTTTTAAATTATTTTTCATAACAAAATGTTAAAAATTTTTTTAAATATTTTTTTTATGAAATATGCACTTTAATATTTTTAATTCAAATATATAATTCAATATTTTAATGATAAAAATTTAAGAAACTTTAAATAAAAAATTTAAAAAATTCAAATTTAAATTTAAATTAAAAAAATTAAATTAAAATTTTAAATAGAATAGATGCAATGTGTTTGTTATCAAAAATATTTTTTTTTTCTATTTTCAACAAATATTATAATTTAAAGTCATGTATACTTGGTAAAATTTTTTTAAACAGTCCCTGGTCTCCTGCTTCACCTGAGGCTCGCTTATAAAAAATACTAAAAAATTGCAAATATTTCAGTAAATAGCACACAAACTAATTTGTAAAACACCTTTTGTAAAAATTTTGCTTTTAAGCATTGATTTTGCTAAAAAAAATCACTATGTTCACTTATAAAACTTCAAGTTTTTATAGTATTTTAGCTTTAGTACTATTAACTGTAACCGTGACTAAACATAATCAAAACTCAAAACAAACGCAAATTCTACCACAACAACAACGTGTGTTTGATTTTGGACTTGCTTTGTAAAAGCATTTAAACTTTTAAATTTCACTTCTAATAACATAAGTTATATTTACATAAATTTTAATCAAATATAGTTTATCAGAAGTTCTCAAATGCACCGCATGGAAAGGAAAAAACAACCGCCACTCTGCGGTAGTCGAAAAAGTTTGCCAAGCATGGTATGTTTACATAAAGCCAGCGGCCCTATTCCGGAAGCTCATCCATTTTTCGCGAGCAGAAAATGCTTTTGTCCCATTTGCCTGTGATATGTTTCAAGAATTCAAAATGTGAACCAAAACTTTAATTGAAACTCCTAAAATATTAATTGAATCCTTAAATTTAGAACTCTAACTCACTTAATAATAATTTGTATTTGTTTGTTTGATCATAAAAACCTTTCATGGATTCATGTATGTATTTGATGCTTGTTTTGTTTGTATTGTAAAATGTAAATAAATTGTTTATAATGTGGTAAAATATAAAACTTTTTAAACCCAATTCTTAAGATTTTTTAAACTAAATATTTTTCTCTTTGTTTGACAATAAAGCTTTTAAAATCATTCCCCAATTAAGTACATCTTAACAGCTAGGATATAATGGTTGGTGTGTCGATTGGCGACATTTGGCGAGCTTGGAAATTTAGCGTAGGGTTTTGTATGTCTATTGAGTTCCCTATTGGAAATTTTTTAATGGACCAATAAAATATTTTATGGGACCCATAAAATATTCTATGGGAACCAATAGATTTTATTGGACCAATAAATTTTTTTACGGGACCAGTAAAATGTTTTATTGGACCAGCAAAACCTTTTATTGGACCAGTAAAACGTTTTATGGGCCTGTAAAGCGTTTTACTGGACCCTGAAAACGTTTATGGGGCCAGTAAAATGTTTTATGGGACCATTAAAATGTTTTATTAGACCAGTAAAATGTTTTGTTACACCATTAAAAGGTTTTATTGGACCATTAAAACATTCATGAGACTGGTAAAACGTGTTATTGGACCAATAAAATGTTTTATAAGGAAAATAAAGCACTTTACAGAATCATTAAAAGTGTCATTGAACTAGTTTAATGTTTATGGTTCCAATAAAGTATGATATGAATTTCATGTTTATGTGTTTTTCTGTATTTAATTTTTTTTATTATTATTTTTTATAATAAAATGTTTAATTTTTTTTAAATATTTTTTTTATGAAAAATGCACTTTAATATTTTTAATTCAAATATATATTTCAATATTTTAATGATAAAAATTTAAGATACTTTAAATAAAAAATTTAAAAAATTCAAATAAAATGCAAAAATATGCAATTTGTTTGTAATCAAAAATATTTTTTTTTTCTATTTTCAACAAATATTATAATTTAAAGTCATGTATAATTAGTAATATTTTTTTAAAGAGACACTGGTCTCCTGCTTCACCTAAGGCTTGCTTATAAAAAATACTAAAAAATTGCAAATATTTCAGTAAATAGCACACAATTAATTTATGTAAAACACCTTTTGTAAAAGTTTTGCTTTTTAACATTGATTTTGCTAAAAAAAATCACTGTTTACTCATAAAACTTCAAGTTTTTATAGTATTTTAGCTGTAGTACTATTAACTGTAACCGTAACTAAACATAATCAAAACAAACGCAAATTCTACCACAACAACAACGTGTTTGATTTTGGACTTGCTTTGTAAAAGAGCTTTGGTAAAAGCATAACAACTTTTAAATTTCACTTTTAATAACATAAGTTATATTTACATAAATTTTAATCAAATATAGTATATCAGAAGTTCTCAAATGCACCGCATGGAAAGGAAAAAACAACCGCCACTCTGCGGTAGCCGAAAAAGTTTGCCAAGCATGGTATGTTTACATAAAGCCAGCGGCCCAATTCCGGAAGCACATCCATTTTTCGCGAGCAGAAAATGCTTTTGTCCCATTTGCCTGTGATATGTTTCAAGAATTCAAAATGTGAACCAAAACTTTAATTGAAACTCCTAAAATATTAATTGAATCCTTAAATTTAGAACTCTTAACTCACTTAATAATAATTTGTATTTGTTTGATCATAAAAACCTTTCATGGATTCATGTATGTATTTGATGCTTGTTTTGTTTGTATTGTAAAATGTAAATAAATTGTTTATAATGTGGTAAAATATAAAACTTTTTTAACCCAATTCTTAAGATTTTTTAAATCAAATATTTTTCTCATTGTTTTTGACAATAAAGCTTTTAAAATCATTCCCCAATTAAGTACATCTTAACAGCTAGGATATAATGGTCGGTTTGTCGATTGGCGACATTTGGCGAGCTTGGAAATTTAGCGTATGGTTTTGTATGTCTATTGAGTTGCATAAAATGTGAAAGAGAATGTTTACCGCAATTGAGCATTTTTGTTGCTTGGCGACTTAACACACATTGCAAATCGAGCCCGGCCATATCCTAGCTGTTCCGTTTTCAAGTGCTATAGCATACCAACTATATTTCTTTGAATTTTTTTAGTTGCACTATCCAAGAACAGAGAGAGTATGCAAAAGAGCGAATGATATATTAAATAAAGTTCTTAAGGCATTACAATTCAATAAAAAAATTGCATGTTTATGATATTCTATTTTGAAGATACCTATAGATATTACACACTTACTGGTAGGGTTGCAAAAAACTCGGTGTTTTTAATGAAAAACCTACTTGGGGTTTTAGGTTTTTTTTCATGGTTTTCGGTGTGTTTTTTCAGTATTGTGGTTGCTTCTTTCAGGTTCTTGAGGTTTATTAAGGGAAGTTTTTATTATTTATTGAACATTTCAAAACTAACAGAATTTATAGTGAATGTTATCGAGATAATCAAGAACGTTGTAATTTAAATTAAAATAATTAAAAACTAATACAAGTGTATTTAAATGTTATATAAATGTGTACTACATTTAAATTTTAAACTGCTTTGTTTAGGACCAAGTCTTGTTTGTGTCTGTGTAAACAAATAATATATCTCAGAACATTGTATCTGTAGAAATTAAAATAAAAAATGCATTAATTAGATTTAATTGCTTTATAATTAGTATAAATTTAAATTGGTAAATGTATTTTAAAAATTAAAGGTACAAAAAAGTAAAAGTATATTATTAATAATAATAATATATTAATTGAAAATTATATGAAGTAATTATTTCTTTGTTTCTTATAAAAATGTTTAACTTTATTTTTATTAATTTCCAGTAAGGGCAATTTTAGGTTCAATTGCCCAATTGATTTTTTTCATGATTTTTTTTTAAAAACTCACTTTGAAAAAAAAACCACCATGATTTTTAAAAAAAAAAACATCAGGTTTTTCAGGACGGGTAAAATCATAATAACCCTGCTAACTGGACCTGAAAAGTATGGGTCCATATACCCAAACATTTTATAGGTCTACAACCCGTAGGTTTTATGGGCGTTTTTTTACTGGTCCCATTGAATTTATGGGTCTCATTGAAGTCTATTGGGAATAAAACCAATAAATTATTTTAGTGTGTTATGGCCCTAATAAAATTTTGAAAAACCAATAGAATTTTAAGGGTCCCATAAAATTTTATTGGTCCAATAAAATTCTATGGGAATAAAACCAATAAACTTTTTAGTGTGTTATGGCCCCAATAAAATTTTGCAAACCAATAGAATTTTTACGGGTCCCGTAAAGTTTTATTGGTCCAATAAAATTTTATTGGGGCCATAACACACTAAAAAATTTTATTGGTTTTTTTATGGGAATTTCCAATAGGGTTCTTTTGGCCCCAGTGTTATAAAGAAATCGAAGACTACGTTCGAAGCTGCGACAGATGTCAACGCGTTGGAAAACCTCTGGACAAAAAGAAGGCTCCTATGAAGATAGTTCCGGTGATTCAAGAAGTCTTTTCCAAGATAAATGTCGATGCTTGTGGACCTTTGCCAGTCACTCCAAGTGGAAAAAGATACCTGTTGACTGCGATGTGCCTATCATCTAAATATCCAGATGCCGTCCCAGTAGAAGATATAACATCTGTGACTGTTGTTGATGCTTTAATGCAAATCTTTAGTAGAATGGGATTTCCAAAGGTTTTGCAGTTAGATCAAGGAAGCTCTTTTACCAGCGCACTCAGTACTACTTTTCTTGAGAAGTTCGGGATAAAGGTAGTTCACAGCTCTGTCTATCATCCACAAAGTAATCCAATCGAAAGATTTCATCGGACAGTTAAAAGAGTCTTAAAGGTGTTGTGCTTGGAGTCTGGGAGTGATTGGGAGCAAGCTATATATCCAGCTCTGTTTGCCCTAAGAACTGTTACCCATGAAAGCACTGGATTTACTCCTGCTGAACTGGTGCATGGCAAGAATCTTCGAACACCTCTTACTCTGTTGTATGAAAAATGGTTGGACGTGGAAGAAACAGAAGGTGAGCCCGTAACTGAATACGTCTTCTCCTTGATTAACCGAATGAAGCGCTGTCAAGAACTAGCAATCTCAAAGATGGAAGAATGTCAGCAAAAGAATAAAACTTGGTACGACAAGAGAGCAGTAAAAAGAGAATTTCGAATAGGAGACCTAGTGCTGATTTTTGCTACATTTAAGAGCAACAAGTTAAGCCCACATTGGACAGGTCCTGGAACAATTCTAAGAAAACTCTCTGAAACCAATTACGTTGTGCAGTTGCCTGGTGAGAAAGCAACTTCAAAGGTGTACCATGTGAATATGCTGAAGCCATACTATAAACGACCAGAAGAAGTGAATTATTTGATAAGTGATCTTGATGGAGAAAATGACGAGGAACAAATGGAAATACCTTGTGTGGACTCCAACCCTAATATATTGGACCTTGAAGAGATGTTTCAAGATAACGGCGAAAGTTCAAATATGAATGAGGACCAAATCGCTCAAATGAAGAACCTAGTTTGGAAATATATGAAGTGTTTTTCAAACATCCCAGGAAAAACCGAACTCGTCATGCACGACATTGAACTTAGCGAAGAACAGTCCATTCTTTCGAAGCCTTATCGAACATCACCAAGACAAAATGCAATTCTGAAAACCGAAATACAGAAGATGCTGGATTTGAAAATCATAGAAATTGGTTTTTCAGATTGTACTTCACCAATGATTCTGGTAGAAGCTCCTGGTAAGGATCCGAGACCTTGCATTGATTACAGGAACTTGAACAAGATCACTAAAACAAAGTTCTTTCCCCTTCCAAATATAGAAGAAAGAATTGAAATCGTGTCTTCTGCTCAGTACATAACAGTTCTGGATTTGTCTAAAGGCTATTGGCAAATTCCTCTTACTGAGCGAGCCCAAAGACTGGCAGCATTTGTGACTAACTTTGGCACTTATAAACCCTTAAGGATGCCATTTGGTCTAAAGAATGCTCCTTACGAATTTAGCAAGATGGTATATCAACTTCTAGAGGGATGTGAAGAGTACGCAGTTCCGTATCTCGATGACATAGCGATTTTTTCGAACAGTTTCGCTGAACATCTAAAACAAGTCGATATAGTTCTGAAAAGAATAGAAAAGGCTGGACTAACCATCAAGCCGTCAAAGTGTAAATTTGCCCAAGCGCGAGTGCAGTATCTTGGACATGTTGTTGGACAAGGTCTTAGGAAGCCAGCTGAACTGAAAATTGAGGCGATCAAGAACTTCAGCCCACCTAAAAGTAAAACTGAAGTTCGTGCCTTTTTAGGGTTAGCCGGTTACTACAGCCGATACATTCCAATGTTTTCATCGATTGCTGCCCCTTTAACTGATTCTTTAAAAGGGAAAGCTAGAAAAGGCTCCATTACTTGGACTAAAGAATGTGAGGAAGCATTTGACAAGCTAAAGAACTGTCTTTGCAGCTATCCTGTGCTGTACTCACCAGACTATCAGAAGCCGTTCATAGTTGAAACTGATGCGTCAGATCGAGGAATGGGGGTAGTTTTATCCCAGTTGGCAGACAATGAAACTGAAGAACATCCTATTATATACCTAAGCAAGAAGTTTACCAGTGTTGAAAAACGATATAGTGTTAGTGAGAAAGAGTGTGCCGCCATCATCTTTGCAGTTTCGAAACTTAAGTGTTATCTCGATGGAAATTTCTTTCAAATTGTGACTGATCATAATCCTTTGGTGTGGCTGAATTCTCATGCCAGTTCTAACGCACGTTTGATGCGATGGTCACTAATATTACAACCTTTTAATTTTAAAGTTATTCATCGAAAAGGAAAGCTGCATCAAAATGCAGATGGTTTGAGTCGGATTCACACTCACTAAAAAAAAAAAAAAAAAAAGTGTGTGTATGTGCCCAATTTATTTATTTCTTTTCATACTTACATTTATTTCTTTTCATATGTTTATTTTAAACATTTGGTTTCTCTCGACACTGGGAATTGATAATTTTTGCTTGGCACTTGCCTAGGTTCCTGGAACAGTTGTATAACTCTTGTATGAACACTAATCATAAACTTTCTCATTCTTCGAAAGTTTCCCCAGGGGAGGAGGAGCCTGTAGCGTCAACGTATTGGTCCTTGGCCCTCTACCGGCCAACTTGGAAGCAGACCCGCAGCACGGAATAAGAAGAGAACTTTTTTAGACACTCAACGGAAAAGACGTAAATTTAGGTGTGGTCCTAGATGGACGAGATGTCATCGAAAATGAACGAACTCCGGTTAATTGATTAATAATTCTAAAGTGTTTTTAATAAATAAATAAAGTGTTAATAAAACGAATTTCGAATCTTCTAAATAAAACTGTCTTCGCTACTAAATGGGATTATTTTTTTGTGTTCGAGTGTTCCTGGAGTATTGGGGATCTTGTATGTCGTTACACTACAGCATCCAAAATGTGTAAAAGCACAAAATCTCCATTTTGGATTTTTGAACTCATATTAATACTTTTATTGCCTTATAATTCATATTAAGTAATTGAGAAGCAAATATGCTTGTGGATATCAATTATCACATATCTTTCAATTTGCCGACGCGGCAGGGCTGCCAGTGCCAGAAAGCTTTGAAAATAGTTGCTTTAGTAGCCTCAGATGTTAAAAATAGTAGCCGAAATAGTATCCTCTTTTACCTAACTAACTAAACAACTTCTAATTGTTAGATAACATAATAGGTTTTTTTTTTTAAATATTCGCATTGAATGTTATCTGCAATTACATAAATTTTCCAAAAGGTGATAGATTAGTTTAATATGCTTAGATGCAAGAATTTAAAAACTAAAACTTAGGACTGGCTTTAGTGCAAACCTTCAGAATTGTAGCACCAACACTCAGTTGAAAAGATTGATAAAACTGCCAATAGTTTTTAGGATGTATTGCAATAGAAAATTTCATGTTAAAAATTTTAAAACAATTTATATAAATTGTTAGATAACAAAAATTAGGGAAAAATATTTTAATTCTACTTATTTGTATTGGAACTTAATTAGCAATTACAAAAAAATTCTTTAAAAAAAAACCATTCCGTTAACAATTGGATAATTTTTAAGAAAACAGTCTCATAAAAGTACCTTTTTTAATCCTTCAAAAAATATATGTGTATGACCAATATATTTATTTTTAATTTGTGTTTAGCTTGATTTAAAAAATATAGGAAAAACCAACATTCACCTAGAAAAAGCCTGCCATTTCACATAAGCGAGTAGGAAGAAGTTAAAATGCTAAATAGTGCAAGAAATTTAAAACCAAAACTAAAATTTACAACACCAGCTATAAAATGAAAGAACTGATACTGCCAATAAAATTTACTTGAAAGTTGAAAATAAATTATTTTAATATATATTATAAAATAAATAAAAATTATATAGATATCAGTTTTTCAAGAAATATAGGATCAATAATCCATGTAAATATGTTTCACTGAAACAACCCACAGCTTTAAAATGCAAGGAAGGCCAAATTAAAAAGAATTAACTTTTAACGCAAGTTAGTATTCTTATTTACAACGATCTAGAATCATCGAAATTCAAGAGAAAAATGTTTAAAAAATGTATTTTGATACACAATGCTTCTAGATACATATTTTATTGAAAACGAAAAATTTCAAACAACTTAATTTAGCAACAATATTTTTTCAGAAGATTTATAGTATCTTAAAACTTAGAGGAAAAAATGTTACTTAAAACTTAACATAGTGTGTTAGTAACGCATGTTTCTCCCTATTAGTACATCAGTACTTTAACATTTTCAATTAGCATTTTTCTGGCTTTATTTGATAGCAGTAAAATTTTTAATTAAACTATGCTATGTTAATATGCAGTATTAGGCCTTATCACCAACTTACTGAATATAAAATAAATTTAGAAACAAGGCAATTTAATAACAAAGAGTCAGATGTAAATTCTATCCAAATGCAGTTTTTTAAAAAAAAACTTCAACAAAGTAAACAAAATCAAAATTTTAGTTTTCATAAACTTTGCATAGGCTGCTAAAAAAAATCGTAAGTCAAGCACAATTTCAAAAACGCATGGTTTTGTTTTGTGCTGTTGGATTTGAAAACCAAAGGCATGATCTGCACTTCACGTTTTTCGTATCGATAGTATCCTCGTGGCGCCATCTATGTGAAAATTATAAAACTAAAAAATCTTTTAAAAAAGTCGCCCGAGACTGAAAATAGTTGAAGGTTTTGCTTAAAATAGTCGTTTTGGGCCCTTTTTGGACTTAAATAGTTGCCATAGTCGCCTGGACGCTAAAATAGTCGCTTTAGTAGCCTTTTAAGTCGCCACTGGCAGCCCTGCGACGCGGCAGCACAACGGTTAGGAAGCTTCTGGGTTCGGGTTCGAAACCTGGTAAGGCAAGAAAGTTTGTGTTTGTCAATAAATGTCGTTATTTGTCTATGTGTTCATGTTGTCCTTTCTATGTGTGTCTTTGTTACTTCTGGCTAGTGGTGTAACGGGCTATAAAGTCTATGATTTTCCCTTCTAGAGGGCGCATTTCAAGTGGAGTTAAATTACCTTTCGATTTCCTTTTCTTCTCCTCCAAAACATATCACAGTGCGGATAGAAGACAACACTTCCTCAGCCACTGCTCCTGCTGTACCATAGGCCTGCAGTTCCTCGCCTGATACAGTAGCTTGTATCTAAATTTAAAAAAATACATATTATATTATAAATACAAAAAGTCACCTTCATTTGCTTTAATTTATAAATTAAAAAAATTATGCTTGGAATGGTTGCATCAAGTTGACTGAATGATTCTGACATCATTATTTCACAATACAATTTTTTTTTTCATATTAAGATTCTGGTTTAATTCGACTTCAATTTCATTATTGTAATTTCAAATGTTTAGATTAGCTAACCTCTGGTAAAAGTGGTCTTATTATAGGTAATTGTCATAACTCTTATAGTTTTCCACAATTTTTCTACTATGTGTTAAAAAAAATCCAAAATTGGTTTGCTTAAAATTATCTCAAAACAAATTTTAATCTAAAAAAAGGAATATTTAAAATGCATGCCAGTAAAACTACACCTGTATTTAGGAAAACATCAAAGAACAAAAGTTTATGAACTGCATCTCACCGATATTGGATGATTATCCTATCTTGACCATGTGTCTCATCTCCATTTTAAGGAAAGTACATATTGAAAAAAAAAAGCGGAGGGAAAATTGGGAGACGTGATACAAGGCGCGATATATCCGAATGAATGCACAATGTAACGAGGCGCGATATAGCGAGGGGTTACTGTATCAAGAATACAAACCTTTGATATTATTCCCATAGCAATGGAAAGAACAGGCATGATGCACAGGCAAACCAAGGTTAATTTCCAGCCATAAAACAAGGCACAGCAAACACAGAGAACAGTTGTGGAAATGAAACTGATGCACATTCCGACTTTTTCTCCTATGCCATCCTGAATTCTACCTAAGTCACTTTAGAAAGAAAAAACATACTAATGTTAGCACGTTCAGTCCCTGTGATGACATTTGGTATCATCATGTTTCTGGTAATTATTTTTTTTAAAAAATGATGATAGGGCTGAAATCTATTTGATTATATAAAAAAATTCTAATAGAAAATGTTTGAAAAATCCAATGACATGATTTTTGATATCATAAACAGCTATAAATTATTATAATTAAATTTCGAAAATGGTTATGCCAAATTGCAATTGTGACAGAAAGGGTTAAATAAAACTGTCCTGCTTTTAGGAACATCAAATGCATTTTTTTTTTCTAAAATGAGCATTACTTATAGAGAAAGGTAGGAGATAAATGTTTTAATTCAAAATAATATAGTCTAGATAGTAGATACTTTAATACGTTATTTCTCAAACCTATTTTTATTTGAAGATTTGTAGAAAAAGGACCAAATCTGAAGAAAATCGATAAGATGCTTTGCCTCAACCCTACTGGAATAAATTTTTCATAAAAAGTAATGTTGGTTTGGTTTGAAAGATAGAGCCGTTTTTTTTTGCTACAAGAGGGGCAAAATGTCTGGGCCCTTAATGTTTAAAACCCATAATGAGTGGAAGAATAAGTGGATTTGGGATCAACTTACTAAGCCACAAAAGGCCAGAAATCTAATTCTTCAGACAATTTTGCTGCTTAGAAAAAAAATGCACTTGAAAACGTGTTTAAGGATACCCTCCTATCAGCTTTCTTAAACATAGTTAATTTTTCTACAAAAGGTAAATAAATTAAATATTCCTAAAGTAAAAAATAATTCCTTACCCAGTTAACCGACTAGCAAAATCACCAGTTTGGTTGGTGTCAAACCAACCAATGTCCTGTTTCAACACAGACTGCATAAACATGCATCTTATTTTGAAAGCTTGATTGGCAGCTGCCATACTGAAGAAGCTCACTACTATGTAGTTGAAGCAGAACACTGTACATCCTATGATGCTGATGTAAAGGCACAGGTTTGCAACATCATGTAGAAAGACATCTGTATTGAAACTAAAAAAAAACATTTAAAATACTCTTTAGGCAAAATATTTAAAAGTTTGATATTTAAATTTTTTGTGCAGCCTACTAGGATGCATAGTTATCAGACCTGCCAAATGTGGCTTTGATACGAGATTAATTCAACCAACCAGATTGTCATTTCTCCTTATTTAACACAGTAATAACTTTTTCAAGATTCTGGACACCAAAAAAAAACTTAACGTTTTCCAGCTTGAAAATCTGGCAATTGGTAAACAAGATATAAATTTTAAAAAAGAGAAAAAATACAGCATTGCTGGATTAAATAAGGAGAGTTAGAAGGTCTGAATTACATATTCATAAAGAATAAACATTACAAATTTAGATTTACAAAATAAAAACTATCAATAACTTTATTAAAACTTCAATTTATCTAAGAAAAAATAAATTTATTTCTCAACATATATACGGTTTATAAACTTAAAACTTTAATGCAAAATGTCTTTCAAATAAATAAATTAGAGACAAATAGTAGTTCAACAACTCAACATTCATTAACATTCTACAAATTAAACAAAAAAAAGCATTAAGAACTTATTTGTTTAATTTGAGAATAAACAATGCAAACTCACTCTGAGGTTGGCATGCTAAGTGCTGTAAGATTGTTGTGCATTCTGTGATGATCTACAAAGCTATCAAGGATGGTACCAAAGAGCACCATAGTGGCAGGCATGGCAGCCCCAGAAATCATGGCAATTATGACAGCGACAAGCATGAGACATTTATCAGTAGTACTTGCATACCTAAACTAGAAGTGGGAAAAACACGAATGAATAAAGGCATACAATTTGGTTTTGTACAATGTAAAGTATTTTAAACACATTGTCAGAAATATGTGTTATAAGGATGAATATTAAACAATTGTTTATTAAGATTCTACAAGCTGAAAATATAAGAAATTTAAATTAAAAAGGTATGAAAAATATATCATCATGTAAGATATTCTCCATGCTTATTTAAGTTAGTTCAGTTATAAATTATCACAAATACATGTCTTTAGTTTATTAATGTACACTTTATTTGAATGCAGAATTCTAAACTTAGTTTCCTGTGGAAAAATATACCAGTGGATAAATAATTTGTTGAAAGTTGCTTAAAATATCTTAAATCTCAAAATTATAACAAAATGTAATTTATGTGTCAATTATTTTCTTAATTTTAAATTCTTCACAAGAAGATTAGTTATTAAGAAAATAACATTAACTTTCTTCCATTAACGCAGCCAAGATCACAACGAATATTATTCATGCTAAGTCAGATGCTAAGAATATTATCTATGTAAAGTCAGACGCTAAGAATATTATTCAAAATATTAAACTAATAATTAAACTAGAAATTAAACTTTGAAATTAATATAAAAAATAGTATCTTTATATAAAAGCAGAAATCATGAACCATTTATATTAATTAATAAGTTAAGTTTATAAATATTTGTAAACTTTTGATCTCATTTGTAAGGTTTAAAATGCTTCTCAGAAATGAAAAAGATTTTTATAGGTAAAAACATAAATAAAGATACAAAAATTGACGACAAACAATGTGTCAGGTGCTTAGCAAGGCTGGTCCAAAAAATTATATTTAAGTTGTTTTTTAATTACTTACTAATGAATAGAAGGCTATGGACGGAACACTTTCTTTGGTGGAATCTTCTGTTTCTTTTTTTCTGGAAGTGTAAACTTGGTTATAAATAAGGTTAAAAAAATTATTTATTCAATAGGGAAAACATTAAAAAATTTCAGTAAAACACATTAAAAAAACAATTGTTTCAGTAAAGTTAATATATTTTAAAATTGTACTAATGAGGGCAACATATATGTACCTGGTATTAGTAATAAATTATATGTAAAACATTCATGCATTGTTTAAGACTGCTTAGCAATTAAAATATTTAGTACCATACCTAGTAATAGTATCATTATTTCTTTGAACACTATAGAAGCATTAAACATTTTCCTGAATTTAACAAGTACCAAGCTTACAAATGGATCAAATTACTATAAAAGATAAAATTCTGCAATGACAATTTCAACCATAAACTGTTACAAGGAAAATCATAAAATAATATGATATTTGTTCAATCAGGAAAAAAAAAGTTTTTTACTTATTTTTCTTAAAATTGTACATCAATAAATGTAGGGGTCTCAACGATGATGTCAAAAATGAAAATACTTGTGTAAAATAAACAAAACAGTGCTGCAAGCAACAAATAAAAAGAAAAATTTATACTATTTGTTAATTATTGAAACGGGTCACATTACTTGAAAAAGTGCAGTAAAATTTAGTAGAAAAGATTTGTATAACTGTCTAAAGCAATTAAAGAGCTCAATTAAATTAAAACATATGAAATTATTACTTTTTGGATTCCTTTTTGTCCGGGGGTAGACCATTTGAGTTTCCATTTGCACCATTCTTTAAATTCATGTTCTCGAATTTATTGTTCATAAAAGGCAACCCATTTTCTTTAACATTGATTTCAATGTAGGGCGTTGCAGGAGGGGATAAGTAGCTCTCAATGTAGGCACTTCTGTCGCTATGGTCATTAACCCTAAAAAATAATAATAACAATTAACCAAAATATACTTACAAATTCACAAGGAAAAAGTGTAGAGGTCCACAATTTATTGTGTTTTAGTTTCTTTTAGATCAGAATCTATAATAATAAAAGAAAGAGTCTGTCTGTGTGTATGTCTGTGGATCGCAAAAAACCTACTTAGGCTGCTCTAAAAAATTCGAAATTTTTAATATAGGTTCCTTTCAATACCTACGTGTGCACCTGAGGCTTAGTTTTTTCATATTTGATTGTGATTTTTAATTAATATAATTAGTTTCAAAAAAACGTCATCCACGTGGAATTGCGGGACCATCACAGGGCTTGAAAATACATGGACGGGGACTTGACGCCATCCTCTATGAGTTTGATTGATTGAGTTTGGTTGATATATGCGCTCACCCTAAGGCTGATTCATCCTCTATTGGTGTTTGCTTTTTTAAGTGTGCATGCGCCAACACGAATTTAATTTTGTTTTGATTTTGAGTGTATTTTCACAAGTAAGCATGCCTCTAAAATTAACCAATACGAAGTTAACGGGTTCCCAGTAAGGCGGAACCATACTGCTAGTAATACATAAATCAGGATTTGCTCATTGTATAGGGTTCTATATAGTTTTGTATTACAATATCTGAACAGGCCAGACTATCAGACTATGTTGCATCTTTGCTTGAGAATGAAAAATACTATTGTTTAGAATTTAGACTGACACTTCAAATAAAGATTGAGACAGGCTTAGAACTAAACTTCTTCGTTGCACAGCCTGTTAAAGGGCCAAGGCATGCGGTGCCAATTCCAGCTTATGTTATCAAGGGCTTTGGGGATGCTAGGCATATGTCCCGGCAAGGTGGTCAGCCTCACAGTTTGATTTTTTTTAAATATTTAGTCGTAGATAATTATTCATTAAAGTAATCTTAATTAATTTAATTAAATAACTTTTATTAATTGTTGTTTCAATAATCAAATTTTTCCAAGGATGTAACTACTGGTTTTTACCATGGTATTTACCGAGGTTGGTAAAAGTATGCTGATCCTGGAAAAACAATTCAGAGAAAAAAATCATACAATTAAACCAAAAAGAAAGTGGAAAGAACTTTCACCTGATATTTGGTATTTCTAAATGATTTGATGAATTGTTTATAGAGTAAGGAATTTCATTGTCTTCAAACGCCTCGTTAATGTGTTGCTCTCTACCACCATTCCCGATTCCATTTTCTGACAGAGCCTTGTAGCCCAGAAGACTAGATACTGGATTAAGCTGAGTGTTTTCGTCAGCCATTTTCCTTTCTAAAATAAAAAGGAATTATTTATTGTAAGTGTAAAGTATTTTTTGCATAAACAATTTGTAGACAATAACGAAATATGTTATTTTTTAAAATCAATGTAGGGTAAAAAGATAACTAACGTAAATAGTTGAAACTTCATAGTTTGGTCCAGAGAAACACATTTTCCCAATCATTTTATACGTTTTATAATAACTTAAATTATTTTCAATGTTTACTAAAATATATTCTAATAACCACTGAATAAAAACCCGGCAAATTCGATTTTTGTTTTTTATTTTGAACACTGTTTTGCATTTGCCTGTTCTAGCCACTATTACACAACATTGGATTTAACACAGCTAATGTGCTCTAGGAACCTCTTAATGGCTCCAGAGGCCTTGTTTTCATTTTTTGTAGGAAATTTATTTGGTTTGATATTCAAAATTGAGTTTTCAAAGAATATGCGCAGGAAACGAAAATAGAACACGGATAAATGAAAACAAGAGCATTACTACACATAAAACTTTCCCATCACGTTAAGGGAATATGGGCTCTTGTGACGTACGGCCCGATTTCATTTCGACACACCACCTGAGCGATGCAGACATATACCCGTCAAACGGATTGTCTGTTTTACCAGCAGCACAAGATTTTTTTTTCAATTCATATATATTTTTTTTAATTTTATTAATGTCGAACATTCGAAGAATTTAAAGAAGTTTATGAAAGAAGTTTTCGAAAGAAGATGAAGTTGAAGAAGTTTAGAAGAAAAAATTCCAATTTTTATTAATTAGTCAAAAATTAAATTTAAACCTCCTGGACAGAAAAAAAGATGGGCACTTTGTCAAAACCATAGAGGTCAAAACAGCTCATAGTTCACTGAGGGGGAGGTGCCCGGAGGGCCAAATGTTTTGGACCATAACGCTAGCAGTCTGCGCGCTGTAACAGGTGCGGGTTCGATTCTTGCTTCGCCATTTGGTGTTGTAGTGAAAATAAAATTTCTTTTCGAAAAACGAATAAATAACGAATATTTAAATTAAATGATCATTAATAATCAATATATTTGAATCAAAAACTTGCTTTTTTTGCATGAAAAGCTTATGCCTCTATTTTCAATAACGAGGAAACAAGATTTATTCTTTATATCTATGTATCTTTCTATTATACTTTCATAAATTTTGGACATTGTATTTGTGTCTACCCTTTTTGTTTCTGCAGTTTTTCCTCCGTAAAAATTCTGTAAAACTTTGCACAACAGAAAATTTTACTCAATCTCAGAGGAAAAATCTGTGTTAACCCCGCGATTGAAAGTTAGCGAAAAAAGCTTCGTGGCGTTGGCTCATATGTGTTAATTGGTTATTGTCGACGCGACAGTCCAGTCTACACGACGTGAAATTACCATTCCAAATAATTTTTATAGCAAGAACGTGTAAATATTTGAAAACTTTTGAACCATTTACACACCCAGACAATTATAGCAAATCCATAAGACCATCAAAAGCTATACATTTTAATATTTTCTTAACAAAATTTATTTTTCACATTCGGAAGAATTTTATGTAGAATTTTTTTTCCTTCCTATTACTATTTCATTATATTTTATAAAATTCTTGTCTTAAAATTGAACTACATACGATAATCATTTTTTCAAAATTAGAACATTTAAAAACAAGTTAAGAAAAAATAAAATTATAAAGACTTCTACCTTCTTCTTAAAAGAGGAAGGAAATCTGAAAGGAAAACAGCTTTGTTCTTGGTTATTAAAAACAATATTGAATCTCTGACGTCTATTTTATTATTTTTATGTTCGAAAATGTTCTACTGTTATTTAAGGTTACAAATTTTATTTTAATCTAAACTTGCTTACGCTATTTTGAATATCATGACGGACAAAAGAATACTCTTTGGCTTCAGGAAAAAACTTGTTTTTTATTACAAGCGCAAATGAAAGCCAGTTTACATGAATTAATTTTATAATAGTATTAAGTAGAGCGGCTTTAGCAGTTAATTTTCCTTTCACGCAAATGCAAAGCAAAATTATGTTAAAAACCACTTAACAGTTTCCATATGTTTTGAATCAATAAAACAATTTTTAATTTTCTTCGAATTTTTTAAAATTTTAATTCTCAGGGTAAGGTCATGGCTTCGAAACATATTAAAATGCTGTATGTTAATACAGATAAACACTAAGAAATGTCTCTGTCAAGACTTTTGGTAACTGAAAAATGATTTTTCTTCGACCTCAAGTGGTTAACTGACTGTTGATTGTTAAAACTGGCTTTTTTTTAAATCATTCCTATGACATGCATAATACTTTATTAAAAAAACCGTGTGTGCTATCTTGTAATTATTATTTTTTTATTTACAGTTTTGTTCATCAATAAAAAGATTCAATTTCCAATGGATAATAGAAATTTTCCTGACACTTTTCTACACATCGCGAAACACTATATAAAAATTATGCAGGGAATGCGGTTATCGAGTACTTTGAGAAATCGACTAGTTTACTAATGAAACTAGGAGTGTGAAAAACCACGCGACTTTCAATCACCATTCAATTACAAATATTTGATACACTACAATTAGGTAGAGATTTGTAAAAGAAAGTTTTCGTTTTTGCAGAAATACCTTTAAAACCTAAAAAATTCTGTAGTAGCTGCCATATGCGCTTGCTAAATTTTCTCGAAAACTTTATTATGACGTCCGGCAAGTACTATAGGAACTTGAATATTAAATTTAAAGTCTGTAGCAATTTTAGTTAAAGCTGTAGAAAGATTTCAGACAGATTGAGATAGACAGACGGACCAATTATCAGATAAAATATTTCAGAATCAGCTATCTCCCAAATCGGGTAGAAAACCCAAAATCTCCCTTTCCGATTTTTGTCCCCAATGCAATACGTTTCATTACCTAATGTATTATACAGTAGGTAATTGATAGTAGAAATTAATTTTTCTTTTAGATTCATTTATTGTAATTTCAATAGATAAAAGTCATTAAAGCATTATTCCAATTTCTTAACAGTGAGAATTATTTTTAAAATTTTTTATATCTTTCAAATTCCACGATAAGCCATTGTAATTGAACTAGTTTATCCAGATATAATTATTTTATAAAATTCTACAGCTCTACAGTAATGTATGTTTTTCATAGAATGTCACATTTGAACAATGGAACAGCGTTAGGACTTTTTTCAAGTTCAATTGAAAAATTTACTAAGAACTATCCACTCTAACTAAATCTATTTTCTTTTTGAGGATGTTCTAATCTTAAGGATTATAAAGGAAGCCATTATTTCTTGAAAACGAAAATTGATAATACACATTTTAAGGCACAATAAAATAATTTCCCTTAATCGCACTTTGACGCATCTAATTTTCAGATTATAGAATATTAGTCAAGAACATTTTAAAAGGAAAGCAATAAAAAAAATATCTGTGAATGCACCCTGAACAAAAGGCAATTACATTTCACATTATCAGAATTTTTCGAATCAGGAATAAAATTGGAATTCTGTAAACTTAAACAATGGTGCAAAAACCAAAATAATGATTCAAAAACCAAAAACCAACCATCAGGATTTACACAGAATCAAAAGGTCATCCAGAGGATTGAATTAGAGACTTCTTCAAAAATACGCAAAAAATGTACACATTGACCTTTCAACAAAGGCTTTTTTTTTCAGATAGAAATCTCTTGAAGATTTTCTTATCGTCTAAAATCAGAATTAACAATACCGAACAAAGCGGAAAGTTGTTGGATTCGTTAGATGACAAATTTCTCAGAACTTTCGGTATTTTAAGTTGCATACAAACTTGTCAACAAAAATGACATTTGACTTGAGGAAAACTTTGCGGTTCTTTTACCTATGTAATTCAGAAGAAAAAAGAATGATGACGCATATTATAAAAATATGTTTGTTTATCTTTACTAAGTGAGATTAGATATTTGAGTTGTAAGGCATAAAAATATTAAGAGTTAAATTAACTTGGGTATGGTGGGGTAAGTGGGCTATTGGGGCAAGTGGGCCACCCCCCCCCCCCCCCCCCCCGGCACTTCCAGAATTATAGACGTAAAAACAAATCTATTACAATATTTTTACGTATTTACTCCAAAAGATGCAGGAAACATTATGGCATCATTTTCATTTAAGTATGTAACAAGGTACAATACTTTTTTGTGAAAATTTTTAAAATTGCATCTTCTCGTTATTCACGCCATCATACTATTTATTTCCAAACGGTTCATGATACAAAACAAAATGTTATATATTTTGAAAGTGTACAAAACATAATATCTTTTTGTAGTGTCATGTACTTGTGATGTTGATAAGGTTAAAAGAAAATTGGGGTGGCCCATTTGCCCCGCGTTTGGGGCAATGGCCCACTTACCCCAACTCTTTAATATACTTAAAAAAAAAGTCATATTCACTGATTCATGGGATTAGTCATATTCACTATTCATAGTCATATTCATTGACATGGTGCAGTTTAAAATCTTTAGCCCTAACATTTTATTTACACTACATGCAAAAATGACAAGATGAAAATTAACGTTTTTTTTCTCTCTTAGTAAGCTTGCATCTCAGAAAAAGTTGCTAAGGGGGAACTATTAAAGATACATCGTTACTTTTTTTTTCAAACACTCAAAAAATCATGTAGAATATTCCACTTGGCCCACCATATCTCTACCACTTATGTGTAAAAATATATAGGGGGGGGGGGGGGTGCCCACTTATCCCCCCCCCCCCCCTTGCGGCCAAAGAGAAAAAATATTTTTTTTTTAAATTTATTATTTGCCAATTTGTTTTAAGATTGCCATGGGTACAGTAATAACTACGAGAGAATGGACCACAAAAGAAAAGTTGTTAGACCGATTACATAAAGTAGTATGAGGTTTAAAGTCGAATTATGCCAAAAAGGGGGCCCACTTACCCCTTACCCTAATCAAACGTTTTTCCCTTTTAGTGACGATAATCAATTTAGGTGCTATCTAGTATTACAATATACAATAATCAAATATATGAATAAATAAACATAATATAACATCTATAAACAAAAATAATAACAAAGTAGCAATCGAAAATGATTATTTTTTGATTAAAAAAAAAAGATAAACTAGATATTTTAATTACCTTCGCCCATTTCCCACCAAGTAGTGTCCAAAAACACTTTACTGCTAAGAGTAATCAAATTTTCAAACTTTTTACGAAACATTTTGTTTTGGTTTATAACCCAATGTACTTATTGCTACTGACACATGAAATCTTGATCATGTTATGTGGTTTATATAGAACACATCTTTGCAAATCAAAAATATCACAACGTTGGTTTGGATCAACTGTAACTTCTATTTTGCCAAAACTAAATTTCATATTTTTATCGAAAAATTAAATATGGTCTTATAAATCCACTGACTTTGGCTGAAACAACCGTGTAATAATAAACAATAAAATTTCCCTTCGTAATGGCATCCAATATAATTTTTATTTTTAAAACAATTCTATTTAAAATCAGACGATTGTCACTTACAATGTTTTCGAATTCATAATTTGACTTGGAAGTCCGGAAAGACTCACCTTTGAAAAGAAACAAAATTCTTGGAAAGAAGTCTTTTCGGAAGGAAAAGCCGTCGATGTGACGTAATCTTGTTAAGGAAATCAGATATAGAATTCTCAAAAAGGAGTTATCATGGGTTTGTATATTTTTAAAGTTTTATTCATTCAGTTTTCATGATTAAGGCTGTTGCATATACCATGGTATTCGGAGTTTTGGTGTTCCTGACGTAATATTTTTTAAATGAAAAAGTTTAAAAGGTGAAATTTACAAAATGAATAATTCTTTTTTTCGTTTGTTTGTTTAATAGAAAGGAAGCATTGAATAATTTTTGGACTGAATAATAATATTTAGGATGAAAAATTAATATTTTTAAAAATAACTAGTGTACATTAAGAATATATATGAGGTCATTGTGGCAAACCAATATTGAACCAATTAATTAAAACAGAGATATTCCGTCTTAGAGGCATACTATAGTCTTTAAAATTGCCTTTTTTTTCCACAATACTCTTATTTATTGTCGTTCGATAAAATATGTACCAATCTATAACCAGTTTGCATACTTCATTATTATTTATTGTGTAACTATTATTATTGCATTAATTGCGTAACAAGTGTCATATTATATAAAATTAGCGCGTATTGCGTTATATATAATTTAAATATTTATGAAGGGCGTAGCTGGAGTCCTCGATTATTTATAGAAACACATTATTTCATATTCTTAATTGAATCCCAAAAATTTAACTCCTTTAATGACGTGATCGGTCTCCTAACTATACAGGTAACATGGCTGTAATTATTTTTGTGTAAAGTAATATTTCTTGTTGGTATTTCAGTTTACATTTATGAGTGTGTAATGGTGAAGGCCAACGAGTTTCCCAAACACTTTTTGTATTCTCTGTTCAAGGTTTTTCCCCCTTTCCTTAACTCTACACGTCTAAGCTGAAATGAAGAGAACACTTTTTTTTAAAGAAATCCCAAACTCAATTACATAGTCTAACTAATAGTTAACTATTCAAATACATACATGAAATTACTGTCGGCGGGAAGAGCATCAGTCATCACGAGTTCACATGATTGACAAAATGTAGGCGATTGTGAAATAGATTTTA
The DNA here is from genome assembly GCA_023701765.1 of Hylyphantes graminicola. Taxonomy (NCBI): domain Eukaryota; kingdom Metazoa; phylum Arthropoda; class Arachnida; order Araneae; family Linyphiidae; genus Hylyphantes; species Hylyphantes graminicola. The sequence continues at coordinate 56,130,380 of CM043117.1, read as the reverse complement.
CTTCATCAACATATAGTTTTAATATAAATTACAGAATCTTAATGATAAAAGTCATTGAACATTAATAAGATTTCTTTGATTTTAATTTATTGGATATAAAACTTTGTAATGTTTCCAATTTTTTAAGAAAATTACCATTCCGAATAGTTTGAAAATTGACAGACAGACAGCAATTATATAATTACTATTTGTGTTTCAAATTAATTGAAAAGTTGCAAATAATATTCTTGAAATATTAAACGTACTCTATGTATCAGTAGTTATCTATGTGATAGTTAATTTAGAGCATGTGTTTGCATTTGTTAGTTGCTTAAAGGAAAAGGGTTTTGTCCACATAGCTTGTTAAAGAGTTTATAGTTGAAAATTTTATGTTTAGTAAGGAAAATAAAACAAGTATTGTTAACTCTATTGTAATCAACAAAAATATCTTAACTAAAAAAATATATTCAATCCATCCCAATCATTAAGTTTCTAATAAATACATGTTAAATTATATTTTCTGCCATTTGACACATATTTATTAGAAACTGAATGCTTGGGATCGATTGAATAATTTTTTTAAATTAAGATATGTTTGTTGATTACAAGAGAGTTAACGATACGTGTTTTATATTCCTTAATAAACATAAAATTTTCATCAATCAACTCTTCAACAAGCTATATGGACAAAAAAAAATTTCTTTAACCCTTTCAGTCCCAACAAATTTACTACACTACAAAAACATCTGATATTCACAAAATAAGCTTATTTTAGGTCAAAAATAAGAGTTCCATAAGGAAAAAAAGTCATTTTAATTTTTTATATGGTTTTTGAAATAATGCCAAAAATTTTTAACTGTGGAAAACAACAAAATAAAAAAATATGTATTATCTAAAAACACTTCGAGTTATATATTTTAAGGTATCTGACCATATTATTCAAAAAAGTAGTAATATAGTAATTTTTTAAACCGAAATAGTTTAAATTGTGTTTTAAATATGTGGAACTGAAGTGAACTTTTAAAAAATCAGGTGAAACGCTGGTTAGCTATTTTCTAAATAAAAAAATAGTAGTTCTGACTTCTATTGAGATTAAACTAAAATATTGTCGAATAGAACAAAGTGTGAAGAATCGAATGATATGTGTTTGGATCTCATAACGGACATAAACATTTGGGGGGGGGGGGGATATTTAAAGAGGTGATTCCAAATGGCATCACTGGGACTGAAAGGGTTAAAAAACCAACGAACGCAAACACATGCGCTAAGTTAGCTATCATCTAGGTAACTACTGATACATAGAGTACGTTTAATATTTCAGCTTTTCCATTAATTTGAAACGTAAACAGTAATAATTAATCTCTGTCTGTCTGTCTGTCAATAACGCTGTCTGTCTGGCAGACAATGTAATTGCAATCCGTTTAAGCGCTTACGTGGTTTTGTAACGATCCGAACAACATCATCAAATCCCTTTTCGCAAATGAACCAGTCGTAATTATCGTGAAGAAACGAATAATGCTCCAGGAGGGAAACAAAGGATTTTCGCCTTGAAAATAAAAAATCATCGCAGGCAGTAGTCCGGTGTTGAAATGAATCTAGCCTTGCATCGAGCGTTACCCGTGTCAAGGCCCTCGAAGGTGCTAATCCAAAAATCCACCATGTGTGAAGATCCTCCATTAATACTGTGTTTAGAAAGGTATTGGGAGTGGAACGAGAACTGAAATCCGCAAGACGGCATTTTTACATGTAAAAGTACCGGTACTTTGGTATGGTGTGGTACATATATATTCCAGCTTGTGTGTATATATTTACTACCACTTTTACCGTAGCATCGAACGTTTTTTTTTTTTTTTTACTATTGCCATTGGGTTTTGAATTAGACAAAACCTTATAGTTGAACTGTAACATATAGTTAAACCATAAAGTTTTACACGGGATGGCGCCTTAATTATTTATTAACTATAGGTTGCACGGAGTGGTGTGTCTGCTGGATTCAATCTACTTGACTTCAGTTTCCACTCTTAATACTATTCTTTAAGTGCACTCTCTATGCGTCGCGGCCATAGTTGTTTATTGATTAAGATGTATCATTTTAAATTGATCAAAATGATGTTAGCTGTAAAATTTATTAAATTGTCAGTATGTTTTTGTTGCTGAAACTTGAAAAAGTCAAGGAAAGTATGCATGATACATATGCAGAAAGCTATGTAAATTTTAATGCCTATTTCCAGAAACAAATGTGTAATCCAAATAAATTAACATTGCCACTTTCACCATGCGGCAAAAATTACCAAAACCGTTGTATTCAGGGGTTGGCTCGTCACCTGACTATGGTTCTAAAATACGACGCCCGTCGCCAATAGCTCTCGTGTAGCTCTAGTGCGACGATATTTCAAACCAAACCAAACCGTTGAATGTGTAAAAGGTCTTTGAGTAAAAAGTAATTATTTAAAAAAAAAACCTCATCTATTTTTGTTTTTATGTTTTCAAAGTTCACAATGCATGGTCCATTCTTTAATCAGTATTTGATAAAGATGACTCGCGGAAAAAACAAAAATAAACCAACAGAGCATGGAAAAACAAAATAAACGGAGGCTAATTATTCTGTTTATTAAAACGGATTTATTATTGTGTTAGACATGGACAAGGCCAATTAATAGATAATGAGCCATTTTGTATGTTTTTGGATGTTTTATTTTCTAGATAATATTATTCGCGAAAAAATACGGCAATTTCATCTTCGTGAGAAAGATTCAGTTGTTATTACTGCAATTTACATCAAATGAAAGCAACTATTAGTATGGTATGGTGTGGTATGATACATATATATTCCAGCTTGTGGGCTTGTTCATTGCAACTATTAGTACTTGCTGTAATGTAATGAAAAGGTAATCGATTCCAGCTGCCTATTTCGAGCCGCCTTTAGGAGCTTTAACACAGCCAATAACGCCTCGTAATTTAGAACTCTGGTAAAGTGACGAAAAACTTGCTGTTAAAGTAGGATTGAACGGAGCTCTAAGGAGAACGTTTCAAATTCCAAAGCCAAAAAGAACATTGTCCTTTTAATCCCATAGAATTATGATTAAATTAATTAATCTCAGGTGGTATAATATTTATAATTTCAAAAATACATGATATACAACTCCAACGGAAAGTTTATGAATCATAAAAGGTATTTAACACATTTACTTGACAACGTGCGATATTATACGGTTCATTTTTTAAGAAGGAAGTAGAAAAATAATTAAAGTGTCTTTGAGATGATACCGATTTAAAACATCAAGATAAATCGCACTATTATTTTAAATCAATTAAAAAAATAGGTTTCAGTCTTGTGTGCTACACATTAGGACGCCATATATTACCTCATTTAAAAATAAATTACGATATTTTCGTTATAATTTGCTTTCACTCTATGCCTGTAGTCATAATTATCGCTCAGAAACATGATTATCTGTAATTTATAATCAGTCTGTGTCAAGTTTAAGCTTTTTGTGTCTGTAGGAATACTTTTGTCACAACCATCTATTTGGCTTTGAGAATAAATAACTCCATTGTAGGATAAACAAACACCTGCTGTAAGAAGTGTCTTAGATACTTCCTTGGGCAGTGCTTTAGGTATTTCCTTTGGCTTCATCTAGTTTTTAAAATGTTGCGTTCAAGAAGCTTAGAGGTAGGAGTGGATATTTGGCGAGATTTCGAGTGAAGATGCTTTAAATTTGTCATATTATAAAAGGTATAGGCCAATATAAACCAATGGCTTTTCAATTATATAGGGGTTATTTTATTGTTTAACCCTGTAATGCATGATTTTTTTCATCCCGAAAAAAATTATTTGCATCTTTAAAACTCATACATTACGGGAAAAATACTGAAAAAAATTAAACTGCATTGGAATTCAAATATAATTTCAATTTTTTTAAATTGTTGCTATATGGCAAAAGCCAACTACAAAATCCCAATTTTGATCAGAATGACTAGAAAACTACTAAATATATTTTAAAATAACTCTCTTGAACTATAAATATTTTTTTCAAAACAATTTATTTGTATTTGCTACAAATATTATTATACTTTGAATACTGCCAAAGACGTACTTTCACAACAGTTAATAATTTCACTCTTTAATTTTGAATACACTTTTACTACTGTCATCTATGAGGGTTATTAGTAACTAAAACTTCAAAATTGAATGAAAAAGATGAAAAAAAATACAGATTTGTCCAGAGGGAGATCTACTTTAATGGAATAAAGTGGATTATGTTATGTTACTTGTTGCCATATGGCAACAGTGTGCATTAGAGGGTTATGAATGGTTTAATAATACTCTAAGCGTTTCTGTTTGTGTATCTATATGCTGGAATGTAATGTCTAAAATAATTATTGTCTAAACTCGATATGTTTTGAGCTCGGAATTTTCGGTAGTTTATGCACCAGTGCAATAACTATAAATTTCAAAAATTTAAAAATAGTGAAGTTTGTAATTATACTCTAAATATTTTTTTAAGAAATGGTTTAAAGGTCACTTCCCAAAAATCAACTTAATTCTAACTTTCCAAACAAATTATGTGACTGGATAAAAAAAAATGTATGGAGAGAAGACAGCCATACAGCTTTGCCCGTATACAGATCGTTCGAACAGGGTTGTTTTGCAGGTAAGTTTCGGGTTCGACAAATAAATAATCCAGTAAATCCAGGTCTTACCCTGCCAATTTTTAAGGGGTCCCAAAATATTACACAGGCTTGTTCAAATTCTTAAATATTTTCAAATTCTTTAACACTTATTAAATGAAAATTATATTTTTTTTCCAGCTTATAATATTTTTGACGTGTTCTAATTGAGCAATTCTATTATACTTTGATACTCAAGAACTATTCATTCAACACTATTAATAAAATGTAACGAAAATACAGAAAATTTAGTTATAATTTAGATGGTCGCAGGATGTGAGGTCGGATTACCTTATACTAAAGCTTGGCCAGGCTTTGGTGTAAGTCGCAAATTGTATTAATTTCATTGTTGGTCATCATCAGAAGCTTGTCGTAAAAATGTAAATGCTTGTATGAACTTGAAACGATTCCCGAATTACAAAAATCCAAACGAATTAAATAAAAAAAATCTCATCAACTACGATAAAAATCCTTCGACAACGAAAAATCGCTAGTTATAGCAAATTAATGGCTTCATACTGCATCTCCAGTTATCAAATAGGCATTGACTTAACGACATATCCACCATCCTCTTACCTTCATTTTTGCCTTGCCTTTTTCCCTAATGTTGGGCCACAAAAGTAAAAAAAAATGGGTCTAGTTTTTGGGGTCATTGACTGAACCACGCTTCATATTTCACTTTCTCTTTCACGACAAGTTGTGAACTTTGCACCGGTAAAACGGATCTGTCTTACTTGAGAAGAATTACTGCAGAAGAATGATCTTTCACAGGTAGACAAAGACCCGACTTCACGTATTTAATATTCATTACTCTAGATAGGATAAATTCATGTAAGTGTGATAAGGAAATGATGATATGATAAAAGAGATTCACTGCTCACATATTAAAGCAAAATAATGTGAGCATATGGTTTATTGCGTAATTTTATTTTCATAATCAAGTATTTTAAATAATTTTTCAGCATAAGTCGTTTTATCAAAATAAATACTATAAATAAATTGGTGTAGTTGATCTAGGAATTGGCTTGTTTTAGGTAAAGATTTTTAAAGATGTCATTCCTGTAATTTCTTCGATTTTTGCTCCATTTTGTGCCTGCCCCCACCAAAGAGTTCAATAATAAGGTAGATTAACGAATAGTACTGAGCTGCCATCGGCTGCCATGGTTCACTAGGAAGCCCGAATAGAGTGTCAAAAGTACTAGTTAATTTATAAATTTGATACTGAGAAAGGAAGTACACCCAGGGCAAAGGCGAGAATAGAGCCCGCACCCGTTACAGCGCGCATACTGCTAACGTTAAGGTCTGCGATTCAAACCACGCCCCATCGGGCCCCACATGCTACCCTATATTGTTTCCATGTTAGTCCATGGTGCTGTTGCAAGATTCAGTCTTTACCCTACTGTAGAACCCATTGGCTCCAACTTGACATTGATTCCTCAATCGAGGCTTGAGAAATAATTTATTTTGATCCAGCAATTATGTTGCCACTCGTGTCTTGAAACATGCACGGTATAAATCATAGGACGGAAAAGAACTTTTGCAAATACATAGTTTAATTGTATTTTATATCCCTCTTCCTATCTCTTTGTACTCCCAATAAAAATTACTATAACTAATATTAGTTATTTCTAAGTTTTAATTTGCTTTCATTCATGTCCAACTTCATATGTTTATAAATCATAGGAACAATAATCGAAATTAATCCTTAAAAAATGAGTTCATGCTTACTATATAAAAAGTGAAGATTACGCATACCCCGGATACTACCGTAATGCGTCATTATCAAATGATGTCATTGGACGTCTTTCATATTTTAATAAGTATTCAAATACTTGAGAAATATTGTATTGAATAATTGAGGCTTGAGAAATAATTTATTTTGATCCAGCAATTATGTTGCCACTCGTGTCTTGAAACATGCACGGTATAAATCATAGGACGGAAAAGAACTTTTGCAAATACATAGTTTGATTGTATTTTATATCCCTCTTCCTATCTCTTTGTACTCCCAATAAAAACTACTATAACTAATATTAGTTATTTCTAAGTTTTAATTTGCTTTCATTCATGTCCAACTTCATATGTTTATAAATCATAGGAACAATAATCGAAACTAATGTCACCCTAGTAAAATTAGTTAAGAAATATCCTTAAAAAATTAGTTCGTGCTTACTATATAAAAAGTGAAGATTACGCATACCCCGGATACTACCGTAATGCGTCATTATCAAATGATGTCATTGGACGTCTTTCATATTTTAATAAGTATTCAAATTAATATTTAATTACAGCTCTTACCACTTCATATTTAAGTTCGTTGATAAAAACGTGAAAGGTTATCAATCATTTTAAGAGGTAAAATGGTCGAGAGACCATGTTAAATAAATTGGACAAGCTTCTTTTACCCGCGAATCGTGAAATAAGCTATCATAATATGTGTGGTCCAATAGGTTCTCATCATTTGATGCTCGGTTGGAGGCAGACAGCTTTGATATTAACTTTGGTGGTAATGGTATTTGGTATTGGAAGCTGTGTGTGCTTTTATTGTATTTTGGTTTTAGGTATAATCTTCGAGGAATATGCTTTTGTTAAAAAAAAAAATACCCCGTAAGCGGAAATGGGGCATGAAGTAAATAAGGTTTTGGCCTTTAAGAAGTAGAAAAGAACAAGACTAGTTCAATAGCTGGCTTTTTTCGTTAAAAAAGTAATACAGAGTAATACAACAGGCTAAACAGACACACATAAATAAATAAGTTTATCGTATCGTAAACATATGCAGGCCGTTTCCTTCTACTTGATAATTTGTTTATACAAACAATAGTGATAAAATCGTAAGTACCATTTAGAGAATTGCATTCAATTTTCACAATGCGTCTTTTTTATAGTGATATGATGCTACTGTGTAACGGCTCAGTGGCTGAGAGGTTAAACGTGTCCGCCTCGTAAGCCCAAGATCGCGGGTTCGAGCCGCAGCTGAGTCATCGGATTTTCTGGCTGGGAAAATCTTGGGCAATCATGTCATATGATTATCTGGCATGTAAAAGATCCCTGGATGGACCATTTGGATTGGGTTCTCTTGACAAAATTTAAAACTCTGTATACTTTGGCATCCCCAGAAAGCTCAGATTCATTGTAATATGTGCGTCAAAATTTTTAGCGAGAGTCGCCTAGATGGTGCCACAAAAGAATGGCTCTCAGTTCTGGAGAATATGCCGAGTCTGCAAATTCTTGACCGCCAATGGTGCAGCCCCATTAAAGAAAAAAATGCTACTGTGTGCAGTGTAGGTAAAACTACCAGTACCAGTCAAAATTTTAAAAACTTTGAGACCCAGGGCCCTTAAGTCCTAAGTATTTAGTCAAACGACAATAAAACCAATAAGCCACAAAAAAAAAAAAACGTACGAAACCAACTTTCACTTAAACTTTCTAACTTGCGTTGAGTATCGGCAAGGGGATTAACTCCGTTAATAATGTGGAAACGAAAAGGAGATTTAAGGAGGTTTTTAAGAAATAAGCAAGCCTCCTTGAAACGAAGTGTCCCACACAACAAATTAGGCATCGATATCGGTGAAAATTGCTCCAAAAGGGTTAAGAGACAGATTTGGCAACAATGGTGAAATGGCGCGTATAATCAGTGCAATAAAACATGACGGAGGAAAAAGATTTTTTCGGAAGTGGAAACCGAGTTGCCTCTTATTTATCGATTTAAGCCCATTTTGTGGTGTAAATTTGTCATATTAAGATTAGGGAAAGTAACGAGGTGTGAACAGTGGTTGTTGTTGTTTTATTGTTTTTTAAAACGAAATCTCTATTTGTTTGGACAAAAAATTTAAATTGAGAATAATCGATGGTAGTTTGTCACAAGCAAACACACTTGCTCATTTTTACAGAAATAATATTTATAAACATCCTTTTTGTTCAAAAGTCTTAGGAAAAATAAGAATAGTAGATCAATAATTATAGTTTATATAAAGATAGTTGTCGTAGTACTTCTCTAAAAAAAATTAATGTTATGAAACAAAATTTAGATATCTAATAAATTAAATGTTTTTATTAAAATTCTAATTGGGATTTTATGAATGTTGCACAAAAGCAATTTCTATACTTTGACATAATATCAAACATTTATTTCGTTCTTGTTATTAAGAGAAAATTGGTATCACATCGCTTTTTTTAACGTAAATTCTTACCAAACGCTCATCATTAATTTTTTTAAACGATTGCTAAATTTATCGATTATACGATATTTTTTCATGTCCAATATTATTGTGATTTTTACGCAAGGACATACAACTTCTAGTAGGGAATGAATTTTATCTGTTATACAACTTCTAGTAGGGAATGAATTTTATCTGTTATCATGCAAATATGAACGTGAAAATTATACCCTGAAAACTGCGTCATACAAAAAACAGAAATAACCAGTTGGAAAATTTAAATTAAGAGGAACCAGATTATGTTTTATTGAATATCATGTCATATAGGCATTTAAAATGATTTAGAATCTGCAAGACTTCAATAAAAGAATTCCTTCTGGCAACTTTCAATGTTATTTAAGATTTTTTTATGAGAAAAAATGTTTCCTTTAAGTTAAAAAAATGGTGTTTACGAAATAATTTCGTAAATAATCTAAACATATATTCAAGTCTTGTAGTATATGAAGGTATGTAAAGATATTTTTGATTAATAAAGTTATTCAAGAATTTTTCAATATATTTTGTATTTTTTCATATATCTTTCAACATTAGCTGAAAATAAACATTTAATTTTAATAATAGATGATAAAATAATTGTAGCACAATATTTCTAACTTTTGGGCAATAAACTTTGCTGAATTAACCCACCTAATTCCATCAACAACTTCATTTCCGAATAAAAACTGAAACTGAAAATTTTTTAAATTCAATTTTAGATAACTTAATTAGTTTTACATTAGTTGCTCCGGATTATGTCCCTCAGTTGTTTTAGATTTGGTTTATTTAGATGTTAAGCAAAAAGTAAAGTTTCGCATGGATTTTTTTTTTTTGCCAATGGTCGTAAATTGGTTTTTTAAAAAAAATTAATATTTTTTTTTGCAAGGAAAGAAATTTTATTCTATTAATACTAAAGGGAGACTGAAAATACAATCTTCGTTTCATTGAATATAACTGGGAAAACCTTTTTTTGTTATGTTTCAACACGTAAAAATAAATTCTCTAGTAAATTTTATTTTTTTAGTTCAATTACCAAAATTTGAAAAAAAAAATATTAAGACCCATTAACTGATGAATACAATATCGAATCGGAAATTTGCCGCACTTAGATGAAATGCTAATTGAAACGCAGAGTTTCAGACTATTATCTTGCCCTATTAAATATATTTTGAAATTATAAATAAAGTATTTTAATCAACCTCGTTTATTTACAAAAAGAAAATACAAGCAAGGGAACAACTGAAAAAGCACTTTAAATTATGAAAAACATGCAAAGCCTTATGCATCTTAATGAAACGTTTAAAGGAAGTGTTTTAAGGTCAATTTCATTAATAAAACGCAAAAACGCTGCACCACACCTAAGATCCTATGGAATTTCATTATTCATAATAAATCAATCGTTTTCAAAAACATTTTTACTCAAAATAACTGAATATTATATAAAAAAAAAGAAAGAATTCTCGAACAATGCAAATTTCGAGCATAAAATTACTGTCCAAAATAAATGTGCATTATTTCATCATAGATAAAATATATGCTAAATATGCACCGCCTTTATGTATCCTAATGAAACGTTGTTGTTAAAGGAAGTGTTTTAAGGTCACTTTTATCAATAAAACGCAAAAACGCAGCACCACACCTAAGCTCACATCGATTTATAATTAATGGTTTTTAAAGACATTTTTATTCGAAATAAATGAACCTTATTAATAGAAATAATCCCCTAACAATGCAAATTTCTAAAATTACCAACCAAAATAAATTCTCGTCATTTCATTATAGAGGCAGGGTATCAATGCTGTATCAGTGTATATTAGCTATCCACGGCCACCAACAAGCCGATATTCTACGAAAAGAAACCGGAAAAAGAAGCCCGGCTGAAAAAGCCGAAGGTTATTGAATCTCCCCAGAAAAAAAGGGGGAAATAATTTCTTTTACCTCTTTATTTACAGTTAACTGAAGACAAAACACGATAATAGCGATATCAAAAAGAACAAAATGAATACATTAAACCCGAGGATGTTTGTAGAAGTATGGAGTAACCCATAAGGTGAGATACGCCATTTTGCTTCGAAGAAACTCACATCTTTTACTCTTTTTTGAGTGAGAATTTATTAAACAAAGTGGCGTAATCCCTTCTGTAAGCCTAATTCTTTCTTTTTCGAAGAACGTCCATTGTCAATGATCATTTAGCGTGGATCTTTAGCTTGAAAAAACTAAGGACGTTCGCTTCTAAGAACGGAAATTCTAAACTTTGCCTCCACGATGCGCTTGGAATTTTATCTATTATTTTTTTGTAATTTTATTCGTAATAGGTGTCCATTGTTCTTCGAACTCTGGACAAAAGGATCAAGATCAGTTTTTGTGATGCGACATTGAACACATGTAAACGCGACTTTGGATGCTTGATGATGTCGGATTTTTTGACTGATGTGTCGGAAGAAGGAGTTATTGACCATGGGCTTAATCGGTTTATTGTTTTGTAGAACCAAAGGAAAGTACTTCTATTCATTAACTGATTTAAATTTAGATGAAAAGCGGAAAAATTGAATTGGTTTAGTGCTTCTAAACAACTTTTATGATTGATGGTAGCATTTACAGATTCTGTTGGTAATGAGGATGTATTTGCTAAAGCGTAAAAAACAATTTTATTGTAGTTTTATTTCCAAGGAACACTTCGTAGGATTGTTTTAGTTAAAATGAAAATACATGCCAGTAATGCTATGAAGGCTTAAATACAAAATTACCGTTTTTTCCACTTCAAATTTACAGAAACAAGATATACTTATGGACGCGAATTGCAAAATAAATAAGAGTTGTATATTTTTAGTATTTAGTGCTCAAAATATTCACAGTTTTTTTTAGTAAAAATTTTAATTTTTCCTTTAACTAATTTGTTTAGATATAACCTTAACTTAATTACTGTAATTATTATATAGTGCAATTTGAAATATCAAAAAATGAAATTAAAAAAAAAAACAATAAACGATTTTTAAATAAGAAAAACCCACTAAATGTAATTTCTAATGCATCACAAGAGGTTTTTTATTTTACGTTTAAAAAAATTAAATTACTATTTAACGCTAATTATGAAATTATTTGTAAGTTTCCTAAATGAACCCAAATGTTTATTTGATTCATTTTAATAAAGAGAAGGAGTTTTATAGCCATGAGTGGTATAAACTATATCGACCAGTGTAACACATTAATAAAAGTGTATGTCAAATTCAACAACTCCTATATCTATTTACGATCTATATCAAGTTCAAAACGTCTGTCATATCTAATAACAAACACCTTACAACATCTCACAAAGACAATAGCTCCTATATCGCAAGCCACAATTCCTAACCCCAACTTAAGCTTAACTCTTATTTATAATCTAAATATAACCATTGCAATATCCGATCCCAATCGATCAATTTTAAACAATATTGTATATCGACATAAACACAACATATTGCGTATTTTACGAACCTTGAAACGCTTTTGAGGGTGAATTTTGTGCCCAGTACCTATCGTATACCTTTCGATACGAAAATACCTTTATTAATTCACCTTGACTCCGTTTTCTATCCTATTCCACTTCCCGTTGATATGTCCTTATCCTCTATTTCCAGGTTTTCCGCATAGCTGCTTCGATTCCGTGGCTCATTATTTAAGAAATTGATGTTTTTTTCGTCTGGCTATTCTCAATTACATGGTTTAATTGCTTTTGGTGTTGAGGTTTGGCAAAGGAAATGCTGGATAAATGTTTTTTGTTTTGTTTTTTTAATAAAAAGGGTGTTGGCCTCAATTGGTTAAAAACATTCTTCCTACTGTGAAATTGGATGAGGATCAGAAGTGAATTTCCATACATTTACGGCACCGTTAAAAGTGTTGTCAAAATCGACTTATTAAGCTTGTAATCATAAAGGTGAACCATTCGGTTGTTTAAAACATCATTGCTTGATTATGAAAAAAATCTATCTAGGTTTGAATTTTCGTCTTACTAGAGCTACACGAGGGCTATGGGTGACGAGCGTCATATTTTAGAACCACAGTCAAGTGACGAGCCGACACCTGAATCGGCACCCAACGCAACAGTTAAGGGCGACATCGTACGCAGCGTTAGGACTTTGAAGAATATTTAACGAACATATTCTTAAAATATTCCTAAATAATTCCTGAATATTCTTAAAATATTCCTAAATGATTCCTGAATACTCTTAAAAAAATCTTTTGAGTTCCAAAACTTTTTTTTTAATAATGCAATGCGTAGAAAATATTGCAGCAACGAAAATTGTGAGATATAAAACTACTTTCTGACTTAAAAAATTATAATTTAATTTTTTGAAGAGCTGTACTTGGTTAAAGTACACAGAAAAGTATTTTTTTTTAATTTAAGCCACGAAAATTTTTGTTTTAACAAGCCAAGTAAATAGTTCATGCTGTTTTAGTTAATTAAATCCACAAATTCACCAGTATTTGCCCGTTTTTTGGCCATTAGCATCTTTAGTTTTATAGGTGTAAAACATGTTTAAAAAACGACTGCTTTAAGTGTTAGGAAATTGTGAAGTAGAAATTTTTAGTCCAGACTGTTGTATAATATTATCTGAATAATGACAAAATTAGTAGCAAAATAGCAAGAACAGAATTTTTTTCGAAAATCGGACACAATGTGCATGTTCAGTTGAATTTTTTTTTCAATTCATCTATAAAAAAATTACAACGTGATAGAATTTTTTTACTAGTTCACCGAACTCAGCGTCGAAATTACATAGGAATTATTCATCAGAGTTCAGTTTACAGAACCATCGCTGTCTAGCAATAATTCACACAATATAAATATTTATCTCAAGGTCTTTAACAAAACTATAACTAGGCCATAGAGCATTGAGAATCTACCCCAGTAATTTTTTCTTAAGCCCTGACAAAAACCAACAACTAGGGCAATTAACCCAAATCTTTCACCCTCTGTGCCACACCCATTGGTCCCTAAAACATGACATGCTAACAGAAAAATCGCGTGTTATTCAAAATTACGAGAAAAGACCACAAAATTTTACCCTGACCCCTCGTCTTTAACCCAGATTTACCCAAGGTAAGGAACAGATGTGAGTAACAGATAGCTTCCCACAGTAAATGTGTTGAATATGTGAGATTTTCACTTAATAGTTATCTTCTGGTGAAATAAAAAAACTACATTATAATACTATAAAAAAAATTTCAAGCAAGCTTTTCGGTAATGCTGTACTTTGTCGGTTTGATGTAATTTTTTTTAATTTTAAATTATAATAATATTACATTGTAGCTCTTTGTTGTTTTAAATGTGAAACAAAGACTTCATCGGAATAAAAACTTATAAAAAAGTAAATGTTGGAAAATGTAAGTCTTCTCGAAATTGGTGATTAACACCTGGAGAGTTTCTTATAACGTATCCTTTACACAACCATTTAAAAGTTAACAAACTTTGCTTCTGTTTTGAATCCTGAACGAAAAAGCATGGATTGCTATTCAAACATGCAAATAAAGCAAAGAGAGATCAAGAACATGAAACTACACTTTTAAATCAAAAGAGTGAATTCCACTCCAGTTGGAGAAGTGCATTTTCGACACTGGAAAGGATTGAATATACCTTAGGCTGAGTTAAAATCACTCGTTTGGAGTGATCCTGTCGGAGGCTTACCACACAAAAAATCCACTCCTTCCGGGTAAGTGCATTTTTCACTCTGGAGGCGTGAAATTAACTCAGACTGAGTTCAAATCCACTCTTTTGTTTTAAGAGTGTAGCATTCAATATAATCAATGTGACTAGAAAAACAGGTTAAAAGTCAATACGTTAAAAACTGGCAAAACATTAACAAAGATAAACATTTATTTATAAAAAAAATCAAATATATCTAACGTTAAAAAAACGGGTGGAAGTCTAAAGAATATGCTTTACAAATATACTAACGAACGAGTAAAATGGGTGTAGTGTTATTTCTTTAGAACGTTCTTATACGTTAAAAATTAGCAAAACATTAACAAAGATAAGCATTTATTAATTAAAAAAATCAAATATGTCTAACATTTAAAAAAGTCGTGGGAGTGTAAAGAACATGCTATACACATATACTAACGAACGAGTAAAATGGGTGGAGTGTTATTTCTTTAGTTAATCCCACTTCCTAAAAAAAGAACAGAGTTTCTTCTACTTATAGAAATCGATGGACTACTTCGGTGTAATTCCACCCATTTTCCAAGAAATTCGGAAGTTGTTTGTCCCTGGAGAAGAAGTTATACAACAACGGGTTTTTTTTTACTGATTACCGAACCCGAACACGGGGCAACGCTTTGGCTTGATCCTTGACAAGGTCTACATTTGCATTCGAATCCGAGCTTGTTTTGTTTATACCCGACCAAAGCCCTTTTTCCTTGTGCTTTGTGGAATGGGTAGTAAACTATGTATATGAAAGACGCCAATCAAAATAATGTTATGTTTTAGAAGATTGTATCATAGGCTATCATGTAACCTTCACATAAGTGGAATTTTCATAATGCACGTGAATAAGCGAATGAGGTCATTAACACATGTTTTTTTATTATATTACGGAACTGGCTATTGTATAGGTTTTGATATTACGATAAAATATTTATTTATATTGTGTAATTTTATTTTTAACATTCTAATTATAAGTTCTATGAGCTTGTAGAGATTATTAATAATAATTGTATTATATAACTGTATATTATTTTTATAGGTTGTACCTATAGAAAATATTATATTTTTATAAAATTAAATACTAGAAAAAGTATAATGTCTAAATCTAATGAAATTATTTTGCCGTTGTTTAGGGTATTTTTAAAGCCCCGTCTATGCTGTTCATTTTTGATTACCCATCTTCCGAAAAGATTTAAACTTACTCGTAAAAATTCAGCATAGGGGTGCAAAAATTATCAAGAGTTTAACAGGTGTAGATTTTGAGAACATATTAAGATCTTTGAACATGTGTTCCTTTGAAAATAACAGAACAAGGGGGAAATACGGTAGAGTCCTGCTTATCCAAAATGTACGAGACCAACATTGAGCAGCAAAAATAAAAAATGACCGCACATTTTGAGAAATAAATACAACTTTGTATGAGTACGTATAAATTATTTGTGTATTTATTTATGCGTATACATATCATATTTTAACCGAAAGGCTCGTGAATTTTTTTTGATAAACCAAATTTCGGATAACCGGGATTCGGATAAACGGGACTTTACTGTATTACCCTTTCCTTCTCGCTTCCGCGAAAATGACAGAATGAGATTTCGTCATTTACTTCTCGCTCTTGTGAAATTCCCGGGCAATAGTAAAGCGGCAATAAGATGAACTCTAACTTTTCATTTTTATTTTAAATTAGAACTAAGCAAGTAGGTTTGTGACAGAATCTGTCACATAACCCGCTTACAAACGTTGTGTTTTACAGGTAAAAATGCGCCAAACACAGCATTAAATCTATATTAAATATTTACATGATAAATCTAGCCAGTTTAATTTATTTTATTTCGAAAATTCAATAATCATTATTTATCGTTTGTAAAAATTAAATTATATTTCAAAGAATAAATGTATAATATTCCCTCACTTTTAAATAGAATAAAAACATTTCATATAAACATACAAAGAATCTCGTAGAGAAATAAATTTGATGTCATTTCAAACTGATCGATGTCGCAATAACAGATTTATTTCAATCTATTAAATTAAGTTTCTTATTAAATTATGTTTTTCGAGCGATTGTTGCACATGGCAATGGCGATTTAATTCTAATAAATATGGCTTCCTATACTTTTTAAACGAGCATTAAATTTTGCAGTTTTTTAAATAATTAAAGTACTTCGAATTCGAATTCTTTTTGAAATTCGCAATGTATTCGAATTTCTATGCGCTGAACTTTTTGACGTATCACACTTTCTCGTAGCTTTTGTAGTTTGTGCTATGAAAGTGGGTGACGGATAGACGGACAGACAGACAAACGGACTGAACTATTATAATACCTTCCACTTTTTACGTAAATGCAGTGAGGAAGCTAAAATGAATTTGTACATTGTGCATATACGTATAGTTTTATACAATTTCCAAATTCGCCAAGCAGGAAGATATAGATTGCTAACAGTATTCTCAAATTCAGCTACAATTTGATTTTCTGTTATTATTGCACAATTTCTATCAGTTTATTACTGACTCATCAGACTCCTTATAGCAAAAAAATACAGGCCTTACCCGATCCGTTTTAACTTCCGCATCACAATAAACAAGGACAAATGACCAGAACTAATTTATATGCGCATTTATTCCTTAATAAGCCATGCAATGATGTGTAAAATCAAGGTTTCCGAAGAACGCCTTCGCACATCAATTAATTTTTCTTTATTGGTAGACCTTACACGAAAAAGATGTAACCCTTTTTAATTGCGCGATCGATAAATCTTTGATAAATTAAAAAGCGATAATGAATTTATTAATGGCATATTAATTGATGCATAATTAATTATTTGAAAAAACATTTGTTTTGACTGCAAATACAAGCACTTAAAAAAAGGCTGACCTTTCATTCGAAATATTTAAACATTTCTCTTATTTGAGAGTATTATAAGGACTAAGCTACCTCTGCTATGAGCATTTTGTTCGTACCAACATTTCCCTTAATATATGCTTATTTTAAGTAGGTTATTTTTTAGATAATAACTTTTTGAATTGGCTTAATTTGTGTTATGTTTTTCGGTGTTGAGTCAAATAGAATAATTTAGTCTCCAGTTTATTTTTTGACGGATAAATTTCGTAACTAAGTGTAATTGCATTAGTGAAACGCTCTCTCTATAACTAATTGATTTTTTTTATTTTTAAAAAAATAACAACTTGTTAAACAAACACAAAAATGAAATGAACTCTCCGTACAGAAACTTCGTGTTAAGGATAGGTTGTATTCATGGAAGAAAAAATTATAATAGATTTTTCAAATTTTTCGACAAATTTAAAACCTTTAATTACCAAACCTAGTTAGTACGCTTTCAAGAAAAAAAACCAGAAAAATAGTAACCTACTCTAGTCAGAACAACCGAAAACTAATCCCACTTTCCACGTACATTCAAATGAGCTTTAAAGCTTTTACCATGCTTCAAATCTGAATTCCGTGAAAGAAGTCAGCTTGTTCTAGTGACAACAAAAGAAGATCGTCAAAAGTGGTGCCTAGGGAAAGGGCCCTATCCGTAGGTGACCCATTTAAGGAGGGACATATATAGTTTGTTATTTTATAAAAATGACAAACTTGTTAAAACAAACAAAAAAATTGAAATGAACGCTCCGTACTTTCAACTTCATGAAAGGAAAAATTATAATGGTTTCCAAAATATTTCGACAAATTTAAATTTAATTACCAAACCTAGTTAGTACGCTAACAAGAAAAAATAGAAAAGTAGTAACCAAGTCAGAAAAAGCTGAATATTAATCCCACTTTCCACGTACATTCAAATGAGGTAGAGCTTAAACTTCAACCATGCTTCAAATCTGGATTCCGTGAAAGAAGTCGGCTTGTTCTAGTGACAATAAAAGAAGGATCATCAAAAGCGGTGCCTAGGGAAAGGGCCCTACCGTAGGTGACCCATTTAAGGAGGGACAGTAACTGGACGTGACTGGACTCGGAAACAGTTTTTGTCACGATCAATAACCTGATTCGGTTCTTTTTTGTTTTTACTCCTCTTTTTGAAGGTAGTGAAAGTGTAACATGTAACACGAGAGCGATATTTAGGGAGACCGGGAAGAGTTTTACATTGGAAAAGATTTTTTCAGATTCTTTTTTTAGCTTCTATACTACGTTTATAACGTAAAAAATTGAAGCTTTTATTAATGTATAAAGAATAGAAGAATATTAAGTAAAGAATAGGAAGAATATAAAGTAAAGAATGTGAAGAATATAAAGTAAAGAATATGAGGAATATAAAGTAAAGAATACGAAGAATATAAAATAAAGAATATGAAGAAAAAAAGTAAAGAATATGAAGAATAAAAAGTAAAGAATATGAAGAATATAAAGTAACGAATAAATGAAATTGGGAGTTTTAATTGAAAACTAAGTGAATTGGGATTAAAGTACAAACGTTAATGAAAACGGGCAATTACAGCGATAAAAAGCTATTTATTAAGAAAGCGGTAGAGAACTTTATATTTGGACTCAAGAAAATAAATGTTTGTCCTATTCAGTGGTTATTTGCTGAAGACGTTTGTATTTGCTCTATAAATAACTTTTGTTGAATAGGGCGAAAGTAATATTGAATTTCTTTAAACCACGGGGTAAACCAGTTCTAACACTAATATCTCACGCTTATTAAGTTGTTTGCTCCTTAAAAAAAAGAATTTTAACATATTTGTTTCAGAACTATAAGTCACAATAGGCTATTAGCTTAATTGCGGAGGAAAATAAAAGTTTTAAAATAAGTTTTTAAGAATTTGTCTATACATGCAATAAGGTTATAACTTGAAGATTGGGATATTATTTTAGAAATCATTACATAATAAGTGTAGCGGAGAGGGCAAGAGGTGTAAACATTATTGAATTTTCCTCTAAATTCAAACAAATGTATTTTTTGCGTTATCATTTACATGCAAACTTATTTCATATATTTTATCATAGTGCAAGTAAGTCGATAAACGGTATTTTTCAGGTATTTTTTAAAAACTTTAAATATGGCCGTAGGGAAGTTTGATTTCAATGATGTAAATTTATTATAAAGTTTAACTAGTCAACTGCTTGAAATCGTAAAAAAAATTGCTCGTACGTGTAAGCATAGAAGTGTGGGATTCAGTGTGAGTTTTGTTCAAGAGTTACGAATTAAAATTTTTACTTTTAATTTATTTATAACATTATATTTTTCCAAAACATAACGTCTAGAGGAATGATAAAAAAGGTTTGAGACTTATCTTTAGCAGTTGTAAATGAATCCCATTAAAATTCGGTGACCCTTTGTAAACTCGTTCGCAAAATTTTCCGCAAAGGGGATCTGAAAAATGATCTCACCTGAAAAATTGTTGTTGTCACTTTTTAAAAGCATTCTTTCAATGAGTGTAAAATCGCATTTCATATTTTTTTTTAGAAAATAAGTAGGAGTAATAATTTAAAATGAATAATTTCCGTATTTAAATATATTTTTTACATGCCATAAAAAGATATGGAATATTTCCCCCTTCACATTTCTGTATCAAATTATTGAATTCCACATTGAAAAAGAAATATTCGATATAGACCTTATTCCATGCACAACTTGGTGCACCATGACATATAAGGAACACGAGTTTAAAAATTTCAACATTCTAACTAATAGCAAAAAAGCCTTGGGATATTTAGTTAAACACTGAAAAATTAGAAACAGAAGAAAAAAAGGTTGAAAGCAGATACGAAATAGCGTATTCAATCATATAGATTGACGCCCAGAAAATATTAATATCTTTTTTCTACAGAAGATATCATTATGAAATTTTCAGTTAATTGTTCAGGAAAAATATTGTGTATAATGAAGCAAGTAAAAACTGAATTCGATTGTTTGAACAAGATATTGGTTACTGTTAATCAGACTAAAATGAGATATTAAGTGTCCAGTACAATAAAGGATGTTATGCGAATGAAAAAGTGGATTCCATGGTAAATGAACGGAACAAAATTTGTATCGAAAAGCTATATTTGATTTTTTTTAAAGATTAAATTTACTAATGTTTTTTTGCTAATACAATTTTAAGATTTGACTAAATATAACAAATGCCTTGCAAAACATGACGACTAGAGAAAAAACTGAGACTGCCATCTAGAAACATGACGTATACTATTTGAATCAGAAAAGATCTATTTCTTGTAAACAGAGTCTTTCTTGTATTATTCTTATTTATCCAATATAATAATACAAGAAAAGAGTCGTGCCTGTCTGTCTGTGTGGCATGTCCTGTGGATGCCGCAAAAGGACCTACTTAGACTTGCTCTAAAAAATTTGCAATTTTAATGAAGTATTCCTTTTAAATACTACTGTGCACCTAAGGCTTACGTTTTTTCATATTATTGTGATTTTCAATTAAATAATTAGATTTAAAAAACGTCATCCAGTGGGATTACGGACCATAACAGGCTTTGAAAAGACATGGACCTGGGCCGAAACGTGGGTATGACGCACATCCTTCTATTATGTTGATTGATTGATTTGATGGTTGAGAAATGCGCTGCGCACATAAGGGCTGCTGTCCAGCCTCGTACTAGTGTTTGCTGTTTTTAAAGTGAGCAGCGGCGCCACACGAATCTTAATTTTGTTTTGAGTATTGAGTGTATTTTCACAAGTAAGCAATGCCTCTAAAAGGATGCACTGCGAGTTAACGGTTTTCCAGTATGGCGGGAACCATACTGCTAGTTTAGATAATAATAAAAGTAGATAAAGCCCATGTGGTTGTGAGATCGTGAAAGATCTACTAATACT